>CAWUFW010009404.1:600000-787567 GCA_963921515.1 Calotriton arnoldi | reverse complement strand
TACATGACCGAGATCTTCCCCACTGCCTGAGGTAACATGGTTGCGTCTATTGTCCACAACACTACAAGCACCAGCAGTATATGTCCACATGGAGAGGTTTGTGCTCTGCATAGTGAGCAGGGCTCGAAAAATTCACTCGACCGCTCGCATTTGCGAGTCAGATTAATTTAGGACGAGCTATTTTTCATTCCTACTCGCCCGTTCTGGCGAGTAGGTAAATAAACTGACACTTGACAACTGCCTCTGAAAGCAGAGGAAATGTGACAAGATAGCAAGATTTAAAGGCATCTTTATTGCTCGCAAAGTAAATGAGCAATAAAAATGCTTTTAAATCTTGTTAACTTGTCACATTTGCTCAGCTTTCAGAGTCAGAGGTCAAGTGCATTTCAGTTAGGTCGAGGAGATTTTGTAGGTTACTAGACCTGCAGGTCTAGTGCATTTTTTGTGATTTTTCGAGCCCTGGTGAGGTCTGTCCACCACATCACCGCTACACTTGGTATTGTGTGCATTTTTATTGATGGGTGGCTTGCGTCCTTCACACATACTTGGTTGCCGCATCTCCCAACATTCAGCTATTGTGTGGCTGAGGGACCATGCCGTTTTTGGAGGGTCCGCTGTCCTGTTCTGCGCTGCCTCAGTGGTAGTAGGGAGGGGGGTGGTCCGTGGGGGAGGTCCTGAGGGTGATGGCAGTGAGTGTTGTGGCCTTCTTGGGTGTCGGAGCTGCATGGTCAGTAGCTCTATGATATGTGTTGGTCTTTAGATGTGGTTATGGGCTGGGCTCCCTTTCACACTGTAGGTAGTCGTCCTGCTTTACACCAGTAAAAGGCAGATGTTAAATTCTTACTGCTAACGCAGCTTATCCCCTGTTTTTGGATCGCACCCCAGATTTGGCTGCTCGTTGAAAATATCGGGAAGTGGTGTTTTCGTATTATTTTTGCACGGGAACGCCAACTCTGCATATTATTAGCGTTAGTTGTCGCTCTCATTTGTGGCGATTTTTTTGCCTAAGCTATTGTTAGAAAACTGGCGATATCGGCTGTTTTCACTAGGTTGAGAATGGAATGATAATTTAAAATCACTGAAAAAACCATAGGTTTAATGAACATTATAATTATAAAAAACGTTTGAAATTCACTGAAAAAACCATAGGTTTCAGGAACGTTATAGTTAGAAATTAGCATTTAAAAAACCTTAGAAATTCACTGAAAAAATGATAGGTTTCAGGGACGTTATAGTTAGAAATTAGCATTTAAAAAACCTTTGAAATTCACCGAAAAAACCATAGGTTTCAGGGACGTTATAGTTAGGTGGACATCTCACTCGTACTAAACCATAGAAATTCCACCGTTATAGTTAGTTCAGTTAACTATCACTCGCGCTCCCACAATGCACTGCTCATGACGTGACATATTACATCATTCATGGCATGGTCAGTGACATCACTGATGACATCATCCACGTGATAATCTGATGCACCTCATCACACCCTAATATAACCTTTAATACACCCACTGTAAAATACACACTACCATTTTCGAAACCATCCACATACCAATACCAGTTACTACATACTCACTCACTGATTCCTAGGTCTGCACACACATCCACTCATTCACCTATACAATCACTTATACATGCAGTCACTTATCAATACAACACTATCATATGCACTCATACACCCATTCAGACACTCACACACCGCCACTCATCCATGGAGTTACTTACACACCTAGTCAGTCATGCAAAGAATCAATCACACTCCCATTTACTCACCTAAACAGTTATACACACACCACCTCACTAATTCATACAGACAGTAACGCATAGTTACTCTCTTATGTAATCACTGAAACAAGTACAGACTCATCCATACATGCCACTCTCACAATCACTCAGTCTCACATATAGTTATTTATATACACCATCACTCACATATACTTCCTTTTACATATGTAGTTACTCACATATATACCACTGAGACATCCATTCACTCACCAACACACCCATACACACACTTACCCACCCATACAGCCCTTCACAGATGCACTCTTGAACCCATACACCCAGTGAATCACCTACTCATACATCTATGCACAGAGTCACACACCTCCAACCCACCCACACACACACTCAGTCCCCCATACAAATACTCAAGCAAACAATAAATAACCCATATAGACACTAATGTAGCTACTGACCAACCCATGTAGCAGCCTGATACAGACATTCACACAGTTTAGTCACTAACCCATGCATTCAGTAAGACACGTTTAATCACTCACTTATACAATCAGTTACATACCTCCTAAATCCTCCATCCAGACACTTATACACCCACTCATTCTTCAATACACCTTGCCATATATATAAAACATATTTAAACTTTACAGAAACACACAGTCACTGGATTATGTCATCAGTGATGTCATCAGTGATGTCATTTGAGATGTCATCAGTGATCTCATCAGTGATGTCACTGACCATGCCATGAATGATGTAATATGTGACGTCATGAGCAGTGCATTGCGGGGGCGCGAGTTATAGTTAACTGAACTAACTATAACGGTGGAATTTCTATGGTTTTGTATGAGTGAAATGTCCACCTAACTATAACGTCCCTGAAACCTATGGTTTTTTCAGTGAATATATATATATATATATATATATATATATATATATATATATATATTCAAACTGCAGCCGCTCCTTCCGGACCGCTGGGACCCATGGAGAGTGGCGCACACACCGGCGGAGCACACCGATAATCCAATATCCTACAGTAGCAAAGTCAGCGCGCTCTCAGTAACACACACGACTCCGTATAGATGCCCAAACACCGTTTAATCCACAACGCGTTTCGGTTCCGTAGAACCTTGATCACGTATCTATACGGAGTCGTGTGTGTTACTGAGAGCGCGCTGACTTTGCTACTGTAGGATATATATATATATATATTATTGTTAGGACCAACTTTTCCTGTTTTCCTGTAGACAAAGCGTTTTTTGTTTTGCTAATAACTTTGGTGCTGTGTGATGAATCTTCACAAAATGTTCCAGGAGAAATGCCCTACTGGGCCTTGTTCTGCATGGAAAGTTTCAGGGTGATCCATCTGGTGGGGGCTGAGTAAAAGAGGGGGCCCCAAAACGCTTTTTCCCCCTTGCAATGTCTATGGGGATTTTGCAGTTTTTAGACACAACTACAGCTCGAACTGCTAAACAGAATTATACCAAATTTGGCAGAAAGCTAGACCTTGGTCCAGAAAGATCTCTTTTTGTAATTTTGTGTAAATCTGTTCAGTTGTTTGGGAGTTATTAAAGGAAGAAATTTATAGATATCTAGAGGCTTCGGATCCTCCGTGGATCCCACGGGTACCATCGGGGCAGGTACCCGTGGATCCAAAGCCCAATGGAAATGAAAAAAAACCTCACACACCATACCACCGCTTGGGTGCAAGCGGGGGCTTGTCTTCAGGGCCTTACGTACGGCGATAAATATATTACTTTACGCTAAACAAACATAGAACTTCTGTAGAGTATTTTAGAGTGGAGTATACTGGAGTGTCTTCAAGTTGAGTGTTGTAGAGTAGTGTGTCATAGAGTGGATTGTCATAAAGTGGAGTGGCATACAGTGGAGTAGAGTGTTGTAAAGTGGAGTGGAGAACAGTATCATAGACTTTGGTAGAGTAGAGTGGCATTGTGTGTCTTATAGTGAAGCGGCATAGAGTGGATTAGTGGAGTGGAGTAGAGTACAGTACAGTGAAGTAGTATGTCATAGAGTAGAGTGTAGTAAAGTGTCGTAGAGTGGCATAGAGTCTGCGCTATTGTAATAGTGTCTACACTATGCAACTGTACACCACTCCACTGTAAATCACTCCAATCTACAACAGTACACTGTACGACATTCTCCTCTACTCTACTGTGGCACACTACACTTAATGACACTCCACTCGATGACAGTAAACTCTACAATTTGGAACACATTTTAATTAAAAATTAAATAAAACATTGAAATTCAAAGAAAAAAACAAAGGTTAAACCTTTGTTATTGTTAGTAAAACTTTACTTATTCTTTCTCTACAAACCAAACTTAAAATGCACAAACATTACAAATTCTAAAGTTATAGTTATACCTTAAATATCCACATTATGCACTACTTTTAAATTAATATATCTTTATTTATTCTTTAACTACAAACCAAACTTAAACGACACACAAATTAAAAGAAGAAACATACTTCTATGTGGGATATTGATAACATATTAGTGTTAACATTGTTGGTTTGAAGAATAGCAGGTAAATAATAAGCATCTACTGGTTGCGCAAATTTTATTTTCGGCCTGCTTTTTGCTGATGTAATGTGATGAGTGTGACAACTGTTTTATTAGTAAATAGTGTAATGATTTTTACAACGGTTTTATTAGTATATAGTGTAATGGTTTTTAGTAATCAATAAATACATTTTACTTAGTGTTAACATTGACACTTCTGCCCCTCCCATTTCCTCCTGCTTGTCCTGGTGTCTTACCAGTGAGTCTGTAGGGGGAACTGAAGAATTCTAGCTCTTGGAGTTTTGAAGTTTCCCCATACATTTGCAGTCATCTTGATAAGCCTCACTAGGCACCTGTGATACAGAAGATGGCTGTCTTCTACCTCCATTTGATCCTTCTGTTCATGTTAGACGTGTGATCCTAAAGCCATACACGCTCTCCTTTGTGAAGTCCTTGATCTCTACACCTGCCTATGTCATTCCTACAGATTTTGTCATATTGTGTCGTATTGAAATAGTGACAATATTGTACTGTATTGTATTTATTTATAGAGTGCACGTACGCCAAAGCTTCACGGTGCTGGTAAAATTACAATGCAGATACAAATCAGTGGTGGTAAAGGATGCAATGAAGGATAGTCATTAGTCTGGGAAGCGGAAAGTTTTCACATTCTTAAGAA
This sequence comes from Calotriton arnoldi, assembly GCA_963921515.1. NCBI lineage: Eukaryota > Metazoa > Chordata > Amphibia > Caudata > Salamandridae > Calotriton > Calotriton arnoldi. The sequence goes on along the minus strand of CAWUFW010009404.1, from coordinate 782,620 downwards.
CATTAAAAGATGGGGTGTGCTTCCCAAAAACTTGGGTAGATTATTCCACAGTATGGTGGCAGAGTATCAAAAGGCCTTGTCACCAGCTATCGCCTTGTATGTTTCTAGGAATGGTGAGTATACATTGGCCTCTAGATCTTAGATGGCATAGCGGAAGGTGGAGGGAGAACTTCTTTTTTCAGAACTGTGGTGGTTTGCCATGTATAATTCTGTGCATAATTTTCAGGGTCTTGAACTGTATGCGCTGCTCCACCAGCAGCCAGTGAAATGTTCCCAGGAACCACAGTCTGGGGTGGAACAAAGTTAGCAAACGCCTGCTACTTTTTTTCATTCTGATGTTCACAAGAGGAGAGGTTTATATTCAGCAAACAGAAGTTGTGGTGGGGGTATGAGATACTTAAACTTCCTACTTTAGTACTTTACTCTAAACCTGTGACATATGTTGGCGTCTTGAGGTGTTGGCAATAAGGTGAGTAGCAGCATTCCATACTCTTTGTAGGTAACTTGGACTATTTGTAGAGGCACACAAGTAACAGGCATCCCCATAATCAAGCTGGTTTAAGGCAAGGACTTGAATAATAGTTGTATGAAGACATGGATCCAGAAAAGGTAAAAGGTTCTTCAACATATTCAGTTGCCGGAAGTAAGTACTGGCTGTGTGGGTGCCCTGCAGATTCATTGTGACCACGGCTAGACTGGGAACAGCAACCAGCCCTGGCAGATTGCTGCTCGACCAGCCCCAGGATGGGGTGCTAGTGAGAAGCACCACTACCGCCTTTGTTACAGGGGGCCGATAATGCAGCACTGGTGCAGAAATGGCTCCCAGTAACAAAACCGGCCCCCATGGGTACAAAACCTGCCCCACCCCTCCGGCCCACCGGGGAAACGCCCGGTGCCTGCTATGGACAGTCCGGTCCTGATTGTGACCTGAGAGTCTGGCAGTATGCACAGATTTCTAACCTTGTCAACTGGTTGGAAGGGGGATATCTTCATAATAGAATGCCAGGCAGAGAGAAGAGGACTTACCTCAGATTTTCCTACGTTCACAAGTTCCGTCTTGGAAGGATTGAGTTTAAAACAAATTGTGGCCATCCATTGGATTATGATAAAAGTCTGATTTAAGCATCGCTCATCTGGATGGAGCAGCTGACCTTGAGAATTGAGGGTGAAGATGAGCTGGGTATCGCTAGCATACGTGTAGAACCACACCCCTGTTCTACCCAACAAGCAGACTAAGGGGGTGATGCAAATGTTAAAGAGTAGGGGGGAGATTATTAACCCCTGTCGTTCCCCACGTACAGGGGTCTGGGGTCTCTAACAAATGGAGGCAAAGCTACCACGTGAGTCCAGCCCAACAGTAAGAAGCAGAACTATTAAATGGTCAGATGGTCACCTGCCAATAAATTCTAGATTATTCAGTAGTATCTCATGGTCAGTGATGTCAAAAGATTTGGATGAGGCCAAAAGTACTAAGGCCACCAATTCTCCCTTGTAAACTTTATGGCATAGATTGTCTAAGACAGAGATTACTACCAACTCCGCGTTATGGCCTCTTTGAAATCCCACCTGTAGGGCATGCAACAGTTTATTTTTCTCCACAAATTCCTGAAGTTGGCTAAACTGGAGTTTCTCCAGCACTTTAGCCAAGATAAGAGGAGTCTTTGGTGAGGTACTGCCTATAACAAGGGAACAGATCTCCAACGTTGACGTTAGTGTTTTGGAAGGCCCCTGTTTCTGTATTGGGTTGCATGCCAACTAGAAATTAATGGTATTATCCAGATCACTGTTTGATGGTCATCTACATTGTACAATGACATGTAATACTCCAAGTAATGTAGGTCTCTATACTTAGGGGTCGATTCCGATTCGGGCCGGAAAAAGCACAGACCGACTCGGATCCGGAAAAAATACCGACCGACACGTACCCGTGGCGCCCGACACGCCAAGTACGATGCAAGGCGCGAAAAATCCGACCGACACGTAACGAAACCAAGTCGACCGACCGAGCCGCACGGAAAACAGCAATCCGGCCGGAAAAACACGCGAATCCAACCGACCGACACGCACCCGGAACAAATCCGACCGAAACGTACACGCGAACTCCAAACCGCTAAGTACGATGCAAGGCGCGAAAACCACGAGCGAGTCGGACGGAGGACAAGCCGTACGACCGACACGCATACAAAACCGAGCCGAAGCAACACAATACACCGCGACCGACGCGTACGCAGCATAGAAAACTGCACAAACACAGCGTGAACGAAACGGAAAACACCGTACGAGACCAATGCAGGGTCCGACTCGGTCACAAGAACGTTTCCAACATACACAAACAGCACAAAGGAAAAATCAACCAAAAAAAGGCCAAACATGCAATTACCAAGCCAATAAATACTGGGGGGGTGGGGACAGAGAACAAGGACACACCCACAACTCCACCTATATAAAGGACACAAATCACTACCATGAGCCTTTGCAAATGCCATTCCACTGCCAGCACCCAAGAGAAAGCAACCACACACCCACAGCTCATCCCTCACACAAGCCACACACCATCAGCACACCAACAAATACCTACCTCACATACACCCAGCAAAACACACACTCACACACCCTCACCTGCACACCAACACACACATCACCCACCATCACCACCCATCACCATGCCCCCCAAGAAGAATCCCAAGTTCCTAGATAGTGAATTGGAAGTCATGGTAGACGAGATCCTCAGGTGGAGCCACAGCTGTTTGGCACTCTGGTCCAACAGACCCCCATGTCGCAGAAAACCAAGATGTGGGAGAGGATCATCAACAGGGTGAACGCCCAATCACCATGTCGGCGCACAAAGACGGACATCCAGAACAGGTGGTATGACGTGCGCAGGAGGGTACGGGACATGCTGAAGAAAGACTACATCAACAGCCAACACACCGGCAGTGGCCCTCCTGCCAAGCCAATATACCTCAGGCCCTGGGAGGAGAAGGTGCGGGCCATCCTTCCGCCAGTGAGCGTATATGGACTAGAGGACATCCCAGAGCCTGGTGAGTACACAACAAATGTACACAATAAACTGCCACAAAACACACACATCACTGTCAAGGGGAGAGTCAAACCATGCACTCATAGCAATTACACAGCAACTAGAACAGAATCATCCCAAAATGTGTATGTCAGTCAGATAAACACAACACATGCCATCAAAAAAGTCACATCCAACTGTGCCAACACATGTACAAACACAACCACAACTACAGCTAGGCAGTGGCACAAATAGAACTAACAAACACATCCACACATGTAGCCACCACAACAACACCAACACACAGTGAAGACCACTCAAAGGAAGGAATTCTGTGTATGCTGGCCAAGTCAGTGTAGCCAATAGCATCATGGGAGTCGCAGTCACACATATTGCCCGCCCCAAAACTGTCCCATCAACACCACCATGAACCATGCGCACATCACAGGGAGTGGAGAAGGACTCACAAGATGGCTGACACTGGCTACTGCTGTGGGGAGCACACGGCCCTGCTGCCAACTGTGCACCAACAAACAGCAGGACACCACTGACTGACATCCTGAGAGACAACTTCCACTCCCTGCAATGCAAGCACGTTCCATGGTGGGATAACTGGCTGGCTGGGTGGGTGGGAAGGAGGACTTGCAGCACTGACCATAGTCACAAGCACCTCCCCTCACACACACCCCAACACAAACTCCACAGAACCCACCGGGTAGAATGCAATGCCCCCCATCCTAACACAAGATCCCACAAAGAACCACCACCCTGGGTTATGTTGTGTGAAGCACAGGGACACTCTTGGGACTCTTAGCCAAACAACTGCCAGGACAACACTCCCAGCCATCCTGTCAGCACAGCCAGCCCAACCCACAGGGAAGCAGAGTCAAAAGGAAGGAAGCATGGGCATGCTGGGAAGGGGGAGGAGGCAATAGCATGATGGGAGTCGTAGTCACAGACATTGCTCAGCCTCACAACTGGCCCATCAACACCACCCTGAACCATGCTCACATCACAGGGAGTGGAGAAGGACTCACAAGATGGCTGACACTGGCTACTGCTGTGGGGAGCACACGGCCCTGCTGCCAACTGTGCACCAACAAACAGCAGGACACCACTGACTGACATCCTGAGAGACAACTTCCACTCCCTGCAATGCAAGCACGTTCCATGGTGGGATATCTGGCTGGCTGGGTGGGAAGGGGGACTTGCAGCACTGACTATAGTCACCAGCACCTCCCCTCACACCCCCCAACACAAACTCCACAGTACCCACCTGGTAGAATGCAATGCCCTCCATCCTAACACAAGATCCCACAAAGCACCACCACCCTGGGTTATGTTGTGTGAAGCACAGGGACACTCTTGGGACTCTTAGCCAAACAACTGCCAGGACAACACTCCCAGCCATCCTGTCAGCACAGCCAGCCCAACCCACAGGGAAACAGAGTCAAAAGGAAGGAAGCATGGGCATGCTGGGAAGGGGGGTGGAGGCAATAGCATGATGGGAGTCGTAGTCAGAGACATTGCTCAGCCTCACAACTGGCCCATCAACACCACCCTGAACCATGCTCACATCATAGGGAGTGGAGAAGGACTCACAAGATGGCTGACACTGGCTACTGCTGTGGGGAGCACAAGGCCCTGCTGCCAACTGTGCACCAACAAACAGCAGGACACCACTGACTGACATCCTGAGAGACAACTTCCACTCCCTGCAATGCAAGCACGTTCCATGGTGGGATATCTGGCTGGCTGGGTGGGAAGGGGGACTTGCAGCACTGACTATAGTCACCAGCACCTCCCCTCACACCCCCCCAACACAAACTCCACAGTACCCACCTGGTAGAATGCAATGCCCTCCATCCTAACACAAGATCCCACAAAGCACCACCACCCTGGGTTATGTTGTGTGAAGCACAGGGACACTCTTGGGACTCTTAGCCAAACAACTGCCAGGACAACACTCCCAGCCATCCTGTCAGCACAGCCAGCCCAACCCACAGGGAAGCAGAGTCAAAAGGAAGGAAGCATGGGCATGCTGGGAAGGGGGGAGGGGGCAATAGCATGATGGGAGTCGTAGTCACAGACATTGCTCAGCCTCACAACTGGCCCATCAACACCACCCTGAACCATGCTCACATCACAGGGAGTGGAGAAGGACTCACAAGATGGCTGACACTAGCTACTGCTGTGGGGAGCACAAGGACCTGCTGCCAACTGTGCACCAACAAACAGCAGGACACCACTGACTGACATCCTGAGAGACAACTTCCACTCCCTGCAATGCAAGCACGTTCCATGGTGGGATATCTGGCTGGCTGGGTGGGAAGGGGGACTTGCAGCACTGACTATAGTCACCAGCACCTCCCCTCACACCCCCCCAACACAAACTCCACAGTACCCACCTGGTAGAATGCAATGCCCTCCATCCTAACACAAGATCCCACAAAGCACCACCACCCTGGGTTATGTTGTGTGAAGCACAGGGACACTCTTGGGACTCTTAGCCAAACAACTGCCAGGACAACACTCCCAGCCATCCTGTCAGCACAGCCAGCCCAACCCACAGGGAAGCAGAGTCAAAAGGAAGGAAGCATGGGCATGCTGGGAAGGGGGTGGAGGCAATAGCATGATGGGAGTCGTAGTCACAGACATTGCTCAGCCTCACAACTGGCCCATCAACACCACCCTGAACCATGCTCACATCACAGGGAGTGGAGAAGGACTCACAAGATGGCTGACACTGGCTACTGCTGTGGGAGCACAAGGCCCTGCTGCCAACTGTGCACCAACAAACAGCAGGACACCACTGACTGACATCCTGAGAGACAACTTCCACTCCCTGCAATGCAAGCACGTTCCATGGTGGGATATCTGGCTGGCTGGGTGGGAAGGGGGACTTGCAGCACTGACTATAGTCACCAGCACCTCCCCTCACACCCCCCAACACAAACTCCACAGTACCCACCTGGTAGAATGCAATGCCCTCCATCCTAACACAAGATCCCACAAAGCACCACCACCCTGGGTTATGTTGTGTGAAGCACAGGGACACTCTTGGGACTCTTAGCCAAACAACTGCCAGGACAACACTCCCAGCCATCCTGTCAGCACAGCCAGCCCAACCCACAGGGAAGCAGAGTCAAAAGGAAGGAAGCATGGGCCTGCTGGGAAGGGGGTGGAGGCAATAGCATGATGGGAGTCGTAGTCACAGACATTGCTCAGCCTCACAACTGGCCCATCAACACCACCCTGAACCATGCTCACATCACAGGGAGTGGAGAAGGACTCACAAGATGGCTGACACTGGCTACTGCTGTGGGGAGCACAAGGCCCTGCTGCCAACTGTGCACCAACAAACAGCAGGACACCACTGACTGACATCCTGAGAGACAACTTCCACTCCCTGCAATGCAAGCACGTTCCATGGTGGGATATCTGGCTGGCTGGGTGGGAAGGGGGACTTGCAGCACTGACTATAGTCACCAGCACCTCCCCTCACACCCCCCCAACACAAACTCCACAGTACCCACCTGGTAGAATGCAATGCCCACCATCCTAACACAAGATCCCACAAAGCACCACCACCCTGGGTTATGTTGTGTGAAGCACAGGGACACTCTTGGGACTCTTAGCCAAACAACTGCCAGGACAACACTCCCAGCCATCCTGTCAGCACAGCCAGCCCAACCCACAGGGAAGCAGAGTCAAAAGGAAGGAAGCATGGGCATGCTGGGAAGGGGGTGGAGGCAATAGCATGATGGGAGTCGTAGTCACAGACATTGCTCAGCCTCACAACTGGCCCATCAACACTACCCTGAACCATGCTCACATCACAGGGAGTGGAGAAGGACTCACAAGATGGCTGACACTGGCTACTGCTGTGGGGAGCACAAGGCCCTGCTGCCAACTGTGCACCAACAAACAGCAGGACACCACTGACTGACATCCTGAGAGACAACTTCCACTCCCTGCAATGCAAGCACGTTCCATGGTGGGATATCTGGCTGGCTGGGTGGGAAGGGGGACTTGCAGCACTGACTATAGTCACCAGCACCTCCCCTCACACCCCCCAACACAAACTCCACAGTACCCACCTGGTAGAATGCAATGCCCACCATCCTAACACAAGATCCCACAAAGCACCACCACCCTGGGTTATGTTGTGTGAAGCACAGGGACACTCTTGGGACTCTTAGCCAAACAACTGCCAGGACAACACTCCCAGCCATCCTGTCAGCACAGCCAGCCCAACCCACAGGGAAGCAGAGTCAAAAGGAAGGAAGCATGGGCATGCTGGGAAGGGGGAGGAGGCAATAGCATGATGGGAGTCGTAGTCACAGCCCTACATCCCCCACCACATGGCCCAGCAAGCTCACACTCACGCATGCACATCCCAGAGAGAGTGGAAAGGCCCATCAAAGATGTCTGACACTGTTGCTGTGTCGTGGGGAGCACAAGGGCATGCTGGGTACTGCACACCAACCAACAGCAGGACACCACTGTCAGCCATCTTGCCATTGCCCTCACACCCACACCCACTGAACTCCACACAAAAGCAAGTAAGTATGGGAATGCTGGCAAGTGGGGTGGAGGCAATGGCATGATGGGAGTCGTAGTCACAGACATAGCTCACCCCCACAACTGTCCCATCAACACCACCCTGAACCATGCTCACATCACAGGGAGTGGAGAAGGACTCACAAGATGGCTGACACTGGCTACTGCTGTGGGGAGCACAAGGCCCTGCTGCCAACTGTGCACCAACAAACAGCAGGACACCACTGACTGACATCCTGAGAGACAACTTACACTCCCTGCAACGCAAGCACGTTCCATGGTGGGATAACTGACTGGCTGGGTGGGTGGGAAGGAGGTCTGGCTGTCAACCAAACACAAGCAATGCAGACCATGTTCACACCCCAGAAAATACATAGAAATGCCCAAATAATGCAGGACAATGTGCCACACCAATATCAACCCCTGACTGTGACGACTTAGGACAATGCAATGTACAGGCCCGCACCCAGAGGCACAGTCACAACTGTCATGTGTGTCAACCACTGATGCCTGCAGAAACATGACATACATTGTTTGTGTCTCCCAAAAACAGGTGATGATGGGGACACAGCAGCAGACGCTGAGGAGTCCCAGTCCCAGGCTCAAGAGGATGCCGAGCTCACTGGCGTCGTACAGCCTCTGTCCTCCTCGGACGATGAAGAACAACCTGGCACATCCGGTGCAAGTCAACATGCAGCACCAGCAGGACCACCAGCTGCAGCACCAGCAGGACCACCAGCTGCACCCCCTGCACCCACCCCTACAACGACTGTCACCACGAATACCATCCCTGCCGACATGGACAGAATAAGGAGCAACACCAGCACAGTGACCCTGGACCAACCTGGGGCCATGGACACCACCACCACCACCAACCCCCAAGGTGGACCAGGGTTATCTGTGCGTGCCACTGCACACACTGCACATGTCAGCAGGGGTGGTGGGAGGGGTGGGAGACAGAGGTCGCTGCTTGCAGACGTTGCTGGTGTGCATGACGACCCACAACTGGTACGCATAGCTGATGCGTACCAGTCCAGCACCGGAGAGCTCAGCCAGGTAGTGGGGCTCCTCAGAGACATTAAACAGCAGCAGGCTGCCCATCATGCCCGCTTGGACTCCCACATGTCCCACGTGGAGTCACACATGTCCCGTGTGGACTCACACATGTCCCGCGTGGAGTCCAAGTGGGATGCACTGCATGAGATGACGGCGGTGCACAGGGACATTTTACAATGCCTCCGCCAGATGAACAGCAACCAGTCCACACCTCCCTGTGTGCCAACAACATCTGGTGCCGAACAAACTGCAACTGCCACAGGGAGGGAGGAGGACTCTGGCGGAGAGTCCCCTGCACCGCAGCAGCCTGCACTTGAGGGCCCCCCCCAAGAAGAGGGGTCGTCCGAGGAGGGAAAAGTGAGAGGCCGATGGCCAAGCGCAACTCCCAGGAAGCCTGAACCTGTTCTGGATGTTCGCCTTTGTGCACAGACTGTTCACCCTGTTGACGGCAACACTACTCCCACACATTGCATGGGGAGTACAAGTTGGACCAATGTGTCAGACAACTGTGGCCCCGATACTGGGGATCCTGTCTACCCGGACTTTCAATTCACCTAGGAACTTGGGATTGCAAGATTCATGTACAGCACAACCCATCCTATGCACTATTAACACAAATGTATCACAATAAACACACTAATACACCATACTTGCCTCTGTCGTGATTCCAACGTGGGTGCTGTTATGGGGATGATGAACTGCAAAATTACACAGTGTATGCGAACTGCAACAGCAAGGACAACACAGGCATGTGAGTACAGGCAACGTGACACACATGAGGGAGACACACCACCAGGGCTACACGACACATACACACCTAGGCCATCTGACTCATTGCCTACACTGATGTTGCCAGGGAAGACGGTGCAATGCACAGACACCACACCCATTCCCAGTTGTAGTCAAGTAGCCCACAGGTGCAGTAAGCAAATGGCAGTCAAATGTGTGACCACAGACAACGCACATCACAAAGTGAAGCACAGGTTTATTACACAGTTGCAACATGCCGTAACCACTACAGATGCAAGGTAACCCCACCTGGTAGCGGGCACACAGTCAACAACTGTAGACGGAAGGAAGTCCATGGGTGTGGCGCACATCACCTGTAGGGACACAACAGCTACCAGCCTGGATGTGCAATCACGTCGTCGGTGGACACAGTTGACCAAACGAATCTGAAAGTACCCTGTGAAGGACAGAAATGACACACAGTCAAAAGCAATGGAGTACAGGACAGAACAGCAAAACTCATGCACAATACATGTTACAAGATACCCACCCAGAACCAAGTTAGCATGTCAACACTGTTGGGGAGTACAGCCCACCTGTAACCACACATCGCAAAACACATCCAGTCAAGTAGCCCATGGACACACTCCAACAGCACCAGAGCACCACCCACACATCATGCCAACTCACATCATTGACATGACACCTCAGGATACTCACATTCAGCTAAAGAAGTTGGTGATGAGCTGTGTGCGGACATCACCATCCATCATCATCATCATCGTCACTGGCATCGTGGTCCAGGCCAGGATCCTCCACAGGTGGCGGATGTTGGTCATTGTCATCCTGGATGAGAGGCAACTCCTTCCGCACTGCCAGGTTGTGGAGCATGCAGCAGACGATGATAATCTTGCACACTTTCGCAGGGGCATATGGGAGGGACCCTCCGGTCTTGTCCAGGCAGCGGAAGCGGCTCTTCAGGAGACCAAAGGTCCGCTCAATCACTCTCCTGGTCCGACCATGTGCCTCATTGTAGCGCATCTGGGCAGGTGTCACAGGGTTCCTGAGGGGTGTCAGCAACCACGGCATGTTGGGGTATCCCGAGTCACCTACGGCCAGACAAGTGCACATTAGCTGACTTGGAAAAGTGGGCGGAATACTACAGATCAGATCACACACAATGGCACAAAGTCAGTACACACCGACAAGCCAGGCACGCTGGTTCTGCATCTGTGCCATCATCCTGGGGATGCGACTACTCCTCATCACAAAGGCATCGTGTGCTGAACCAGGGAAACGGGCACACACGTGTGTGATGGTCATGTCTGCAAGACACACCACCAGTGCATTGACCGAGTGGTAGTGCTTGCGGTTCCTGTAGGCCTGCTCCTGGGCCTGTGGTGGTACCAAAGCCACATGTGTCCCATCAATGGAGCCAATGACATGCGGCATCCTCCCCAGGGCATAAAAGTCACTCTTCACGTCAGTGAGTCGTCGCAGTCTAGGGAAATAGATGTACTGGTTCAGGAAGAGCAACATTGCCGCCAAAACATCGCGGAGCACACGGCTGAACATGGTCTGTGACATCCCACCAGCAGTCGCCACAGTATGTTGGAAGGTACCGGTGGCAAAGAAGTGTAGGGCTGCCATCACCTTCACCTTGGGGGTCAGCGCTGTAGGATACGGCCGGCCAGGCTGCAAATGTGGGGACAACTGCACTGCCAAATCCTCAATCAGCTGCCTGGTGAAGCGGTACCGTCGGATGCTGTCCCGTTCCACCATCGTTGCCAGGTCTGGGAATGGCCGATGGACAGCAGGAGCCCTGCAGTGCAGAGGAGAAGTAAGCAAGATCGTCAGTCACCCCACATATGCGGCATTGAACACACTCAAGATCCCAACATACATCATTATGAGGCACAACTACATGAAGTGTGCAGTACCGGAAGGACATGTATGGTACATACATGGCCAACATCTGTCAACACGGTCCTACAGGTGGCATCAATTTGTCCCAGGTTGGCCCATTGGATATCATGATGCCGTGTCACAGTTCCCATCTCCTGCTGCCGTGTCACATTCACCCCCACAGTGACATGTGAGGACAGATGTGCCCCAGGCACCACAGCTCAACGACAGGTACATTCCCAGGGACCCTGTAATGCCACATGGACACTGGCATCACCTGGAGTATCATGTGTACACCACAGCAAAACAAACATGACCCCCACAGGTAGTGGCCCCACTTGCCACGGCAGGACAGACATGGACGTCTGTGACACACACACACAACATCAGAGTCCATGCACACACAACGTGGATGTGGAGACTGTCTCCCATTGTGCACATGAAATCAGAGACATTGTAAACACTACATGCACAAAGACTGTGGAGGTCCATCACTATTGTGCCACTGGGACACCCTGGCTCAAACATACCGTCCCACATGGGACTCACGGGGTATGTGACATGACATACACAAACACCACTGTGAAATGTGACCATGGCACATGCACAGATATGAACAGTTGCACATCACAGTGGTCACGTACACGTAACACCCAGGATCCTGTCCCCATGAACACGTGCACAGCCTGGGGGTGGCTGCCCACAGGTGACACCCACAGGACAACATGTACACCAACATACACACAATAGGAAATGCAGCCTTACATGCCTTATGATAAGGTTTGGACAGGCTGTCGTGATGTAGGTGTGCCCCTCACTCCCTGGGAGCTATCTGTGGCTGGCATATGTCCATCTGAGACAGGCATGCTGACATATGCCAGTCACATGTACAGTGATGCGTTGTACTGCAATGGACCGATCAGTGCCTCCGGCCGGCCCATTGCTTTCAATGTGTGGGAGTACGCGTTGTACCCCTGTGCGCGTTGAACTGCAATGGACCGATCGGTGCCTCCGGCCGGCCCATTGCTTTCAATGTGTGCGGGTACGCGTTGTACCCCTGTGCGCGTTGTACCGCAATGGACCGATCGGTGCGCACCCATTGACAATGGGCTTGCCTGGCAACGGACGCGTTTTCGAATTTCGAACGAGTCGGTTGCAGGAAAATCAGTTGGTCACCCACAACAATGTTGCAAAATCATGTATGTCATGAAGTTGAAGATTTGAAGGATGCTGTGGGCGTGTTTTGGTGCTGCTATTCCATGGATTGGCCAGATTCAGAAGATGCAAACGACTTGGACCTATCACTTTGGACACAAGGGACAGTATCTGCCTCTCCAGCACATATATATTGCTGGATGTTCCCCTGAGAGCCCACTTGCCTGCACTACATGCTCCAAGACGACATCTGCCACTGCACTGCTGCTGTCTCTGCCCCTCTGGACCCTGCAATGGCACGTACTGTGGAGAGAGCCCCAGCCTTCAGCCTTGAAGAGAACCAGGCCCTGCTGGACAGCCTACTTCCACAGTACAGCAAGCTGTATGGGACACCAGGGGAGCAGGTGAGTGTCCTGTGCACTGCCTTTCTGAATGTGCATTTTGTCTGACTAGCAAGGCTGAGAGTCTGCACGCCACTGGCTAGCAGGCTCACTGAGTAGTTGTCACCCCCCATAGTGTGTAGTGACTTGCACTGGACAGGTATGGTGCAGTGACAGTGCTTCTGAACAGGGTTTTACTCCCCATGCAATGATACCATGTAGTGACTTCTGGAAAACTGTCCATGGGCAGCCGTGCACTGCCTGTGTACACCATGTGCCCCTGTGATTGCGACATGTATATGCAACTGTGTCATGCACGGATATGTTGCATGTGTAGTAATGGCCTTATCACTTTGTCATCCTGACAGGCTTCTGCCCATCGGAAGCAGGAGATCTGGAAGGACATCGTCCGGGCTGTCCGGTCCGTGGGGGTCTACAAGCGCCGGATCCGCAACTGCCAAAAGAGGTGGCAGGACCTTCGGGGCTGGACCCGGAGGATTGCACGGGTCCAGCTGAAGCTGTCGCCTCCTCGCAGGAGGGGCGGAACATGGACCCTGACCCCCACATGCTCAGGATCCTGGCGGTGGTCTTTCCAGACCTGGATGGGCAGCTGAAGGCCAGAGAGCAGCAAGGAGGGGGTGAGTCAAAGACTGCACTGTGAACTCTGTCTAACATGCTATGTGCCCTCCTCGGGCCTGGTTAAACTGCCACAGTACAGCAGTCATGTTGTCCAGGAGCCATGTCCCTCTATTGTGCACTGCCCACTCCTCATCTGGTACCCAGGTGTGGCCCTTACATGCAGGGAATTCTGTCACTTAGGACTGTGTCCTTGCAGTTTGCTTGACTCAAGGTGGGAGACAGCATCTGTTTCCCTGACTCTGTGGTGGGCATCATGGGTGGGTCCATTGCTTACACAATGCCTGTATTCTGTCATGTATTCAGCGTGTTACTTTGATCTGTGGTCCAATTGCTGAGCTGATCCACCACATGTGGCTGGGGTATCTGGCACACACCCATGCTGCGGGTGGGAACAATGTTTGGGCCCCAGGAGTATGTATATGACGTGTGTCACACATACTTAGCCAGCTGCCTACAGTCCAGGGCTCATCCCTCATTCATGTGGGGCTGGACAGTCATGCCTACTCCAGGCCATACAATACACTCTGTACTCCCACTCCCGTGTATCAGCTGACACATTGTGCGCAGTGATTTGACCCCTCAGGTGTCTGCCTCTGTGTCAGTGTGCTGTGGATTAGTCGCCAGGACTGCTGTGGAGTTTCTTGGTAGGGGCTCAGCATGCCACTGGAGATGTGACCATAGGAGACGATACTTGTGTGTCACATAGGTGTCTGATCAGCTGCCCATGCAGACTGGGGCATATGAATGTGAAGTTCAGGCAGCTGTTCCCCATGCACAGCAGAGTGTGAGGGGCTCAGGTTCAGAGGGTAGTGTCACAGGTCTCCCATATGTCCAATAGGTATGACCTGGACAGATGAGGGTTAAGAGGATGTGTTGTGGGGGGATGTACATGTGCACTTGTGCAGCTCCAGGACTTGCATTCCCCATGACCTACTATTGTGACACAGTGCAGAGTGTTGTTGTCTGGCTGCAAAGTCATACATCACTGAGACAGTGATGTATGACTTTGCAGTCATGCCTCCGCCATGGCATGTGTCTACTGATTGGTGAGCCTGCAGGGGAGGGACATGTGCTACATGCACACCATAGTGGCGCTGGCTATCAGGACATGGGTGCATCATGGTGTCTGTCGCTGGTATGCATCACATGCATTTCCTATTTGACTCTGGGCATCCCTTTCATCCGGAAACCTGTACTGACTCAGTGGCAAGAGCTGTGATGTGTGCATGTCCACATGCCACACTGTGTCCTCTGCACTGTCCAACTACTGTGTACTTGGTGCATGTGTCCACACTGGGGTGTTGCAATCCAACAGACACCAGACAGATGGGTGCAAGGCCATGTGGGATGTGAGTGCCATGCTTGGCAACAGACTGACAATTGGCTTCTCCTGTTCAGTTAGGGCACTTTTAGCAATGTACAACTAATGATGCCAGGGCTTGCTCTGTGATGTGCTGTGCTCACAGTGGTGTGTGCATTATGTGCAGGTGACTGATGTCTGTCTGTTTCCCCATTGTTTGCAGATACATCCACGGCCACGGAAGGGGACAGCTCCACGGACCAGGAGGAGCCAGAGAGCCAGACTGGGTCAGCAGCCGAGGAGTGGTCGGAGGGACCCAGTGGCACGGAGGGCGAGGGGAGCCACACCGAGGAGTCCTCAGCAGCATCCACCTCAGCTGAGGACCAGAGCAACTCGGAGGATGACTCCCTTGTGGAGGCGGGTGTCAGCAGCCACCACACCCCAGCTAGTGTTGCTGTCCCCGCCACCACCAGCACCACCACCGCCCTCCCATCGGCTCCCATTCCCCAGGTCCGTGGAGGCTCCCATGTCCGGGAGCGTGTCTCCTTTGGGCCAGGCACTGCAGCCCCTGCCCCTGTGTCCCCTGCTGCCCTGAGTGAGGAGTCTGTGTACCTCCTTCGCCAGCTCCATGTAGGCCAGACAGCCATGCTGAGTGTCCTCCATGCGCACACCGCGCTGTTGACTCAGCTGGTGTCGTTCATGGAGGGCATCTCATCGGGCATGTCTGACCTACAGAGGGGCAATAGGTCCATGGACTCCTCCCTGACGGCAGCAGTGTCCCTCCTCAAACGGTCCCTCACCCCTCCTGCCTCTGCTCCATCCACACTCCCCAGCACCTTACCCATCCCAAGCACACACACACCGGCACAGGCACACACCAGCACACACACATCCAGCACACTGACACACACGCCAATGACAAAATGCACACGCACGCACATTCAGGGGACTGAAGCCAGACTCACAGGGGATGGGGCCCTGGAACACACACACGCATCCACATGCACTGCGCAGTCCTCAGTTCCCTCTCCCTCCAAAGCACCCTCCCTTGCCTCACCTGCAACCCCAAAGTCACAGCAGCTCTTCCTCTGTGACCTCGGCCTCTTCCCCACCGATGAAGCTGCTCCAGCATCCCGGGGGAAGAGGAAGCCCACCCACACGGAGCAGAGTGCCCCTCGCCCCCGGACACCCTCCCCCAGGCGCAGACGGACTGAGGCCCCCACCCGCAAGTCCCCCCGGAGTCCTAAGAGCAAGACCCCGCCACCGCTCTGCAGCTCAGGCACAAGGTCTCCGTCCTCCATCCCTCAGGCCCCCACTGCACAGGTGCCCCCACCACACCCTGCCCCAGGTTCCCCCACCCACAGATATACCATCCCCAAGAGGATCAGGCCTTCTCCCCCTGCCACTTGCTCTCCCAGCACCACACCCCCGCTGCGCTTGTCTGTGCCACTGATGTGGTGAGGGTGTCCTCCCCCTCTGTCCAACCCACCTTGCCTGTTCCCCATTCTCCTCCCCTGGAGGTAGGCACTGCAGTGGAGTCCACTACCGCCCTGTCTGACTTGGGCACTGCAGTGGCGGACCTGTCCACTCCATCTGCAGGGTCCACTGCAGTTGTGCCGGCACCCACGACATCTGAGTCATGCCCCCAGTTGTGCCGGCACACACCATGTCAGACACCTCCACTGCAGTTGTCAGTGGCTCTCCAGCACCCACCACCCCTTCCCTGACTCCCCCTGGTGAGCCCTGATCCTGTCCCTGCGGTGCCTGGCCTGCCCCCCGGTTGCCCCTCCTAGTGGATTGTCCCTGGTTTTGTGCAGGCATGCGTAGGGTGACATCTGCCAGTGTCACCCTGTTTGAACTTTGACAATGGACTGGCCATTGGCCTTTGCTCTATTTTTTCTGGACGTCGTTTTCATTCAACACATATGCTGAATAAAGCAACTTTCTTTTCTCTAGTGCTCATGCTTCAGATGTACATGTTGTTGGTGCTGCTAACCATGCCCTTGCTGCAGTGATGGTGATATCTGGTCTCATGATTATGAAGTGTTACTGTGCAGGAACCCATGTGGTCCAGGGGGAATGTGTCCTATCATGTGGTGTATCCATGTCATCCATAGCAGCATCTGAGGGTGTCATGTGTTCAGTATTTGGCAATGGGATTTCCTACTTACATTAGCAATTTCATATCTGTGGCTTCCACCCCTGCACATCTGTTGTGCCTGCCATTGTTGGATTTGTCTACTTCCCTGACCGTGTTGCCATCTCCACTGGACATGCAGGTTTGGGCATCAATGGGGAAGGACTCATCCGTGTAGTCAGTGCAACATTGCTATACAAGTGTGTTGGATCTGTGCTGATGATTCCGTTGGCACATCCATGACCAGGCTGATGTGACGGGAGCCCTCATTTGGTGCTAATTGTTGATTGTGTGACCAAGTGCTCAGCTGACATGATGGGGCCCTACTGAGGCAACATATGGCACAGCTTTCCTCACACAGGAGTGGAGTCCCCTCATGGCAGTGTGTACACGTGTGACATTGCCTGCGCCCAAGGTGTGTGTTGTATGTGCATGTCTGTGTGTTCACTTCCATTTATCTGCACATGCTGTGATCCCTAGTGTTGTACCTGTTTGTGATGCTTGCTGACTTGAGCTATGTTCCCCCAAAGTCTTCTCCCTGTGTTCTCTGTGATGTGGGTGCATGGCACATTACTGGTCATCAGGGTGTCACCCATAGGTGTGTTTGCTGTCAGGGCTGAGTTTGTGTGCAGACGCAGATGGGTCACAGTCAGGTTTCCCCTTGGCACTTGTTGTTTGCCCCTGTCATGTGATTTTCAGTTCGTGTTATCTTTAAGTTATTGTGACACGTTGTGTGTGTGACTGCTGGCACTCCTCAGGGTGCGGGCTGCGATGTTGGTTGTTGTCTATGTGTGTCCTTTGTGGGTGACCTTGGCTTCTTCATTGGTGTGTGACTGTGGCTGGGATCCCATTGGTTGGTGTGGTATCGCCGTCATGTCCATGTACAGCGTAGTGTGCAGTGTGTCAGACATTCAGGAGTCTTGTTGAGTGGCCATGTGTGATGTGTTTCTGCACCTTGGTTCCCACCCACCACCCTGGAATAGTCATGGGTGCATGTGCAATGTCACCAGTGCATGTGTACTTCACTGCTGCACATTGTTGGAGGTCGAGGGTGTGGTCTTGAGTGTGTGCAGATGGGAGTTGTTGCCCAGCTAGACCCCTGCCTCCATGTTGGCCTTGGCTTACTGGCCATGCTGATTGATTTGTGCTTGTGTCGGTGTGATGGTAGTTTGTTGCTCAGGACACATGACTGTGGTTCACAGTGTGAACCACATTCAGCTTTGTCATCAGAGTGGGATTTTTATGCAGCCAAGGGTCACCACATTGTGGGGGCCCTGGGGGTGGTGCTGTGGTGTGTCTGTGTCTTGCTGTGTCAGTTGTTGTTCCTACGTGCCTGTGTGACATGTGTGTTTTGTGCTCCCTCTCATCTGACAATGCCTGCTTGCCCACATAGGGGATTTGGATCCATGAGTTACCTTAGTGTGGCAGTGTATGCACATCTGTATGATTGGTATTCAGCTCTCCTCATGTGTTGTGTGGTTGCCTGGGGACACTGGCACCCCCCTCACCTGCTGTGTATGATGACAGTGTTGGTCTGCCTGTTTGTGTTTGTGCATCTGCACCACTGCATTGGCATATCTTGGGTGTGCCATTGGCTGTATGTTGTTTGGTGTGTTTCCCCTGCTGTCCCTGGGACTCCTAGGTCATCGGTCAGCACAGTGATCATGGTTTGTGTGTCCCATTGCTGCCATGGTATGGTATCTGTTCACCTCACATCTGCTGTCTCCACAGGATATCTGCATTTGTGTGCCCATTGGTGCAAATATGTGGTTCTGCATTCTGATGGTCACTTCTGTCATTGTGTATTGATGAATGTTGACGGTGTCAGCCCCCATGGGTGTTGTTTGTCTGCACATGGCCAAAGGAATGTCTCATTTGCACTGCAGTATTTGGCTCACCCAATTTATGTTGCAATGGGACACATACACTACTTTGCCACAGATGAGTTTTTGGTTCTGTGACCAGGAATGATCCATGCAGTTTGGCAGTTGCAGCTCTTTCTTTGTCAACACTTACCTTTTGGTCACTGTGATGATGGGGGTGTAGACCCCATTGCCACAATGGTCAAAATGTGCTTCAGCTATGGACCCCACACTTCCCTTTTGGTCACTGTGATGATGGGGGTTTAGACCCCATTGCCACAATGGTCAAAATGTGCTTCGGCTATGGACCCCACACTTGCCTTTTGGTCACTGTGATGATGGGGGTTTAGACCCCATTGCCACAATGGTCAAAATGTGCTTCAGCTATGGACCCCACACTTACCTTTTGGTCACTGTGATGATGGGGGTTTAGGCCCCATTGCCACAATGGTCATGGGCTGCTTGCATTGTGGGTGCCACACACATATATGTGTGGCACATGTGCTAGGGGGTCACATTGTATGTTCAAAGTCATGTTCGGTGTTGTAGGCATTTGACACAGCCTACACACGCTTGTCATGGTGGTGGGGGATGTCTTTATCTTGCATTCCCTAGGTTGTGGTGTGCTTGTTGTGTCATGCATTGTCCATCCTATGAGTGGGGGTGGTAGTAGTGGTAGGCATCCTGCCCCCTGGCTAAGGGTGGTAGTAGTGGTAGGCATCCAGCCCCCCTGGCTAAGGGTGGTAGTGGTGGTAGGCATCCAGCCCCCTGGCTAAGGGTGGTAGTAGTGGTAGGCATCCAGCCCCCTGGCTAAGGGTGGTAGTAGTGGTAGGCATCCAGCCCCCCTGGGTGAGGGTGGTAGTAGTGGTAGGCATCCAGCCCCCCTGGGTGAGGGTGGTAGTAGTGGTAGGCATCCAGCCCCCCTGGGTGAGGGTGGTAGTAGTGGTAGGCATCCAGCCCCCCTGGCTAAGGGTGGTAGTAGTGGTAGGCATCCAGCCCCCCTGGCTGAGGGTGGTAGTAGTGGTAGGCATCCAGCCCCCTGGCTGAGGGTGGTAGTAGTGGTAGGCATCCAGCCCCCTGGGTGAGGGTGGTAGTAGTGGTAGGCATCCAGCCCCCTGGCTAAGGGTGGTAGTAGTGGTAGGCATCCAGCCCCCCTGGCTAAGGGTGGTAGTAGTGGTAGGCATCCAGCCCCCTGGCTAAGGGTGGTAGTAGTGGTAGGCATCCTGCCCCCTGGCTAAGGGTGGTAGTAGTGGTAGGCATCCAGCCCCCCTGGCTAAGGGTGGTAGTAGTGGTAGGCATCCTGCCCCCCTGGGTGAGGGTGGTAGTGGTGGTAGGCATCCAGCCCCCTGGCTAAGGGTGGTAGTAGTGGTAGACATCCAGCCCCCTGGCTAAGGGTGGTAGTAGTGGTAGGCATCCAGCCCCCTGGCTAAGGGTGGTAGTAGTGGTAGGCATCCAGCCCCCCTGGGTGAGGGTGGTAGTGGTGGTAGGCATCCAGCCCCCCTGGGTGAGGGTGGTAGTAGTGGTAGGCATCCAGCCCCCCTGGCTAAGGGTGGTAGTAGTGGTAGGCATCCAGCCCCCTGGGTGATGGTGGTAGTAGTGGTAGGCATCCTGCCCCCTGGCTAAGGGTGGTAGTAGTGGTAGGCATCCAGCCCCCTGGCTAAGGGTGGTAGTAGTGGTAGGCATCCAGCCCCCTGGCTAAGGGTGGTAGTAGTGGTAGGCATCCTGCCCCCCTGGCTAAGGGTGGTAGTAGTGGTAGGCATCCAGCCCCCTGGGTGAGGGTGGTAGTGGTGGTAGGCATCCAGCCCCCTGGGTGAGGGTGGTAGTAGTGGTAGGCATCCAGCCCCCCTGGCTAAGGGTGGTAGTAGTGGTAGGCATCCAGCCCCCCTGGGTGATGGTGGTAGTAGTGGTAGGCATCCTGCCCCCTGGCTAAGGGTGGTAGTAGTGGTAGGCATCCAGCCCCCCTGGCTAAGGGTGGTAGTAATGGTAGGCATCCAGCCCCCCTGGCTAAGGGTGGTAGTAGTGGTAGGCATCCTGCCCCCCCGGCTAAGGGTGGTAGTAGTGGTAGGCATCCAGCCCCCCTGGCTAAGGGTGGTAGTAGTGGTAGGCATCCAGCCCCCTGGGTGAGGGTGGTAGTGGTGGTAGGCATCCAGCCCCCTGGGTGAGGGTGGTAGTAGTGGTAGGCATCCAGCCCCCTGGCTAAGGGTGGTAGTAGTGGTAGGCATCCAGCCCCCCTGGGTGATGGTGGTAGTAGTGGTAGGCATCCTGCCCCCTGGCTAAGGGTGGTAGTAGTGGTAGGCATCCAGCCCCCTGGCTAAGGGTGGTAGTAGTGGTAGGCATCCAGCCCCCTGGGTGAGGGTGGTAGTAGTGGTAGGCATCCAGCCCCCTGGCTAAGGGTGGTAGTAGTGGTAGGCATCCAGCCCCCTGGGTAGGGGTGGTAGTAGTGGTAGGCATCCAGCCCCCTGGCTAAGGGTGGTAGTAGTGGTAGGCATCCAGCCCCCCTGGCTAAGGGTGGTAGTAGTGGTAGGCATCCAGCCCCCTGGGTGATGGTGGTAGTAGTGGTAGGCATCCTGCCCCCTGGCTAAGGGTGGTAGTAGTGGTAGGCATCCAGCCCCCCTGGCTAAGGGTGGTAGTAGTGGAAGGCATCCAGCCCCCCCTGGGTGAGGGTGGTAGTAGTGGTAGGCATCCAGCCCCCCCTGGCTAAGGGTGGTAGTAGTGGTAGGCATCCAGCCCCACCTGGGTAGGGGTGGTGGTGCGCATTCAGGCCCCTGTGTGCATATGTGGCATTGGTGATGGGCATCCCGCCCCTATGGTGCTGCTGTTGCTGGTGTAAGTATATTCAGCATCCCCGTGTGTGTGTGTGATGTGTCGTGTACGTGTTGTATGTGTTTTGTGGTTGGTGTCTGGCTTACCTTCTGCGCCGTACGCGTCCGTGCCTGTTCCGGTAGTAAATGTAGAATATTGGTATGATCGGGACGAAGGGATTCATGGTTGGTTCGTGTCGTTCGTCCTTCTCGTTGCTTCGCGTCGTCCTCGTCGCTTCGCCTCGTCCTCGTCGCTTCGCGTCGTCCTCGTCGGTGCCGTGTTCATCTCGGAGCCGTGGATCGTGTTGTGGCGCGAATCGGAGCTTATGTGCACCTCTCCCGGATGCTTTGACGTGCCGTGCGTAGCGACGGGTTCGGAGCGTACGGAAAGCGCATCGTACTTGTCCGGCCGGACGGGGCTGCATTTTTCCTTCCGTGCGACTCGATTCGGCGTTTCCGGATTCGCCTCGGTCGGAGAACAGGACCTGGTTTGGGTGAGTACGGCTCGGCCGGATTTTTTGCTGTTGTGCGCATCGTACTTGCTCGTCCGGTGTACTGTACGGATCGGTCGGGAAACAGGCTTTCGCATGGCTTTTTTCCCGACCGAATGGTATTGGGTGCGCCTCCGACCAAGATCGGAATCGGCCCCATAATGTCTGGAATTCTATTTCTTACTGCATATGTGCTGTAGATGAGTCTCAGAAACGTGGGTGCGGGATGCCTTGAGATTTTACAGGATGTTATTTGTGCTATATTTCACAGCTGTTGATCTTTTGTACCAAATAAACAAATGTTCATTATAATTCCAGGAGCCATAGTCTGGGGTGGAACACAGTTAGCAAACCCCTGCTACTACTTTTCTTTCTGAAGTACACAAGAGGAGAGGTTTATATTCTACACCCAGAAGTTGTGGTGAAGGTATGAGATACATACACTTCCTACTGTAAAATTTACTATAAACCTGTAGCACAATTACAGCATCCTTCCGGTACGGGGGTATAAGTGCATAAAGTGGAACAAACTTCCTGTTCCATTTTTCACACTGAACACGAGGCTGCTGGAGTAAATGGCTCACTGACCAGTAAAGAGACATGGAAGAGGAAAGGGAGCGGAATGCAGTGCTCCTTCCAGGGACACACAGGTATTCAGGTTTGAGAAGAGAGCCTTGAGCAGAATCAGCCAATTTTGACCGTGGTGACTCCTCCACTATGGCGGAGGAGCTTCGCCCCCTGCTTTCTCGCAGTGCAAGAAGCAAAAACATAAAATGGTAATAACTTTTAGTTATTACCATTTTATGGTTCTTTTGCGGGCGGGAGGGTGGGCAGGGCTGCTCTGCTCTGCTTACGGAGCAGGGCAATGGAGGAGTGGTTTCCCACTCCTGAGCGCACAATGACTGTTTAGTCAGCCCTCTCGGGCCTCCCAAACCAATCATGTGCACTTTCCCCTTCTCCATGCAGGCTGCATTGCAGCCTGCATGGAGAACATGCCCACCCCTCCAAGCCCTGGCTCAGTGCCGTGTCTCGGCGCTCAGACCAATCACAACGCTGCACTGCAGCGTTGTGATTGGCTTAGGGAAGGGAGCCTGGCTGCCTGCTTCCTGTTCCTGTCGGACGCAGGAGAGCAGGAGAATAGAAGACGCAGGACCCGGCCTAAAGGTAAGTTTAAAAAAAATGTATTAAGAATCCCCCCCGCGATCCCCCTTCCCCCCGACCCACCTCCCACCCCTGCGCCCGCCCCCTCACCCTCGAGGCATGCCGGCCGCAACTGAATTTTGAGATACAGTTAAATGATAACCATCTCCTAAGAAGGATCGCTTCAGTTGCTGAAAAGGTATTAGTCCTTTATTGCCTGTAAAGAACAGTGCTATACCTGTGACTTCCATGAACTCGAATTAAAGCAACAAATCTTAAGAGTGTCATTACAAATGAAACGTTACTTCCTGTTTGAGCAAAAACAGGAGCAAGTTGCAATCCAAGTTTATTGCCCTGAGGCACAGCAATCTTCCTCAGCATCCGGGCACTGTTGTAATGCCCTCACAAAGTCACTACAGATCACAAAGCCACAGCATCGCAGAAGCGCAAGTGTAGGACACTGGCTTAAGCTGGTGTGGTGCATAAAAGAACTGCGTAACCTTAAAGAAAGAACTATCAAGATATGACATATATTTCCTTTCTTACATAATCAAACAAAAGTAAAAAAGTTTAAGTGGAATAAAGGACATAAAATAAAAATAATGGTTCATTATAATACACCCATAGTACTAAAATTGACAAGGAATGTTATTCTGTGAATCAAGTGTAACTGATATAGTCTTTCTTCCAAAAAGGCTGCTTACACTTCTAGGTTTTGTTAATAAAATCCTGTATAGCATCCTAACTGGTGTTGTTTCTTGTTCCAATTTGGTCTTCTACAGCGTATGGTGAAATTGCAAAGTGTTCAGTTACATTCCTTACAAAAAGCGCAGGGTGTTGATCCTGAAGAGTAACATAAGTAGGTACTGCTTAGAGATCCAAAAATACCACTGTCCATTTAGTCCTTTAGCCTGCTAATAATTTCTTATTGGCAGCAACCTGAGAGAAGGTTGTAGTGCTACTTGTTACACAGTATGTGAAATCTATGGTCTATATGGATTAGTAGGAAGTGCAAAGGAACAGGTAGTTTTTGCACAGACTGTAATAAGAAAGTCTTGGCCTTAATATCGCCTGTCCAAACAAATCTTGTTCTAAATATTGTCAACAAAAAATATTGCCCATTTGGAGTTAATGTGTTACACCCAACAGGTGCGGCCCTATTTACCTAGAACCTGGGGCCGTTAAACAATATGAAAACCACAATGGTTCCAGAAAAATAATTATTTAAAAAATAACATTTCAAGCTGGTCTTGATCAAGTCTGAGTGTGGTCGAAACGCGTAGTTTTTCTCTGCTTTGCTGCCAGTAAAAATACTTTGCTGACCAAGGTATCGGTGTGGCTCCTCTTTTCCACAACTACGGAGGGAAAGTTGGGAAGACGAAAGATATATATATATATATATACCGCACATGATATAAGAGCAGAGGGCGATTTACACCCCAGCAGAGCTCCTGAGAACCTAAGGGGATGGTTCACGAAGCTAGAGAGAGCTTATGAGAAAGAGATAAGGGAGTGGTGGGAGGCCACTTCCTTGCAACGCTATTTGGACGTGGACAGGATACCAAGGGGACTGAGGATCTACACAGTCCCCTCGTATGAGAACCCGGACCCGAACCTCCTTAAAGATTGGGCTGATTTTACCAAGGCCTCGGCGAGGGGCATGGTAGAGATTCTTATTAAATATGCAAAAAGTGACAGGGTTAAACTACTTGAGGAGATTAACTTTATTGAGGACAACATAGCAAAAGACGCAGACAAGGACCAAATTGATACTCTAAGAACACAGATGAAGATTCGACTGGTAGCCTATGAAAACGACATTAAGCGTTGTAAACAAAACCAGCGCGATTACGAGTGTGGCAGAGTATTGACTTTTGCCAAGAAATATGATGCCCCCCGCAAAGCACTGCAGGAATCGAGAAATGTAGCTACCACGTCAACACGTGACACTTCTGAGTTGGAGGCAGAGCTATCTGAGACAGAAACGGCCAGAAGAACAGGCAGGGCATCCCTCTATAAGGAGCTGAATTTTCCCAAGGAGTATCACTTGATCAAGGAGTCATGGCGCAAATTTGCGCAGAGAACTCGTCCTCCAGAACAAAGAGGCGGAAGACAAGGCGAGGAGGCCAAGGCAATAAATCAGGCTTTTGAACCACGAGTAACAAGGAGCAAGCGGGGCAACAAGAAGAAGTAAACAATCTCTCAATTTTCAATCTTTCAAAGAGATCCCTAACTACAACAGAGACTAAGGTATTGCAAAAGGGATTGGCATTTTGCCCTACAACAGAATGGGATTATGCAATAACGCGCATTGACCTCTATCAGTTCATCCGCAAGTTAAAATAAAAATAAATGTTTACCCTGCACCCTAAACCAAAAGGAATATCACAGGAACAGACAACAACGACCACGGACATCTTGACCGGAAGTGATTTGGAGACCCTGAGAACTTTGCACAATCTGCTAGAATCCCAAATGGGAACAGAGGATGTCAGCACGGACCATGCTGCCGAATTTCTGGAGCAGATGGGGATCCAGCAAGACTGTGGGAGAAGTAAATTCAAGCCCAATACTAAATTAATTCCCCAAACACCACATGATGCAATTGATTGCTTTCATGAAGCTGTAATAAAAGATCTGGATAAATTTCGAACATCTGGTATCCAACCTGGTAATAAAAGGAAATACAACCTCACCAAGGCACAATGGAAAGCCGTGAAATCCTTTTGTGATGATCCCACACTGGTA
Source organism: Calotriton arnoldi (assembly GCA_963921515.1). Classification (NCBI taxonomy): domain Eukaryota; kingdom Metazoa; phylum Chordata; class Amphibia; order Caudata; family Salamandridae; genus Calotriton; species Calotriton arnoldi. The sequence goes on along the minus strand of CAWUFW010009404.1, from coordinate 756,695 downwards.
ATTAAGCAGTCCGACAAGGGCGGCAACGTTGTTGTCATGTCTAAGGAATTGTACAAGAATGAAGCATTACCGTCATGCTGTAACTGTATACGCTGCAAGTCTTATTACTAATAAAATGTTTATATCAATAAAAAAAAGAATGAAGCATTACGTCTCCTGGGAGATACGCAAAGCTACACCAAAATCAGCAGAGAGGACTACAACAGAAGTGTTGTGGCCTTTTACGATCTTTTACAAGAATGGAGGTTGAAAGGAAATTTGGAGGAAAACAAAGTACAATTCATGAGAGTCGATTATCCTGTCCGACCAACATTCTATAACCTGCCCAAGGTGCATAAAAGCATGGATAACCCTCCGGGTCGCCAATCGTGTCCTCTAAAGGGAGCCTACTGGAGAAAGCTTCGATTTACGTAGATTCTTTTTTGTTCCCCATAGTGAAGGACCTAAGTTCATTCATCTTGCACACCACTGATTTTATCCGTCTAATTCAAAATATCACCTGGGACGATGACCTACTACTGATTACCCTTGACATTACAAGCCTCTACACGAGCATTGTACATTCTAAGGGCCTGTTCGCATTGGAATTTTTTCTAAAAACCAGATTGTTAAAATCCGGAGAACATAACAGGATTTTATCACAAATTGTTTCATTTTCCTTGCATAATAACATCTTCCTCTTTTCAGGACAACTATATTTACAGACACAGGGGACCTCCATTGGCATGTGCTTTGCCCCAACTACTCGAATCTTTTTGTGGGCTGGTGGGAGAAGCACGTGGCCTGGGTGGATGACAACAAATTCTGGGTAGATAGGATAGCCCTGTGGACCAGGTATATAGATGACCTGTTTATTGTCTGGAGGGGGACTCGTACAGTGGCAGAAGAATACATCAAGATTCTGAATGAAAATGAATTAAACCTTAAGTTCACAAGCAAAATTAGTAAAACAGAAGTCCCGTTCCTAGATCTTCTAGTATTTGTGGCAGATAACAAGCTTTGTACTAATCTGTATCGTAAACCAACTGCAGGGAACACAGTCTCACACTCATGGAGTCAGCACCCGCGCAATTTAATCAATAGTATACCTTACGGGGGGTTGTTAAGACTAAAACGCAACTGTTCCCGCCCAGAGGACTATCACGAGGCTGAAAGAGAGTCCCTAACTAGATTCTTTAAAAGGGGCTATGGAAATAAAATCCTGCGTGGGGCAGTAAATAAGATCAAAATGAAGGATAGACAGGAGCTGTTAGTAGGCAGGTCCCCCATAGACAGAGCCACAGAGTATGAACAATCAAAAGTCAGGCTGATTTTGACTTTCTCTTTGGAATCACAATCCAGAAGAACTGGAACATCCTTCAAACAGATGGTATAATAGGCCAACTGTTACCCGACAGACCTGATGTTACATTCAGGAGAAGTGCCTCTTTGAAGGATATTCTAGTACAGAGCTACTTTGAAAACAAACCCCAAAACAGATCCACCATTATGGGTTTTTTCCCGTGCACCACATGTAAAGCCTGTAAGAATTACAGGAAGGTGAAGGACTATGTAGTACCTGGGAAAAAGGAGAGAGGGCCCATTAACAAGCTGCTTAACTGCAACTCCAGTTTTGTGGTGTATTGTTTACTTTGTCCATGCGGACTGCAATATATTGGTAGTACAATACACCCGGCAAAGAAGCGAATCCTAGAACATAAAAGGGCAATATGTTCTAGGATTCATATCCTACCCTGTGGCAAGATATTTCTCCGGGATGCATGAGGCCAGGAGTGATAAACTGCTCTACTATTGCATTGATCAAATTCCAATAAAAGAAAGAGGAGGAGACAGGGTAAAACTCCTTAGACAGCTGGAGGCCAAATACATAGTTGATTTACGTACACGTGTCCCTTGGGGGTTGAACAGCGAAGAAGAGTTGTGGTCATACATCGGCTAGGGCGATAAAGTCTGTGAACCATCCCTTTTAGCTAAAGAAACTCAGTGAATTCTACAATGTACTCCCTCACCTATGCAATGTATATAGACAGTAAGATACTAAGAGTACTAATGTTGGTTTAATTAAGAATGGTGAACTAGGCTCATCCAGAGCTGGATTGTACCCTTGACGCCTTATGGGGTAATAGTTCAATGAATTATGGAATTCGTCTTTCTGAATAGGCCCGAGCATTTGCTTATCAATTGTGGTAATGACCTATTATTCATGGGCGATATATACATTTTACATGAATTAAGCATAGTATTTTTGCAATCGAATTCCACCTTGTTGACCTCTGCAATGCGTCATTGCCAATGTCTTGATGCGTGTGGGTATCATTGTGCATAATACATACAATGAAATTTCGAAAATGTTAAGATGGCCGGCACTCTTTTACCCTTGGAGTGTGGTTTAATCATGAAGTCCCCTTTTTGATGTTTTTTTCAGCCGCTAACCAATTAAATGAATTGTTGTTATAAGGCAGTTTTCTGTATAGATTCACTGACATCGACGAAGGCCAGGAGGCTGAAATGCGTTTGTCAGTGTCAGTATGCCCTAAGTTGCATTTATTGAAATAAATAATTGTCTAATTACGGCTGGAGTGTGCAGCGTTGTCTTGAACTGTTTCAAATATATATATATATATATATATATATATATATATATATATATATATATATATATATATATATATATATATATATATATATATATATATATATATATATATATATATATATATACTCCTGAAGCTCTGCACTTCCATCCACCTGGCGAACAGAGACACGAACCCAACGATATGAGGCCAAATGTTGTTTATTACAAAAAACCTCGAACCTCATATATGCCTTTCCTAAACAAAGCTGCTGATCGAGTGCTACTCACCTGGTGGACAACCTTTGGAGCAGAATGTAATACGCGGCCGTCCTGCCGCGGAGTGTGCACCACCCCGTAATGTCTTGGGAGCTACGTGGGTCAGCAGCCGCAAACAGGATTGAGGACGAGTCCACTTGCAGGGTTCATACAGGACAAGATTTGTGTGCTATCCGGACCACATTTCCCACAATGCACAGTCTCATTCGAGCTTCCCATTGGTGGGTGTGCAATATGAAAATGGTGAAGTGGGTTCAGCGTTTGCACACACTGTCTCCGTTCAAGCCTCTGAAGAGAAGCATATGGAGCTTCAAAACGCGTCAGGCATTTCCATTACGGAGCAGCTTCTACAAGCGGATCCTCGTCCCTGCCTTTCATAAACAAAGCTGCTGATCGAGTGCTACTCACCTGGTGGGCAACCTTTGGAGCAGAATATATATATGTACATGTGTGTGTATATATATGTATGCAAAAAGGAAGCAGAGACCTCTGGGTAGTTCTCAAGTTTAGGTGGAAAGCTGCTCCTGTATGGAGCACTCTCAAGTTCAACACCAGCAACACTCCAAATTTGCTCACCTCAAATGTCTGCTTTTCTATGAAAGTCTTTAAGCATAGGATTAGCACAGAGCCATCCATGCCGAGATAGAAAGGGACAAAGTCTTTTACCATTTCTACAGCAAAGTGTTTAAGCATAGGATTAGCACAGTGTTATCCACGCCGAGCTGTAAAATGGCCAAAGACTTTTAACACTCCAGGCACAGTATTACAGCTTTGGATTGGTAAAATACCATCCTAGCCAACCTGAAATGAATAAAAGCAACCCCTGACACTTGTTTCGCTCTCATTAGAGCTCTTCAGAGAGGTATAGCTTTATCCAGACACAAGGGAGCACCCAGTATAAGTCAAAACAAAACCCTTTCAGGCATAGAGTGACGCATAAATTATGCAAAAAGGAAGCAGAGAACTCTGGGTAGTGCTCAAGTTCATATATATATATATATATATATATATATATATATATATATATATATATATATATATATATATATATATATATATATATATATATATATATATATATATATATGAACCACTGGGCGTTATTTTTCCCCATGCAACACCTACCTGGATTCATCACGGTGTATTCTGGGTGTTGCAGTCCACACGAACTATGTGAACTGTCAACAGGTGAGCAGTTAACTACAGAGGGCGGAGCGGGCCCTCGGTCAATAAGAGGGCGTCAGAACTGATGGTTGCGGTGATGGAAGCCTCCTGGACACTTGGGCGCTGATGAAGGCACACATATTGCCGAAATGCATTCGCCACAAAAAGAATAAAGTTCGCTTCCAAGACGTTCCCCTGTGTGGTCTCTGCTCTCTCGCATGAAGGAGTTTTGTTATATATATATATATATATATATATATATATATATATATATACTCTGAATTCCTCCGTTCCAGTTGGATTCGGTGAAGGATCACAGCACCACGCTCAGAAGGTATTCAAAAACTTGTATTTTTATTAAACCATAGTGCAATTACAAAACGGTAGAGGACGGTCTATGCGTTTCGGCTCCCAGCCTTCTACTATATGTTAATATATAAGAGGGCACCATAAGAATCCAAAACACCAAGCTTATGGTAATAGTGAATCAAAGGCCAGGTACTCAAATAAATGACCACTGGACAAACCACACACCATGTCTCCGAAATTTAAGACGCCAAATAATTCACCTAGGTTAAAATAGGGAGCAATCATCATTTGTGTGTCCATGCAGCCATACTGGGCTAATTGGAGTTGATAACAGAAAATCTACAACCAACGTAGTGGTATTTTTGTAAACAATATTAAGGCCACAATATTTAATCAGATGATATTTTTGATATCAGTATATTGACATACTATCATTTAAAAAGCTGTGTTCTTCATGGATTGTGAGAATTGTGCCATAGAAAAGTATTATGCATGTTAAGGAGGCTGGAAGAGGAAGAAGTGGGAGAAACGTGAATCGTTAACATACAGTGTGCATGGAACCTTCGGTATGATTATAAAGTCATGGAAGGGAATAGCTCAAGGGGGAGATAATAGATGACACATTATGTACAAGATAAAGGTTGAAAATGGAGATGGAGTCCCTGCATTTAGACCTCTGTGGTATTGCCCTAAACTATTCTATGCAATTCTTCAAAGGAGGACATCCTCCTTTCTTAAAAGTTAAGAAGTAGTCAGATTGAGCACATTGTGTGGGGAAAAAAGATGTCCTTTCTCAGGAAAGACTCACCCAACATGCACTTATGCCTAGAGTCATCGCAAAGAATCTCATTCAAAGTTGTTCGTAGTCTCCGCTGGGCCTGGTAACAGGAGTTACCAGCTCCATTGGGAATATGAATAACACAGTAATCTTTATTACCTATTCATTTTCCTCTAGGAATTCAAGCTGATTTAAATACTAGATGCAGTAAAGTCTATTTAATTAGTTATTCACCATTCCTAAGTGGGCCCTAAGGTTCCAACTCATAATAAGGCAGTTTTTCTGATACCTGGGGAAAGCGGTTCACAGTATTCTTTGCGGGTGGTAATATTTCCTTGGCAGTAATCCATACCCAAGACTTACATGGAAAGAATGTAATTAAGGTTGGATTTTTTTAGAAGGGTGGTTAAACTCTAGGGTTTTTTCATTGGTCATTTATTTTAACTGCAGTCACACCAATCAACATTTCTCATTACTCTTCCAAATGCAAGGTTATCTATGTACTATTACCATGAATTCCCTTTGAGGTTCGCTATCTTCAGTGTCAACAGTAAAGTATTCTGCTCTGAGAAGAGACCCAGCAGGACTGACAATGTTTCTAGACCTTCTATTCTTTTACAGATCACAAGCACTAGGGTGAGTGACCCTTCAGTATCATCACTGGAGTTGAGAGACTGGTCTGCTGGTAGAACGAAAGTGTCTAGAATCCCAGAAACTCATTTCCCGGTACTCTAATTCTGAGAGAGGTATGGAGTCTTTGTATCGCATATTATATAAACAGTTGCGGACGGCATGGTTCGGGGGTTGTGGGGCGGGTGCGGGCGCACGGGGGATGTGCAGGGTGGCAGGGGTGCGATGAGGGGGGACACGTGTGTAAGGTAAAAAAAAAAAATAATAAAATACACACTTACCTTGCAGCGCTGGGTTCCGTGTCTCTGCTCCTGCCCTCCTCGTAGGACTGAGGCACAGGAAACACAGCCAGGCTCCCCTGACCAATCACAATGCTGCAATGCAGCATTGTGATTGGTTTCGAGCGTCCTGGTTCGATGCTCAACAAGGGAATGGGGGCCTGGGTTGTTCTCCATGCAGACTGTAATGCAGCCTGCATGGAGAATGGGGAAAGTGCATGACTGCTTTGGGCGGCCCGAGAGGGCCAACCAAACAGTCATTGCGCACTTAAGAGTGGGCAAACCAATTTGCCCCTGCCCTGCTCCGAGAGCAGAGCAGATCCGCCCACCTGCCCGCCCGCAAAGAAAACATAAAATGATAATAAAGTTATCATTTTATGCTTCCTTTACAGTGCACTGCTTAAAAGCAGTGGGGCGACGCTCCTCCGCCATAGAGGAGGAGCTGCCCCTGTATATAAAGCATGGCACAATATCACTACCATTATATTGTCAAGGTAAGTAGATGTGGAGTTAAAAATAGTAAACCTACACTTACCGATATATACTTACTATGAGAATTTAGACACTGATTCTGTGTTATCCACTACTGGGCTGCTGTAAAATAAAATCACATCGATTTTACTATACCGCCTGGTAAAATCATTCCTGTACAATGCAATTACAAGTAAGACTCCATCAAATGAACAGGTGGTAAATGTATGCATGGGACTGGGGATGGCTAGGGGTATGAAGGAGGGGCGTGGGAGAGTAGTGGAGAGGGAAGATTTTTTTCTCGCTGTGGGCAGCATTGTATGCCCCCTGTTAGAGCAAATAAAAAGGAATAATGAGGTTTGGCGGCTACAGCCAAGGCTTCATGCTATTTTTCCGGCTAGAATTACTAGCTGGAAAAATCCTTTGGTTTTCCACACCTGGTAAAATCAGGTGAGGAAAACCAAATCTCTCATAATTATGGGGAATAACTCTAACAATTAATGCATGAAACCATGTGTTAATTTCCTCTTGTATAACTTGCAATCAGAGCTTAAGTGGTAGGCAGTATAGTGGATGTGATATTTTTGTAGGTTGATTTTGTTGACACCGATATAGTGACATGCAAATCTAAGGGTTGGTAGATTTTTCACCTCAACCTGAGAGGTCTCTGGAATACATCAGCAGATGAACTCCCAAGCGTCTGCCAGCCATTGTCTGTTGCTGCGTGGCTGAAACTCAGTGGGAACTGCAAACTTGAGCACCAAAAAAAGTACAATGCAGGACTATGCCATTTGACAGCGGAATATTAAAAAACTGTGGGGGAATGTGATGGAGAGCAACTTCTAGGGACCTCCAGGGGACAGCACAGCCTTGATAAGCGCTGCAGTTGTTTTGCTTTTCAACACACTACGGGCTGCTCCCAGCTTGTTGGCTGCTGTTCTGACGCCATCTTTGATCTTGTCCCAATTGAGAAAAACTTGGTCTAGAAAGGTGCCTGTCACAAGAACTGACCAATGGAAACAGGCTTCATTGCTCTGAATGCCACGTAACCTACTTTGTCCTTTGGCTGCTCTTCAATACTGGCTGCTTCATAGACAGATTCCATCAAGCCAAATACCGTATTCATGCCTCAATTTGGACTCCAGGTAATATGCTCTTGCTTGATTGAATTGAGGGCTGTGACATCTTTAAAGTTTAAGGTAACTTTCCAGAGTCTTCCATAATCGTGAGCATCGTCTTCCTAAAAAGACCAAACGAAAAACATCAAATGAATGTGAAACATACTTAGAAATTGATTTGTGCTTACAGCAAATCTTTACGATAGGGCCACAACCATCAATCCAGGTGAAATTACATTTATATTTGCATGTAATAGTTCCAACCCTGACCTATTAGTGGTATTTAGGTCCTATATTTGTAATATTTTTTTGTTTACCTTGGTCTCTTAACTGTCTTGCTAGAAACGTGCATAGAGTGCTTAAAGTCAACGTCCAGTAGCGTCTAAATATAATATTGCATGTGTTGTGTTTATGGGTCCTGTGTGTGGTGAAACTCTCTATTGGGATTGGGTTTTTATCAGTTATTGGATCTGTTGTATAGTACTTGGACATCTGCGCCTGCTTGTGTGTACAGTATGTTTGTGTTTTGGGTATGTGTGTGTGTGTATGGTGCCTCCATGTGGTTATGTCCATAATATACTTCAGAGTGTCCGTTTCTGTTGTTGTGTGTATTTGTACCCATCGGTTTTATTCAGTCTTGATTATCGCAAGAGTTTGTTCCCTCTTGCTTACAATGGATTAACTCTGTGACATACAGCATGTTCACAGTACTGGCATGTCTATTGATAGAGATGGGAACATTTGTGTCCTGCTCTGGAGGTTCTGTAATGTACAGGCTAACCAAACAGGTTGCATCACAGATATGCAAAGTATTTGGGCTGAGATAGGCTGCACAAAGGATGGGTGTCACCGTCATGGCCCTGTTGTACTAAATTTAACCAGAGAAGTTCGACATACAAGAATATCATGGTCAGAATATCGAGGGAGAAAATATCGAAAGGTAAGTGCATACAAGGAAGTTTAGATTTAGTATTCCTAACTCCATATCTATGTACCTTGAAGTATATATCACCAAAGTACACATATGTGGGTTTAGGTATAGATGTCTCTACTTACTTACCTTTCAATATTTTAGATTCAATAATTTGTCCTCGATATTTGCATGCCTCGATATTGTCAGTTTGATATTTAGGGAGCACACCTATGGACCAAATGGGAATAAACTTCATCCTAAACATAATACAGCCCTACCTTCACATTTGCTGCTAATAGTACTGGTAGAATCTATATAGCTCAGTAGATCAATGCCTGGGATCCAAAAATGTATCAATAACCTGCAATTCACATACGCGTGTCCTATCACAGTCGACTCAGCCTTTATATTTCTAATGTAGATTAACTGAGTACCATTGAGCGGGCTTAAAGTAATACCTCTTTTTCAACAGTCTATGCTCATGAAGGTACAACCTTTGACTTGCAAAGCTGGGAAACTTCACCTCAGTTGCATGTTCCATGTCTTAGCTGAAGAATGTAGATTCTCCAAGTTTGTGTGGAGAGAATCTGGATTTCATTAAAGACACGGAGGCTAGCATTATGCATTAACTTTTATTGCCAGCTCCTTGCAGCACTTCAAGAATGACATCACTTAACACAAAAATTCCAGAACTTTAGAATGTCCCAAACGAATATAAACTCTGTCACAGCAGCCATGTTCCTCTTTTAGCAAAACCAAAGGGGATGATGGACGGAGTGTTGAACATTGCAAGCACTCACCCCCAGTCAACTGATCTGGGTTTAATCCATCATCATTCTTTAGCTCACTCCGCCACCCCAGTTCAGACATGGCCCTATGCAAATCAGTCTGACCCTGTGCCTCATGGGAACAGTCCAGCCCGAACTGCCAAGCCATGTCTTCCCTGGACCGGAAACAAGCATCCTGGGACCGGTTTCTGGCTTACAGCCGTCATCAGCCAGGCTATCTTGAATCCAGTGGCAAAGTGAGCAAGGGACCCACGTCTGGGCATACCCTGCCAACTTAGGGCGAACATAGCAAAACCAAAGGGGATGATGGACGGAGTGTTGAACATTGCAAGCACTCACCCTCAGTCAACTGATCTGGGTTTAATCCATCATCATTCTTTAGCTCACTCTGCCACCCCAGTTCAGACATGGCCCTATGCAAATCAGTCTGACCCTGTGCCTCATGGGAACAGTCCAGCCCGAACTGCCAAGCCATGTCTTCCCTGGGCCGGAAACAAGCATCCTGGGACCGGTTTCTGGCTTACAGCCGTCATCAGCCAGGCTATCTTGAATCCAGTGGCAAAGTGAGCAAGGGACCCACGTCTGGGCATACCCTGCCAACTTAGGGCGAACATAGCAAAACCAAAGGGGATGATGGACGGAGTGTTGAACATTGCAAGCACTCACCCCCAGTCAACTGATCTGGGTTTAATCCATCATCATTCTTTAGCTCACTCCGCCACCCTAGTTCAGACATGGCCCTATGCAAATCAGTCTGACCCTGTGCCTCATGGGAACAGTCCAGCCCGAACTGCCAAGCCATGTCTTCCCTGGACCGGAAACAAGCATCCTGGGACCGGTTTCTGGCTTACAGCCGTCATCAGCCAGGCTATCTTGAATCCAGTGGCAAAGTGAGCAAGGGACCCACGTCTGGGCATACCCTGCCAACTTAGGGCGAACATAGCAAAACCTCTTTTAGGCTGCTCCGGTCCCATAACTCGCAATCCTTAACTTATCCAAACGATAAACATAAGCCTTTCGCCATCTCTTATTCGTTATCTGAAAAAAATAACAAATCTGAATTTAATTGTTCTATAAATAAAACTTCAAAAACATAAACAGAACTTGATAATTCCACTCCCCCTCCAAACACTTACCTGGGAGGGTGGGAGGGATAATGCTAGCCTCCGTATCTTTAATGTAATCCAGATTCTCTCTACACAAACTTGGAGAATCTACATTTCATGACAAGACCGGAGGCTAGCATTATGCATGTTCAAAGCTGTGATAAAACAGGACGACACAGGACCCAATGGTTTCAAATAAAACCTTGCAAACACATCAGCATTAGACCAATCCGCTGCATGTAAAATTCCCTCCAAACGTCCCCCTGACATAAAGCCTTTACTTGCCATAGCACCTTGTTGTAAAGTCATCCTGTGCCCTGGGCACCCCCCAACTTTTTGCTGACTGGAACTGGTGGTAACTGACTCTGACTGACCCTGGGCTCTGTTTAACCAGGCCCAGGGCCAGTGCCATGCTGAAACACTTAGATAACAGTAAAACACCTACATACACTAGGGTACACTTTGGGTTGGGGTACCCCTGTGATTGGCATGACCTACCCCTATAAGCCCCTAGTATATAATAGGGCAGGGGGAGTGAAACTACCTATAAGTCCCTTGTATGTGGAAGGGCATGGCAGTTTAGAGGCCAGCAGCCTTTTTGCACTTGCATGTGTGCACTGCTGAAGCCTGTGGTCAGTTTAAAAGCAGCTCTGTGCGCCAGGATTGCTCTTAAACATGTAAATTGTGGCCAAACTCGACTTTGGGGTTTGGGGCACTTAAAACTGGTCAACCTAAAATGTTTTGGCATAATAATGACCCCCAGGGTCTCCCCTAAGTATCCCTGGGGTGGGGGGTCAGGTATCTATAAGGTAGACCCTTATAAAATGAGTTTATATATGCCCTGGGTTAAGTGAAATTCACATTTCACTCTCCCCATTGTGTAAAGTGCTGCCCAAATTCGACTTTGATGCTGGGGGCACTGGGCATGGAGGATCTGCAATATTTTTACAGATTCAGCACCCCTAGGGTCTCCCTAGGTGACCTATGGGGTGGGGGTCCTGTGAAAATAAGCCAAGTACTTATAAAATATGTTTTTGTAAGTCCTGGTGCTGGAAAAATGGCCCATGTCATTTTTCCCATTGCAAACCCCATGCCCCATAGGTTAACATGGGCGAAAGTTATTAAACAATAACTTCTGATAGGAGAGGGATAAAGATTCCATTCAAAGACTCACTAGAATGGTATTGATAAATCCTACAATATGATGTTATTGAATTTTTCCCAAAGTGAACAGACAAGAAGTTATAACACTTTCTTAGTTTTAGTTCCAAATCCAGCCTTCAAGTGCTCTGCCCTGATTGGTCAGAGTTAAGGGGATTAGCCAGCCTGCCTGAAGAGGTGATAAAGATCCCCTGGGGCCAGCCAGATGGACTGGGAGGGCAGTGAGCTGTTCTGCAAGAATGCCAGGCCAGGGGAGGGGTCGTAAACAATGAGCTTCAAAGGGGCAGAGCCCAGAGCAGTGTCATTTACAACTTTGAACCCCCACCTCAGCCAGATGGCAGGATTAAGGAAGATATGTGCAGATGTAGGGAGGAGAGGCTAGGTTAATTAGGCAACTCAGTGGGAGTGTTTAGCCAGCTCTTACCTCCTTGCTGGAAAATCAGCCATTATGGATTTGGAAGCTTTGTTGCACTCTGGGATAGAATAATGCCTCACTCTGCAGGAAGGAGTCACTAAAGTGGGAAGTTACCCTACTCCTATTGGTGAAGCTTGACCTCCTGGCTGACCCAGAGACTGTGGAATAAGTATCTGAGAGAGGCCCAGCCCCTCAGATCTGCTGCTTGAAACTGAAGAAAGCAAGACTGGCCCTGCTGAAAAGTTCTGCTGTGCAAAGACTTCTAAGGCCTGACCTCTGGAGACTGCACCACCTGAAACTACAGCTTTGTGGACTAACTGTGCTGAGTAAAAGAAGTCAAGAGTGGACTCCTGCAAGCTACAGGTTAACAGAGCTCATCTGGACCCTCACCACCAAGAATCATCAACCTGGGGAGCTACCAGTGGATTTGTAAGGGTGACGTCCAGTGCATTGTGGGAATTGAAGTCCTCAACTTTCAAGGACCATCTTGGAGCTTCCAGACCCTTGGAGTAAGTTTGAGACACTTTGGGACCCTTTGAGGAACTTCAGGAAGAAGTTCAAGAAGTTTGGGGAACTTTGGAGGAACTTTGAAAAAAAGCTCCATAGGGGGACCGACTCATCCTGGTCAGCCAAGCCGCCTGCCTTCAACCGCGAGCCGGCCAAGCCCACCAGGTTCGTCCCGCTAAAAGCTCCATCGCATCGACTTCCAGAGATTGACCGGGACTAGAGAAAATCTGAAGCCGGCGAACCCTCACCGGATCCGGCTACATGAGGAGCATCGAGAGACCCCGCGAGAAAAAGCTCCAGAAAAGCTTCTAAGTCCGCTCGTAGAAAAGCCGACCGGGAGCAACCGCGAGAGCCAAGCCGCCTCTCTTCACTCGCGTGTCGGCCTGGATTTCTGGATTGCCCCGCTGAAGCGATCTTGAGAAATTTTCTAAAAGTCCGCTCCAGGGAAGTTTACCGGGACCTCGTCACAAGTCAAGCCGGCGAACCCTCACCGGATCCGGACTGGCTGGGAGCTTCGAGGGGCCTCACGAGAAAAAGCTCCAGAAAAGTTTCTAAGTGTGAAGGTAAAAACTTTAACCGGTACCTTCCGAGGGTGGTAGCCGCTCAGGGCTCCATCGCGGTCGGCCTGAAACTTTGACTTTGGCCCGGTCTATCGCGAGCCTATGTCCCAATATGGTGCTATATGCTTCTAAGTGCTATATTTTATTTAAACTTTGAAAATTCATATCTCCGGTTCCCTACATTGGATTTTTGTCATTTTAAAGATAAAAATATTTCCTATTTTTATAAATTGGTGTTGGATTTTTATTATGAGTTGTGTCTTAATTATTTACTGAATTGGTATTTTTAAATGCTTTACATACCTGTCTTTGAAGTTAAGCCTGCCTGCTCGCAGCCAAGCTACCAAGGGTTGAGCATAGGATTATATTTCTAAGACCTATGCTGGGTCCTATCAAGTGTTTGTGGTCTTATTACTAGTGGCAGACCTACATTTGCCCCTACCAATAACCCACTTTCCCTCACACCTCTTACCGAATGAGCACCAAAATCCTGCAGACTCACACCTGCCTCAAGCATACAACATCTCACCCATCTAGCAATGGTTGCTGAAGAAACTTGTCTAAATGGCTTCACATACGAAATCAACAATTGATCGTCACCATGCCTTCTGAACACGCATAGTCTGTTTTTATACTCCTTTAAGCAACCAACAACACACAATTTAGGGTGATCCCCAAACTTAGGATAAAATATCGAAGAAGACATGCATTTCGTCCTTCTAGTAATTCTAAATAACACTTCATCCGGATTATAACATCTGTTACTAACGTCCAGAGCACGAACATCAGAAACTCTTCTAAAAGAAATCAGACACAATAAAGTAGCCAACTTACCTGAGAACTGCTTCAGACTCAAAAACCTATTCATAGGCCACCCCTCAAATAAATGAAGAAGCTTGTTTACATCCCACAAACAACTGTACCTAGGCCTTGGCGGTCTCCGCAACTTAACTCCCTTCATAACCCTACAGACTAATGATTCTGGACCTATAGAACAACCTCAAACTAAACCATGAACTGCAGCAATTGCAGACCTGAAACAATTAATAGGCCTATAACTTAAGCCCTTCAGAAACAAGGTTAATAAAATATTTGATAACTATGGCAGATGCCTCCACGGGATCCAAACCCCGTTCCATGCAACAACAAACCCTTTTCTTCCATGCTCCAACATACCTCTTTCTTGTTCCTGGTGCCCAAGACTCCCTGAGCAACACTTGAGCCTGTTCCGAAAGACCTCTGAACTGCACACCTCTCCTGAAATCTTCCAAACAAGAAGACTCAATTTCCCTTCCAAAACCAAAGGATGAAAAACTCCTTCTGCCCCTAGAAGCATGTCCTCTGATTCCGGATTCAAAAAAGCTCCTCTATTGCCATCTCCAACAAACCTGGAAACCATGCCCGTCCGCCCAAAACGGCGTCACAAGAACCAACTGACAACTCTGCCTCCTCAACATCAACAACACCCTCTGAATCATCGCAAATGGGGGAAAGGCATATCCCCAAACCTTCCTCCAATCCTGTTGAAACGCATCAACCTCCTCTGCTAACAGGTCCGGTCTCCAGCTGTAATAACATTCCAACTAGTACGTCAACCTTGACGCACACAAATCCACATCCAGTGAACCCCAAACATGGAATATCCTTTGGAAATATAGAACATTCAGCTTCCAATCGCTGAAATCCTTGAGAAACCTCGAATTCCAGTCTGCCACCACATTGTTTTGTCCCGGAAAATAATCAGCCCTCAAACCAATTTTCTGCTCTAAACAAAAACTCCAAATCCTTTTTGCCAACAATGTCAGATTCCTTGATCTGTTTCCACCCAATTTGTTTATATAACGGACCGCCGAAACATTGTCCATCTTCAATAACACATTGAAATTCTTTAATCTCTTTCCAAAGCTCCGTAAAGCATAAAGGCCTGCTCTCATCTCCAAACCGTTTATATGCTCGGGTTTCTCCTCCAAAAACCACTTTCCACCTGTCTCCTGATTCTCCAGACATGCTCCCCATCCAAATAGACTTGCGTCTGTTTCCAATACAAAATCTGGACAAATCCCAAATATTGCCCTTCCATTCCAGGCCTCCAGATTCTCTAACCACCAAAATACCTCTTCCCGAGCCTCTACCAAAAGAACTACTAGATCTCCGTACCACAGTCCTTTCCTCAGCACCTCTGCCTTCAATCTCTGCAGAGCCCTGTAATGAAGCGGCCCTGAAAAAACTGCCGGAATAGAGGAAGAAAACAAACCAATCACCCTTGCCAAACTCCTCAGATTAACTCTCTCCTTCCTCAACATTCCTTTCACCTCTGACTTTATCTTTACCACCTTTTTCTCTGGTAAACTTAAAGTTTTTTCCACCTTGCTCACCATAAAACCCCAAAATTCCAAACATTGACTTGGCTTTAAGACCGACTTTGCCCTGTTGATCAGGAAACCTAATCTCTACAAAAGATCCATAGTCAGAACTAACTGTTTCTTCAACTCCTCTTGACTCTGAGACATTATCAAAAAATCGTCTGAATGCATTATCATACGAACACCCCTCTCTCTCAGAAACTTGGCCACAGGTCTCAACACCTTTGTAAAACACCATGGTGCCGAAGCCAGACCAAATGGTAGGGAAGAAAACTAATATAGCTCTCCCAACCACCTGAACTGAAGAAATCTGCGACTCTCCTCCGCAATAGGAATAGTGAAACCCGCATCCTTCAGATCCAACTTCACCAACCAATCATTCTCTTGAAGAATGTCCCTCAACAGATGGATACCTTCTATCTTGAAATGCCTGTACACAACAAACTGATTCAACCCTCTCAAATGTATCATGGGTCTCCAACCTTTTTCCTTCTTCTTCACCAAAAATATAGTACTCACAAATGACAGATCCTTTTCTGATACCTTCTGAATTGCTCCCTTCCGCAACATCTCCAACACCTCTTCTCCTATTACCTTTTGCAATTCTTTCTGAAAAACCAATTGATTTGGTTCCTTCAACTGATTTGGCACTTCCTCGAACTCTATAACATATCCTTTTATAGTTTGAATAACCCAACTGTCCTTTTATATATTTTCCCAATTTTCTACAAACCATTTTAATCTTCCCCCTACCTCGCAAGGGATAGAACCAAAAATGGTCTTCGTACTCACCTTGAGGTCCTTGAGAGAACTGAGCACGTCCTCTTGCTTGGTGCATACTGCCTGATCTTCCTCTCTGTGGGTAGAATCCAGTCGCTGACTGGAAACCGCTGAATGTAGCACGTCCTTGCGACTGGTACTGAGCCCTACTGAATGACCGGCCAGGGAAACGGGCCGTTGCTCCAGCCCGGTCAAAAACACCTCTTCCAAAGACCCTCCTTAACCCCTTCCATGCTCATGACGAGCTGGACTCGTCAAGGCACACAGTGGTCGTGTGCTCATGACGAGTCCAGCTCGTCATGACCCCCAGCATCGGAAATCCCTCTGGTGCGGGCACCAGAGGGATTCCCTTTTCTCCCTAAAGCCTCGGGAGCTGGGGAAGAGCTTCCCAGCTCCCGAGGCTCCCTGGTTTCCCTGAAATAACGATCGGTGCGCACGTCGCGCTGATGTCATTTCAGTGAAACCGAAACTGAAATGAGCCAAGAGGCTCATTTCAGTTTCAGTTCTACGTGCTCAGGGGCTATCTCAGCCCCCTGAGCACGTAGAAACTCAGGAGAGGTATCGTTGGAAAGGGAGAATCTCCCTTTCCAATGGTACCCTTCCTAGTGGATCCCTGCTTGGGGATCGCCCCAGGAGGGCGATCCCCAAGCAGGATCCACCCACTAGGCACCAGGGAGGGGGGAGCGGCCCCCCATAAACATTTTGGCATAATTAGTCTTTCTGCCCCCCCTGGGGGGTAGATGGGGGCAGTAGCCCCCAATCTGCCCCCCAGGGGGGGTAGAAAGCCCACTAGACACCAGGGATTTTTTTAGAGGATATTTATTAGGGGTGGGGGCTGCCCAAAACGGGCATGCCGATGCCCCCACCCCCCGGCCACAAAATTAGTCTTTCTGCCCCCCCTGGGGGGCAGATGGGACAGTAGCCCCCAATCTGCCCCGCCGGGGGGGCAGAACGCCCACTAGATACCAGGGATTTAAAAAAAATATATAGTTAGGGGTGGGGGCTGCCCAATATGGGCATGCCAATGCCCCCACCCCGCCGCAAAGGTACAGTCTTTCTGCCCCTCCTGGGGGGCAGATGGGGGCAGTAGCCCCCAATCTGCCCCACCCCCGGGGAGGCAGAAAGCCCACTAGATACCAGGGATTTTTTTTTTAATTATAATCTGGGGTAGGGGCTGCCCAATATGGGCATGCCAATGCCCCCACACCCGACGCACAGGTACAGTCTTTCTGCCCCTCCTGCGGGGCAGATGGGGGCAGTAGCCCCCAATCTTCCCCCCCCCGGGGGGCAGAAAGCCCACTAGACACCAGGGTTTTTTTCCCCCTCAATACATTTAGGGGTGGGGGTTGCCCAAGATGGGCATGCCAATGCCCCCACCCCTCCCCCCACAACATTCCAGTCTTTCTGCCCCCCTGAGGGTTCAGAAACACCCTAGATACCAGTGATTATTTTTTTTATAGGCCCTTGGTGGGGGCTGCCCAGAATGGGCATGCAAATGCCCCCACCCTACCCCCCAAAGAAAAAAAAAGACTTTCTGCCCCCCCAGGAGTCAGATGGGGGCAATAGCCCCTGATCTGCCCCCCCCGGGGAGGGGGCAGAAAGCCCACTAAGCGCCAGGGATTTTTTTTTTTATATAGGTAGGGGTGGGGGCTGCCCAGAATGGGCATGTCAATGCCCCCACCCCAAACAAAATGCTACAGTCTTTCTGCCCCCTGGGAGGCAGATGGGGCAATAGCACCTTATCTGCACCCGGGGGCAGAAAGCCCACTAGCCACCAGGGATTTTTTTTACAAAGTTCGGGGTAGGGGCTGCCAAGAATGGACATGCCAATGCCCCCACCCACCCCAAAAAAGATGCCACTGTCTTTCTGCCCCTCCCAGGAGGCAGATGGGGGCAGTAGCCCCTGATCTGCCCCCCGGGGGGGCAGAAAGCCCACATGTGCCAGCGATACTGCTGGCTTTTTTATACGCAGGGGTGGGGGCTGACCAGAATGGGCATCCCAATGCCCCCGACCCCCAAAAGAATAGCCACAGTCTTTCTGCCCCCTCGGGGGCATAACGGGGCAATAGCCCCTGATTTCCCCCTCCCCAGGGCGGCAGAAAGCCCACTAGGCACTGACTTTTTTCGGAATGTGCCTACCTGTTGAATTTGGTTCCTAGCTCTGCCGGCACCTAGGAAACCTAGCAAACCTATACATTTTTTAAAACTAGACACCCAGGGGAATCCAGGATGGGCTGACTTGACTGGCTCTCACCAGGTTCTGTTACCCAGAATCCCTTGCAAACCTAAAAATCTGTCCAAAAAAAAAAAAACATTTTCCTCACATTTCTGTGGTGGAAAGTTCTGGAATCTGCGTGGATCCACAAAATTCCACCCACCCCGCGTTCCCCAAAGTCTTCCGAGAAAAATGGTACCTCACTTGTGTGGGTAGGACTAGTGGCCGCGACAGTAAACGGCCCAAAACGCAACATGGACAAACCACATTTTCACAGTGAAAACGGACCCTTTTTTTGCAAAGTGCCTAGCTGTAGATTTTGAACCCTAACTCTGCCGGCACCTAGGGAAACCTAGCAAACCTATACATTTTTGAAAACTAGATACCCAGGGGAATCCAGGATGGGGTGACTTGACTGGCTCAGGTTCTGTTACCCAGAATCCCTTGCAAACCGAAACATTTGTCAAAATAAACACATTTTCCTCACATTTCTGTGGTGGAAAGTTCTGGAATCTGCGTGGATCCACAAATTTCCACCCATCCCGCGTTCCCCAAAGTCTTCCGAGAAAAATAGCACCTCACATGTGTGGGTAGGCCTAGTGCCCGCGACAGGAAACGGCCCAAACGCAACGTGGACACACCACATTTTCACAGTGAAAACGGACCCTTTTTTTGCAAAGTGCCTAGCTGTAGATTTTGAACCCTAACACTGCCATCACCTAGGGAAACCTAGCAAACCTATACATTTTTGAAAACTAGACACCCAGGATGGGACTGGCTCTCACCAGGATCTGTTACCCAGAATCCCTTGCAAACCTAAAAATATGTCTAAAAACACATTTTCCTCACATTTCTGTGGTGGAAAGTTCTGGAATCTGCATGGATGTACAAAATTCCACCCACCCCGCGTCCCCCAAAGTCTTCCGTGAAAATCGTACCTCACTTGTGTGGATGGGTCAAGTACCCGCGACAGGCAAGGGCCCAAAACCTATTGAGGCGACATCAAAATTACCGATCACAAACCAACCTGGTTTTGCAAGGGGAGTCCCATGAGTTTTGGCCCCGGGCTCGACGGCCATCTAGGGAAACCTACCCAACCCACACATTTCTGAAAACTAGATACCCGGAGGAGTCCAGCGAGGTATGGCTTGCGTGGGTCCTCCAAAATTTTCTTACCCAGAATCCCCTGCAAACCTCAAATTTAACTGAAAAAATCAAGTTTTTCTCAAATTTCTGTGTGGGAAAGTTCTGGAATCTGCGTGGATCCACAAATTTCCTACCACCCTGCGTTCCCCCAGGGCTCCCGATAAAAATGGTACCTCACTTGTGTGGGTAGGCATAGTGGCTGAAACAGGAAATGGCCCAAATCGTATTGTGGAGACTTCAAAATTACCTATGACAAAACAACCTGGTTTTGGGGGCACCTGGTTTTTGGCCCGGGCTCGCCGCCATCTAGGGAAACCTACCAATCCCACACGTTTCTGAAAACTAGACACCCTGGGGAGTCCAATGAGGTATGGCTTGCGTGGATCCCCAACGTTTCCCTACCCAGAATCCCCTGCAACCCTCACATTTAGCTGAAAAAAACATATTTTCCACATATTTTTGCATGGAATCACCGTGCTGGCACAAATGTCCTACCACCCAGCGTTGCCCTTGTTCCCCGAGTAAAATGATACCTCACTTGTGTGGGTGTCCAAAGCAGAACTGGCTAAAAACGTATTTTTAAAAAAATGTAGCGCTTAGAATTCTCGGTGCTATACCCTAAATCCCTATGTTTTGGGCTCTTCCCAGTCACAGGCCTTCGGCCCACCCACACAAGTGAGGTATCATTTTACTCTGGAGAACAAGGGGAACGCTGGGTGGTAGGACATTTGTTCCGGCACGGTGATCCCTTGCAAAAATGTATGGAAAAAGTGATTTTTTCAGCTAAATCTGAGGTTTGCAGGGGATTCTGGGTAGGAAAACGTTGTAGGACCCACGCAAGCCATACCTCGCTGGACTCCCCCGGGTGTCTAGCTTTCAGAAATGTTTGGGTTTGGTAGTTTCCCAAGATGGCCGCCGAGCCCGGGGACAAAAACCCAGGTGACCCCTCTTGCAAAACCAGATGGTTTTGTGATAGGTAATTTTGATGTCGCCTCAATAGGTTTTGGGCCCTTTTCTGTCGCGGGTACTTGACCCACACACGCAAGTGAGGTATCATTTTTATCGGGAGACATGGGGGAACACTGTGTGGTAGGAAATTTGTGGATCCACGTACATTCCAGAACTTTCCCACACAGAAATTTGAGAAAAAAGTGATTTTTTTCAGCTAAATTTGAGGTTTGCAGGGGATTCTGGGTAGGAAAACATTAGGGGACCCACGCAAGCCATACCTCGCTGGACTCCCCCGGGTGTCTCATTTTCAGAAATGTGTGGGTTTGGTAGGTTTCCCTAGATGGCCACCGAGCCCAGGGCCAAAAACTCATGGGACCCCCCTTGCAAAACCAGGTTGTTTTGTGATAGATAATTTTGATGTCGCCTCAATAGGTTTTGGGCCCTTTCCTGTCGCGGGCACTTGACCCACCCACGCGAGTGAGGTATCATTTTTATCGGGAGACATGGGGGAACACTGTGTGGTAGGAAATTTGTGGATCCACGTAGATTCCAGAACTTTCCCACACAGAAATTTGAGAAAAAAGTGATTTTTTTCAGCTAAATTTGAGGTTTGCAGGGCATTCTGGGTAGGAAAACGTTTGGGGATCCACGCAAGCCATACCTCGCTGGACTCCCCCGGGTGTCTAGTTTTCAGAAATGTGTGGGTTTGGTAGGTTTGCCAAGATGGCCGCCGAGCCCGGGGCCAAAAACCCAGGTGACTCCCCTTGCAAAACCAGCTTGTTATTAGGGGTGGGCGGAATTTGCGTAGTCACGCTACGCAAAGCTCTGCGAAACGGTAAAAAATCTCCGCGAGCACGCAAAAGTTCCGCGAACACGCGGAATTGCTTGTTCCGCCCGTTCGCGATGCTTTTTTCCTGTTCGCGAACGCTGTTTGCGTGCTCGGGGAGAAATATCTTGCGAACACGCATTTTGAAAGCGCGAACAAGCAAAAAACTCCGCAAAGCCGCGGATCGCGGAATTTTTGGCAATTTCGCGTTCTCCGCGGAATGCAAAATTACCCAAATTCCGCAAATTTCACGAGCGGAACGGAATTTACCGCCCAGGCCTACTTGTTTTGTGATAGATCATTTTGATATCTCCTCAATATGTTTTGGGCCCTTGCCTGTTGCGGGTACTTGAACCACCCACACCAGTGAGGTTTTTGGCCCTGGGCTCGGCGGCCATCTTAGGAAACCTACCAAACCCACACATTTCTGAAAACTAGACACTCGGTGGAGTCCAGCGAGGTATGGCTTGCGTGGGTCCCCCAACGTTTCCTACCCAGAATCCCCTGCAAACCTGAACTTTTGCAGAAAAAATTCACTTTTTCACACATTTTTGTGTGGGAAAGTTGTGGCATCACCGGGCTGACACAAATTTCCTACCACCCAGCGTTCCCCAGGTCTCCTGATAAAAATGGTGCATCACTCGGGTGGGAGGTCCAAGTACGCGCGACAGGCACGGGCCCAAAACGTATTGAGGCAACATCAAAATTGCCTATCACAAAACGACCTGGTTTTGCAATGGGGGTCCCATGACTTTTGGCCCGGGGCTCGCGGCCACGTAGGAAACCTACCAAACCCACACATTTCTGAAAGCAGACACCCGGGATTCCAGGGAGGTATGGCTTGCGTGGATCCACCAACGTTTCTTACCCAGAATCCCTGCAAACCTGAAATTTGGCTGAAAAATCACTTTTTTCACACATTTTTGTGTGGTAAAGTTGTGGCATCACGGGGCTGACACAAATTTCCTACCACCCAGTGTTCCCCAGGTCTCCCGATAAAAATGGTGCCTGACTCGGGTGGGAGGCCCAAGTACCCGCGACAGGCAAGGGCCCACAACGTATTGAGGCGACCTCGAAATGGCTTATCACAAAACGACCTGGTTTTGCAAGGGAGTCCCATGACGTTTGGCCTGGGCTCGGCGGCCACCTAGGAAACCTACCAAACCCACACATTTCTGAAAAGTAGACACCCGGGGATTCCAGGGAGGTATGGCTTGCGTGGATCCTCTAACGTTTTCTTACCCAGAATCCCTGCAAACCTGAAATTTGGCTGAAAAATCACTTTTTCTCACATTTTTGTGTGGTAAAGTTGTGGCATCACGGGGCTGACACAAATTTCCTACCACCCAGCGTTCCCCCAGGTCTCCCGATAAAAATGGTGCCTCACTCGGGTGGGAGGCCCAAGTACCCGCGACAGGCAAGGGCCCAAAACATTTTGTGATAGGCAATTTTGATGTCACCTCAATACGTTGTGGGCCCTTGCCTGTCGCGGATACTTGGGCCTCCCACCCGAGTGAGGCACCATTTTTATCGGGAGACTTGGGGGAACGCTGGGTGGTAGGAAATTTGTGTCAGCCCCGTGATGCCACAACTTTACCACACAAAAATGTGTGAAAAAAGGGATTTTTTCAGCAAAATGTCAGGTTTGCAGGGGATCCTGGGTAAGGAAACGTTGGGGGATCCATGCAAGCCATACCTCCCTGGAATCCCCCGGTTGTCTACTTTTCAGAAATGTGTGGGTTTGGTAGGTTTCCCTAGGTGGCCGCCGAGCCCCGGGCCAAAACGTCATGGGACCCCCCTTGCAAAACCAGGTCGTTTTGTGATAGGCCATTTTGAGGTCGCCTCAATACGTTGTGGGACCTTGCCTGTCGCGGGTACTTAGGCTTCCCACCCGAGTGAGGCACCATTTTTATCGGGAGACCTGGGGGAACGCTGGGTGGTAGGAAATTTGTGTCAGCCCCGTGATGCCACAACTTTACCACACAAAAATGTGTGAAGAAAGTGATTTTTTCAGCCAAATTTCAGGTTTGCAGGGGATTCTGGGTAAGAAAACGTTGGGGGATCCACGCAAGCCATACCTCCCTGGAATCCCCCGGGTGTCTACTTTTTAGAAATGTGTGGGTTTGGTAGGTTTCCCTAGGTGGCCGCCGAGCCCCGGGCCAAAACGTCTTGGGACCCCCCTTGCAAAACCAGGTCGTTTTGTGATAGGCCATTTTGAGGTCGCCTCAATACGTTGTGGGCCTTTGCCTGTCGCGGTTACTTGGGCCTCCCACCCGAGTGAGGCACCATTTTTTTCGGAAGACCTTGGGGAACGCGGGGTGGGTGGAATTTTGTGGATCCACGCAGATTCCAGAACTTTCCACCACAGAAAAGTGAGGAAAATTTGTTTTTTTTGCCAATTTTTTAGGTTTGCAAGGGATTCTGGGTAACAGAACCTGGTGAGAGCCAGTCAAGTCACCCTATCCTGGATTCTCCTGGGTGTCTACTTTTCAAAAATGTATAGGTTTGCTAGGTTTCCCTAAGTGCCGGCAGAGCTAGGGTTCAAAAACTACAGCTAGGCACTTTGCAAAAAAAGGGTCATTTTTCACTGTGAAAATGTGGTGCGTCCACGTTGCGTTTTGCGCTGCTTCCTGTCGCGGGCACTAGGCCTACCCACACAAGTGAGGTACCATTATTTTTGGAAGACCTTGGGGAATGCGGGGTGGGTGGAATTTTGTGGATCCACGCAGATTCCAGAACTTTCCACCACAGAAAAGTGAGGAAAATGTGTTTTTTTTGCCAATTTTTTAGGTGTGCAAGGGATTCTTGGTAACAGAACCTGGTGAGAGCCAGTCAAGTCACCCCATCCTGGATTCCCCTGGGTGTCTACTTTTCAAAAATGTATAGGTTTGCTAAGTTTCCCTAAGTGCCGGCAGAGCTAGGGTTCAAAAACTACAGCTAGGCACTTTGCAAAAAAAGGGTCATTTTTCACTGTGAAAATGTGGTGCGTCCACGTTGCGTTTTGCGCTGCTTCCTGTCGCGGGCACTAGGCCTACCCACACAAGTGAGGTACCATTTTTTTCGGAAGACCTTAGGGAACGCGGGGTGGGTGGAATTTTGTGGATCTACACAGATTCCAGAACTTTCCACCACAGAAAAGTGAGGAAAATGTGGGTTTTTTTGCCAATTTTTTAGGTTTGCAAGGGATTCTGGGTAACAGAACCTGGTGAGAGCCAGTCAAGTCACCCCATCCTGGATTCCCCTGGGTGTCTACTCTTCAACAATATATAGGTTTGCTAGGTTTCCCTAAGTGCCGGCAGAGCTAGGGTTCAAAAACTACAGCTAGGCACTTTGCAAAAAAAGGGTCACTTTTCACTGTGAAAATGTGGTGCGTCCACGTTGCGTTTTGCGCTGCTTCCTGTCGTGGGCACTAGGCCTACCCACACAAGTGAGCTACCATTTTCTTTGGAAGACCTTGGGGAACGCGGGGTGGGTGGAATTTTGTGGATCCACGCAGATTCCAGAACTTTCCACCACAGAAAAGTGAGGAAAATGTGTTTTTTTTGCCAATGTTTTAGGTTTGCAAGGGATTCTGGGTAACAGAACCTGGTGAGAGCCAGTCAAGTCACCCCATCCTGGATTCCCCTGGGTGTCTACGTTTCAAAAATGTATAGGTTTGCTAGGTTTCCCTAAGTGCCGGCAGAGCTAGGGTTCAAAAACTACAGCTAGGCACTTTGCAAAAAAAGGGTCATTTTTCACTGTGAAAATGTGGTGCGTCCACATTGCGTTTTGCGCTGCTTCCTGTCGCGGGCACTAGGCCTACCCACACAAGTGTGGTACCATTTTTTTCGGAAGACCTTGGGAAACGCGGGGTGGGTGGAATTTTGTGGATCCACGCAGATTCCAGGAGTTTCCACCACAGAAAAGTGAGGAAAATGTGTTTTTTTTGCCAATTTTTTAGGTTTGCAAGGGATTCTGGGTAACTGAACCTGGTGAGAGCCAGTCAAGTCACCCCATCCTGGATTCCCCTGGGTGTCTACTTTTCAAAAATGTATAGGTTTGCTAGGTTTCCCTAAGTGCTGGCAGAGCTAGGGTTCACAAACTACAGCTAGGCACTATGCAAAAAAGGGTAATTTTTCACTGTGAAAATGTGGTGCGTCCACATTGCGTTTTGCGCTGCTTCCTGTTGCGGGCACTAGGCCTACCCACACAAGTGAGGTACCATTTTTTTCGGAAGACCTTGGGGAACGCGGGGTGGGTGGAATTTTGTGGATCCACACAGATTCCAGAACTTTCCACCACAGAAAAGTGAGGAAAATGTGTTTTTTTGCCAATTTTTAGGTTTGCAAGGGATTCTGGGTAACAGAACCTGGTGAGAGCCAGTCAAGTCACCCCATCCTGGATTCCCCTGGGTGTCTACTTTTCAAAAATGTATAGGTTTTCTAGGTTTCCCTAAGTGCCGGCAGAGCTAGGGTTCAAAAACTACAGCTAGGCACTTTGCAAAAAAAGGGTCATTTTTCACTGTGAAAATGTGGTGCGTCCACGTTGCGTTTTGCGCTGCTTCCTTTCGCGGGCACTAGGCCTACCCACACAAGTGAGGTACCATTTTTTTCGGAAGACCTTGGGGAACGCGGGGTGGGTGGAATTTTGTGGATCCACGCAGATTCCAGAATTTTCCACCACAGAAAAGTGAGGAAAATGTGTTTTGTTTGCTAATTGTTTAGGTTTGCAAGGGATTCTGGGTAACAGAACCTGGTGAGAGCCAGTCAAGTCACCCCATCCTGAATTCCCCTGGGTGTCTAGTTTTCAAAAATGTATAGGTTTGCTAGGTTTCCCTAAGTGCCCGCAGAGCTAGGGTTCAAAAACTACAGCTAGGCACTTTGCAAAAAAAGGGTAAT
Source organism: Calotriton arnoldi (assembly GCA_963921515.1). NCBI lineage: Eukaryota > Metazoa > Chordata > Amphibia > Caudata > Salamandridae > Calotriton > Calotriton arnoldi. The sequence goes on along the minus strand of CAWUFW010009404.1, from coordinate 730,488 downwards.
TTTTCATTGTGAAAATGTGGTACGTCCACGTTGCATTTTGGCCATTTCCTGTTGTGGGCACAAGGCCTACCCACACAAGTGAGGTACCATTTTTATCGGGACACTTAGGGTAACACAGAATTGTAGAGCAACTGTTATTACCTATTGACTTTCGATGCATTTCTGCCTTCCAAATGAAAGACAATGTGTAAAAAATAAGTCATTTTGAAAAATGACCTATAATTCTCATGCTAGTATGGGTACTCCCAATTTCGGAAATGTGCAAATATCTACTGTTTCTAAAATCTACATTTTGTTCCCATTTCAGAAATACATAGGTGTCTTTCATAACAATTTTTCCATGTATACATTTTCCCAAAATAATTGCTACATACCCGGTACATAATAAAAAATCATTGCAAGATGCTGCTCAGTTATTGGCTCTGGGTTCGTCTGGTTCTTGGTGAACCTACAAGTCCTATATATCCCCACAACCAGAATGGTCCAGCGGATATAACGGTATATTGCTTTCAAATAGCTGTCATAATTAGAAGAAGTTACAGGTGAAAACGTTGACACAAATCGCTGTTTTTTTCAACTAATTTTCAATTTTTCCTTTATTTTACTGTTAGTTTCTATAAGGAAAACTTTAAGGATCTACACAAATGACCCCTTGCTGAATTCAGAATTTTGTCTACTTTTCAGAAATGTTTGGCTTTCCAGGATCCATTATTGGTTTCATACCCATTTCTACCATTAACTGGAAGGAGGTTGAAAGCACAAAAAATAGCAAAAATAGGCTATGTCCCAGAAAAATGCCAAAACTGTGTAAAAAAGTTGGTTTTCTGACAAAAGTCTGCTTGTCCCTGAAAGCTGGGAAGATGGTGATTTCAGCACCACAACCCCTTTTTGATGCCATTTGCAGGGAAAAAACAAGACGCTTTCATCTGTAGCCCTTTTTTCGCATTTTTCCCCAAAAAAACAAAATTTTGCTGTATTTTGGCTAATTTCTGGGTCCCCTCCAGGGGAATCCACAAACCCTGGGTACCTTTACAATCCACATGATGTTAGAAAAAAAGGACGCAAATTTGGCGTGGATACCTTATGTGGTCAAAAAGTTACAGGGGCCTAAGCGCGCACTACCCCAAATAGCCAAAAAAAGGCTTAGCACCGGGGGGGAAAAGGCCTAGCAGCGAAGGGGTTAATGATGACTGAGCCTTGTCAAAACTGGTGAAGGTAGAAACATATTTTCCAACAGCTTTCACCAGTCCCTCACCGAATAGATAACCCTTTGGGTCCTCTGAAGGCTCTTTTTTCGCAAAGTCCCCTAACTTAGGACTTATCCTCATAAGGATCGCCTTGCGTCTTTCCGCTGAAAATGCCGCATTCGCATTACCTAAAAAACATATCGCTCTTTGCGACCAACCCCTCAAGAGTTCATTATCTGTTTGAACATCTTTCATCTTTGCCTCTTCAGCCATTTCCATAATACGAGACAAAGGCACCAACACATCCAGCAAGCGATCTTGGCACTCCTTAAGTGCCCTCTCCAACCCTTTCCTGGGGTCGCGCCCCATTTTAAACATAAAGTTAATCAAGTCTGGATCCAGATCTGGTGTCATGCGAGCCTTTCCGTCCACCACAGGATGAGAACACTCTGCTCTCATAACTGCTCTCTCCTCTTTTTCCAATGGCCTCCTTACCCAAAGCTTTAAGAAATTTGCCAGATGAGGCAAGGGCCACCAATCCGCACTTCTAGGGTGGCGAATCATATCCGGAATGAACATGTCCTCTCCCTGAGGATCCTTAACAATCCCTTTTTCTTTCCTTTCCTTTTCTACTCTGTCCGTGTCCAAATCCCATTCATCATCCGAGTAATCATCCAAAACAAACTCATCTACCTCTTCCTCAAACTCCTGCTCTAGGAAATCCTCATGAGAATTTTCTCCATCTTTTGTGCTTCTGTGAACACCTTCTTTTGTGCTGCGTAGGACACCATCTTCATTTGTGGCGCAAGGCTCACCTTTATTTTTTGTCAAAAATCTGACCCCCACTTCAATATTCTTTGTCTTTCTAGCTCTCTTTCCATAACCTTTCACTTCACATCCTTTCTCTTCCTCCATAGACCAATATTCATCTTCAGAGCAATGTACTGCCCTTCTCTTCTTTTTTAACACACTCTGTAAAACCTCCTTCATTGAGCTTTTCACTTCTTCCTCTTCCTTAAATTAGCATCACCAGAGCCCGATGACTGCGCAACTTCACTCACTTCCATTATCAAACTTGTTCCCAACCAGAAACACCTGACTAAAACCTTTTAATCTTTTTTCTTATCACTTTCTATAACCTCCTAAAAATATTAAACAAACTCTACACTAACTTCTACTTCAAACCTAAAACTATATCACCTTTATAAAGGAAATCAATATTCAAATGCGAGCTAGCCTCCTTCCATGCGCCGCCTGTCAAAATCAGCTGTTGACTGTTTGCGGAGGGCAACGTTCGCGCACTTCAAATACTGATGGCTGTAAACACCTCAGGCGATCAAGTGAGCATTACTTTACAAAAATGGCCCCCGTACGTCGTCACGCACGCATTGTGATGATGCTTTTGTAGTCTACGGGTGCCCACAGAGTTCAATAAGAATCTGTGGCGCCCGCGGAGACGAAGAATCCTCGCCTCGCGAACACAGCAGCTTTCAGTTACGCCGCGAGCCGCAACCAGAGACTCGCTCGCGCCGCAATGGTAACTAAACTTTACTTTCCCTTATAATGACAAACAGAAACTCCATACCGCATAAACCTAGTCCCACACACCTACCAACCCTGATTTTGACCCAGAAATTGGGTTATATAACACTATTAAAAACGTCTTGCCTAAACTACATAAAGACAGAAATCAATTCTAATCAAAACAATCTCAATGTGATATAAACTAAAAATAAACACATTAAACAACAAATTAAACCTTATAAATCCAATATATAAAATGTTAAATATACAATAAACAAAGTGATACTTATCTGTCAAGGAGCAGCATAATAAAAGAGGAAGATGGCTGCTGTGACAGAGTTTATATTAGTTTGTGACATTCTAAAGTTCTTGAATTTTTGTGTTAAGTGATGTCATTCTTTGAAGTGCTCTAAGGAGCTGGCAATAAAAGTTAATGCATAATGCTAGCCTCCGGTCATGTCATGAAATTTTTTCCTCACCAACATCCTGCAGGCTGCTTGCTGCTTGCTGTCCTACCACAGGATGTTCCGCCCATAAAGACGTGTGAGAATCTGAAAGATTATCCAGCGGGGGGGACTGAAGGTTGACTGGCATAGATCCTAACAAGTAAAGAGCATGTTTCAATGAGGGGTCCTTTGTTTATCTTTGGTGCTTTGTTCCACTCTTTACAGACCTGACCCAGGAGGTACTTTTCCTCTAGATCTCTCATCATGATTTACTCCTTTTATAAATCTCAATTCTAAAGATGACCATTGTGAATTAGAAAATCCATAAAAGAGCACATTTCGTTCGTAAAGTTGTGTGATGCTGTGCCCATAGCGAAGGGCTTTTCTTTCACATTGGTGAGGATCCTGGACAGGGATGAGAGGGAGAACTCTGGATAGTCACCAATGCAGCCATTTACCTATTACACCCCCATTTGTATACCTGCAGGGTCCTGATATACAGAGAATAACACAAGGCATCAGCTCTATGCCCATGTAGAGCGTGTTTGGAGTGCTTTATAGCATGCTTATGCTCCTACCAGTGCCGACAACCTAGCAAGCAGTGGGTGGTACTAAGAAATGCAGTACAGAGTTTAGTGTTACCTTATCGTGAACATTAGGCCTCTTTGTGTGTTGTAATGAAGTATGTGTTGCGCTGGATTTGAGCATTTCTGATGTTTCTTGCTGGATATATTAAATCATCGTAATTGAAACATACAAATGTAGCTTAAAAGAGCTTTCTTTTGCATGATCAAATATTAAAACCCCTGAACTCTGAAGAGGTAGGCGATTTATATGCGTGCTGTGGGTGTTGTATTTAGATTTCTAGATTTGGCTGTCTGTGTGTGTTATGCTAGGAAGCAATTGCCCACACGTGTTGGCAATGTGCTTGCGTACGTGCTATATGTCTGTGTGATACTGTGTGTGTTAAGTTTCTTTGCATTTGTGTGTTGTGTATATTTTTGTTGTGGTTGTGTCTGTGTGTTACGTTTAGTTAATAACGTCTGCACACATGCAATGACTGTATGTGTTTATAGTTGTGATCTGGATTCTGGGACAGATTTACTAAGAAGTCACGCAACGCAATGCAGCAAAACAACTTGCTGCGCTGTGTTGTGTGAGAATGAGAGAGCAGAAAGGTGCCATATCTGCTAAGATATTAAACATTTCCGCTCTCTCTCTTTGCTGGTACACCATATGTTACGTAGCACCAATGGAGGCACCCTTGCGCCAAGGTGCAACGGTGCCCACGTCACATGCAGGATTGTTTGTATAGGAAGGTATACCTTCCTGCAATAAAACAGTCCTTAGAGCCATTTTTCTCTTTGGAAAGAGAAAGGAACAAGGAGAAGTACCATTTTGACTCAATCCCAGGCTTACTGACCTTAGTAAATCCGGGATTGCATCAGAATGCATTGGTGGATGCATGGGAATGCCCGAGCTCCACTCATGGAACACCTTCTCAATGCAGAATAACACAAGGCCGCAATTTGCACTGCTTTACTTTACTCTGGATTTACTAAACCACACAGAGCCTCGCAAGGTGCCTTTGCGTCGCTTAGTATATCTCACTTAAGGGCCTGTGTTGCTGTGCATCGCCTTGCGTGATGCCACGGCAATGCAAGCCCTTAGTAAATATTCTCCTCTGTGTTTTGCCGTATGTGTGTGCATGGTTTTTGTATCCGCTTGTAGTAGCTGATTTTGTGTTTTTATGTGTGTGTTACACTGTGCTTGTGCCTGTTGTATCTCAGTGAATGTGAGTTGCGTTTGTGTGATTGTATCCATGTGTGATGTGATTTCTGTGTGTATTTTGTAACCTATGACTCTGTGCTGCTCATTTACGTTGAGATGTAATTACATGTGCTTTGCTGTTATTAATAATAGTTTTCTATGTGTTTCTTTTTCTTAGTTAGTATTACGTTTGTATGCCACACATGCGTGTTTTTCTCTGTGTGTTTGATATGTTTGTGTTCTCTGCATGTGTTTGGTCTCTGCGTTAGGTCTCTATGTGACATTTCTCTATTATTTGTTCCTATGTTTGTTGTGGTTGTGTGGCTTATGTCTGAGTATGACATGTATGCATGAATTGTCCTATGTATGTTATATGAGTACACATGGTGTCCGATGCCAATACGTGAGTTGTGAACAAATGTGGATGTGTGTGTTATATCCGTATGTGTTGTGTCTGTTTGAGTTGTGCCTGTGTTTATTGAGGTTGTGAGTGTTCCATTTATGTGCGTGGTGACTATTGGCGCATCAATAATGCTAGAAGTGTGTGTTACTTACATTGGTGATAAGTCTGTGTGTGTTGTGTTATGCCACTAAGTGCTGTCTCTATATGCCATGTCTGCATATGTCGTCTCCTGTTTGCTCTCTGGGTGAGTGTTGATAGAGGGGGGATTGGAACAGGTGCTAAGTGTCTTCTTTCCTTTTGCTACGGGTGCTGCTGCTCAAGTGTGATTGAAGACGGTGCATACAGTGTCAGACACTCCTCCCACCCCCGCACTAAAATAAGCCATCCTTGAGTTGCAGCGCAGCCCAAAATCCGAAGAAGACGTCATCAGAAATATTTCTATAAAGAGCTTCCCAGTGTTGTCATGGCAACCTGGCCGTGGTGTGTGAGAGAGAGAGAGAACGAGAGGGAGAGAGAGAGAGAGAGAGAGAGAGAGAGAGCGAGAGGGGGGATCAGAAATTAACAACAAAAGAATGATATAATCGTCTTCAACGACCGAGAGCAAAACAGCTCTTCCTTCCTGTGTGTGGGTGGCAAAAAAGGGAAATTATCAGCCGTTTGCAGAAGCAAGAGCTGCTGGGGTAACCACAGGAGAACATTCCCTGGTGCCATAAGTGAAACCCACTCACTGGCATAGAGAGGACAGGTGTGCTCAGGGTACTGAGCTCTGATTGGTCGATAGAGGGCAGGTCATGAACGTTTCGTCAGGTTAAGAGGCTGCCGCGTTCACACCACAGAGCACAGTAGGCATGAAGCCTTTGCGCGTGCCCGCGCTTGTCCAGGTGAACCATGTTTGCCGTGAGTATACCTTGGTCTGTGGCATCAGACGTCAGATAATCCCTGTTCTTCCTCAGATCTGAGATAGAATTGTAAGTTGTCACAGAACATTAGTGTGCAGGAAGGAGAACAAAATAGGCATCGCCAGCAAATGAATGACCAATATCATTATCGTAAAAGAGTCCAAACGGTGAGCCAAATGACAAACTCCGAACTGGTGGTTGTGGTCAGTCTCTGAATGACAGATATAGTGCCTGTGACTGCGGAGTGTGATAAATTCAAATTCAAGTTTATTTGCATGGTTAGTTAAAACTATTGCATAGGATTTGAACCATAAAACCGGGCAGTAACAATTGCTTACATACACAAGTGCAACATTAACATCTGCGAGGATTTTTGTTTTAAACTATACAGTTTATCCTACCATTAGGTTCATTTGCTTGTAAAGGTACAACATGTGTTAAAAAAAGAATGCCCATTATTGACCAATGTTGTACCCGGGGACATGTCAGCTTGAGCACCCGGGGCCGTATTACGCATGACTGCGCCGGCGCTAGTTGTCGATGTGCGCCAGAGTATGCGCCCGATCGCATTACAGAGGATCGGTTTGTAATGCGCCGTGATGTTGGTGCGGACTTTGAGCTCTGTGTTTATGTGTGTTTGTGTCTGTGCGCATATTGTATTAGCGCACAGACGCAAACGCACATAAACACAAACATACTCTGGGGCACATTGACAACTAGCGCCGGCGCAATCATGCGTAATACGGCCCCCGATGCGCAAACCTGTCATTTCTACTTACTTATCCCCCCTTTTTTCCCCCTTTAGCAGTGAGTAATTTACCCAAGGCCTTACTTTCTTTTAAAGTGCCAGTGCCTTGTGTAACCCTAGATTTTAGTGCAGATGCATATTTAGTATTTGTATAGATGTGAAGTCTGTCTTTTAACAGCCTATATTGCCCTTGTGGACTTCAATTCATTTTAGTTTGCATTTTGTTTGCATCAGTTAAAACTTTAAAAAAACGTTTAACTGCGACTCAGATAAGCGTGATAAGCTAACCTGTTGGACTCTGTTCCACAGTCCACAACACAGAGGAAAACAGGTTTCCTTAGAGTTCCTATGCTCAATTTCCTAGCAATACCAAAGCAACAAAGAAACCCTCTAGAAAAAAAAAAAAATATATATAGATAGATAGATAGATAGATAGATAGATAGATAGATATTGTGTTAAATTTCAGCAAACATCAATACAGTTAAGAAATAAAAAAAAACACCAGACACAGGGACACCACTAACTGGCAGGGTGGGATGGGTCAGTTAGTTACCTTGATATGATGCAGACTGCCTTTTTAATTAAGACATTACAGAAATATTTCAAAGAGTTTTTCAAAGCTGTAGCAATTTTCACACACTTCAGTGTGAGTTCTATGGCACTCATCTGTCTTGACAAAAACTTTGGTGGCCCTGTGCAACCAAACCACACAGGTCTGCACCATCCTTCCCAGTACCTCTAACATCAGCTGTGAATTGTTCCACAACAGCCAGATTCTGATTGACTTCACGAGACAATTCTAATCCAACCTTACAGATTTTCAGCTCCCAGTACAGTCGGTTCAGTATTCTACGGGAACCTTCCTCTATGTCTAAGACAGCTGCGTATTCCAGCACACTGTCCTTTGGAGCAGACTCCTTCCAGCAGGCAGAATGAATGCCATCCTCAGCACACGCATGCATAAACAAAACATTTCATTATTAACAGTTGCACAAGAAAGAATGATTTGTTATTTTCTGTTCTTTGTCTTTAATTCTCTACGCCCCGCCAACACGTGTTTCGTCAATAGGGGATTACCCCGCGACTTCTTCAGGGCTGTCTGGCTCGCCAATTCAATCTATTGCTCTCACCTCTCCGCCGGTTCTACTTCCGACCCAGCTGGTCATGTAATTTTGTGTCTTCCTTTGAGTGAAATTTAAGCTCCAGTGTTGATTCCCCCCAATGTATGGATTATGTTCCAAATGACTTCCGTCCAGTCTACTACAAAGCTCTACATATTTTCAATTTTCCTAGTAACTTCATGCAAGCGAGCTTCTGTGTTTGTTTTCTCCCGCAATAGTGTCGTCTTCTGTTAACTGGAAGCGCTTCCGGTTAACAGAAGACAACACTATCGCGGAAATTTACAGAAAATAAGGAATAATTCTTTCTTGTGCAACTGTTAATAATGAAATGTTTTGGTTATGAATGCGTGTGCTGAGGATGGCATTCATTTTGTGAAAGACATTAGGGTCAAAGTTAGGAGGGTTTAGGGTAATTCCCCTCCCCTTGAGCACCGTAAATAATTGCTACAGAATCAGGACCTAAGTTTATAAGCGCCAGGATTATCCTAGTACAAATTCACCCCAGTAGGACATTATCCTTCCAGCAGGCAGTTGTAGGGGCAGAGACAAGACAAACAAACATTGTCAAATCCAATGGTCTGACCATGGCAGTGTTGCAATGGTTAATTATTTTTTTTTATGTTTAAGAAGCTTTATTGAAGCAAGTAACATCAATGGTACAATATATGGCGATACATAAGTAGAGGGATGGCAAGAGATAATGATTACAATATACAAGAAGAGGAAACGAAAGCAGAGAATGTCTGCCGTTACTCTAGAAAATATTCCAAAAGAGTAAAGTAATATTAAAATTTTGTACCATTAACACAAGATAGCGTTTTTGATTTTATGTATTTAGGGGAAGGAGGAAGAAAAGGAAAAAGAGAAAGAGAAAAGAAGGAAAAGTATAGTAAGGGGGAAGAAAAGGAAAAGAGGATAGAATAGCGTTCATAACTGGTAACATAGAGCAATTGAAACAGTAAATATATCAGTTTCTTAAAAACAGATTAAAAAACCATAAAATGATTAAGGAGAATATCATGAAAGGGGAAGGGAATAATATGTTCATGGAGGTTGATATACAAAGGAGCTGTCTCTGCTACGTTGCGCAGAAGAGGATAAATAGTTGGTAAGTGGGGTCCAAAAAGCCTCCTTTCGAATGAGCTGTTGTGAAGTAGTAACAGCTGCTCTATCCAATCTGTGGTGATAGCAAAGGAGGTTCCACCATGCAGAGAATGAAACTTTAGTGGCATCCTTCCAATTGGAGGTTATCACCTGAAAAGCAATGGCTATTAACATGTCTACAAAAATACCTAACTTGCGAGAACCAAACCATTTTGCAGAATTGCTCCCCAGAAATATAGAGTAAACATCAAACGGAAATTGAGTAGAACAAATACAGGAAATTGATTCACAAACCTTAGTCCAAAAGGTGGCAATACTAGGGCAGAGAAAAAATGAATGCATTAAAGAACCATGGGGATTGTGACATGTCCAACAGCTTGAAGAAGTATCTGGGCAGTATTTAGAAAGGGAGAGTGGAGTTAAAAACAGTCTTTGGTAAAAGTAATAGAGCGTTTGAGTGGTACTTGCTGTACAAGAGGTGTGCTGTATGCGTGTCCAAATGGAGTCCCATGTGTGCGTGGAAAGGGTACGTTGTAAGTCAGTTTCCCATAAGGTCTCCACCTTGCTCTTAACCCGATTGGAAGAAGAAAAATGAAGGTATTTGTAAATATGAGAAGCCCGAATGGAGGAAGAAATAGATAAGGGTTCTAACTGGGTGTCTGAAGAGGAGGGAGAGGGATCCGAGAGGAAAGAGAGCCGTTGCAAAAGAAGCATTCTTAAAGACTCATATCTTATTAATGATGAGGTAGGAAGATCAAACTTAGACTGAACCTCTTTTAGAGAAAGAGGAAAAGAGTCTTGTACTAGGTGTTTCACCAAAAGGATTCCCCTGAGCGCCCAACTCTTCCAAAAAATGGTGCGGTTAGACAACTTAATGAGTTTATTATGCCATAGAGGTGAGTCTAAAAATTTGTAACTGGCTGTAAGCTTTACACTTAACTGGATGAAAGGTTGAAATAAATTTTGAAACAGTCGGATAGTTAAAAGAGCGAGGAGGATGGGTAAAGCTTGTTATCATAGAGAAAGGGAAAGGGGAAATCAGGGACTCCTCCAATCTGCGCCAGACAGACATAGAGTGTCCTTCCGTAGAGGATAAAGAGGATAACACCTGTCGGAGTAAAAAGGATGAGTGATATTGCCGAAAATTGGGAAAGAGCACTCCACCCCGGTCCTTAGGTGCCGATAATCTGGCAATTGAGATGCGTGCCTTTCGACCGTTCCAAAGGAATTTACTAAGAACACTGTTAAGGGTCTTAAAAAACCTCAGAGGAAGTTTTACTGGTAACATGGACAAATAAAAGTTGATGACAGGTAGCATCATCATTTTGATCGTGTCCAGTCGGCCCCACCAAGACAGGAAAAGGGGGGACCATTTATTTACCATGTTATTAACCTTAAAAAGAACCTCTTCCATATTTATCTGAATTGTTTGTGCTATAGAAGAGGAATACTTAATTCCCAGACATGTAACCTTGTCGGTGCTCCATTTAAAATCAGTACCTTCAAACATATTTCTTAAGCAATATTTATTTAAAGGAAGCACCTCGGATTTAGAAAAGTTTAACTTGTATCCGGAGAGTGCGGAATAAGAAGTGAGAAGATCTGTAAAAGCTGATAAAGAGATAGAAGGATCAGAGACATATAACATAATATCATCTGCATACGCAGTGAATTTGATTTCAAGTCCCTTATGTTTAAAACCTCGAAAAAGGGAGAGCATCTCAGGGAATGCAAGAAGGGCTCGAGTGATAGAATGAAAAGTAAAGGAGAGAGAGGACATCCCTGACGAGTGCCCCGGTGTAAAGGAAAGTAAGGAGATTGAAAACCGTTGACAAAAACTGAAGTGGTGGGGGAAGAATATAGTAATTTAATAAGAGAGAGAATAGGAGGGCCGAAACCATGCCATTTGAGGGCACGCATCATGTAAAGCCAATGGACACGATCAAAAGCCTTCTCGGCATCGAGAGCCACTGCCGCAATAGGAGTGGAACTCTTGGAAGCAAGATGAATGAGGTTAAGGAAAGTTCTAGAATTATCGGCTATACTCCTTCCCTTAATAAACCCCGTCTGCTCCGGACCAATCAATTCTGGGATTACCTGATTTATACGAAGAGCTAATACCTTGGCGAAGATTTTACAATCAAGATTAATCAATGATATGGGACGATAATTCGCACATAAGGAGGGATCCTTCTCTTTTTGGGGATTAAACAAATCATAGCTTCAAGGAAAGAGCCTCTGGCATCATTTAATGATACAAAATGTTGAAAAAGGGATAAGAGGTGAGGTAAGAGGCTAAGGGAGAAGCAGGAATAGAATTCAGCAGTCAAGCCATCTGGGCCTGGGGCCTTATCTTTCGGTAACAATGATAGGGCAGATTTGATCTCTGAGAGAGATATGTCCCTATCCAAAGCGGAACAGTCCGGGAGAGGATGGGGACGAGGGGGCAAAGAATCGAAAAAGGAGTCCAACTCCACGTCCGTAGGGGAAGATTCAGGAGTATATAAGGTTTTGTAGAAATCTGTAAAGCAATGTAATATCTCTTCATCTTTAAAACAAGGAGCATCACGCTGATCCATAATCTTTACTATTCTGGATTTCTGAGACCTAATTTTAAAAAAATTGGCCAAGAGTCTACCTGCTCGATTGCGGCCCCCATAGAATTTGGAGTTGATTTTTAAGAGCGTCCCAGAGGCTTCCTCCGTAGACTTTCTATTAAATTCGAACTTTGCATGAATCAGGGCCTTGAGAGCATCCGAACTGTTGGAAGAGAAGTATGCATGTTCCAATGTCTTAATAGAAGAGAGCATATCAGCAGATTCCTTACGCAGTTTTTTCCGTTTGTTGGCTACATACTCTATAATGAAGCCTCTGGCTGTTGCCTTGAATGCGTCCCAAACAGTATGAAAGGACAATTCGGGGCTAGTATTGAGAAGAAAAATTCAGAGACAAATTCCTTGAAATGTACAAGAAAGGAGGAGTCCCTGAGAAGATAATTGTTGAAGCGCCAACGACGAGGCTTAGAGGATGGAGAAGGGATGTCAAAATTAATCAGGACAGGAGCATGATCGGAAATAAGGATAGAACCAATCTCTGCATGTGTTAGATTGGAAAGGAGAAGCGGACTCAAGAAGATGTAATCAATTCTAGAGGTGGAATTGTGGGAGGGAGAGTAAAAGGTATATTCTAAGCTATCCGGGTTATAAATTCTCCAAGCATCTACCAGACCCCGCGACCGTATAACTCTGGAGAAAGTCTTTTGCATTTTATTGGGTATATATTTGGAAGAGGATTTTCTATCTAAGAAAGGATTTATGATCTGATTACAGTCCCCACCCACAATGAGGTTTGAGTCTGGGCATGAGTGGAAAGTATGGGACATGGATTGCCAGAATGATGGGTCAGTGCCTGTGGGGCCATAAATATTGAGTAGAGAAATGTGAGACTCATTGATAATGGTATGAAGGAGGAGCCATCGTCCCTCCCCGTCCCTCTCCTCCGTTTCCACAGTAAGGGATAGGGACTTATGAAAAAGTATCACCACGCCATTTTTCCTGCCATCGGAAGGTGAACAATATACCTGACCCACCCAATGCTTTTTAAGGGAGTTAACTTCGGTATCGTTAAGGTGCGTCTCCTGCAGCATAGCAATTTTACAATTTAACCTGGAAAGGTGGGCAATAACCCTCTGTTTTTTGACTGGATTACGTAATCCCTTTACATTCCATGAAATAATCCGGATGTTGTCAGTCATTATGGGAGATAGGGAAAATGATACATACTAATAAACAGTATTACATTATTATCACTGTATAACAACATGCAAAACGCATAATTTGCAAAAATTAATATGTAAAAATAGGAAAAACAGAGGAACATAATAAACAAGATAAACCATGTTGAGCAACATATTGGGCCAAGGAAACATTCTAACAGCTTCAATTGAAGTTTGGAGTTTATAGAGGACCATGGTAAAGTCATAGGATCAATAGTAAAAAATGATGAATGATAGATATTAGAAGGAGGAAAGAAAAATAGGTAATGAATAGAGAACCAAGTAGAAGCGAGAAGAATAAGGATAAGAAAAAATACTTGAACGCGATAAGCAAGGAGACATATAGGAGCTGGACTCAGTAGAGATGAAGGGGGAAGAAAACAGCAAAAGGGAGAAATAGGGGAAGGGGAAGAAAGGGAAGACAGATGGTAAAGAGAAATGTTGACAGGAAGCCAAGGGGCTTCAGTCAAAAAGGCCAGGGTAAGAATCCAGAATAACAGAAGTAACATGGGGAGGCGGGGAGCCGCGGAAAGAGGACAGATGGCCAAAACAGCGAGGACATCCGGAGACGGCCGAGGTCATTCGTTGAAAGGTAAGGAGCAAAACAGAAGAAAAAAAAACAACAACAACCGAAGAGGAGAGCAAACAACCAAACCCAGATCACAATCAATAACATTAAACAAGGCTCCAGAAAGCCACAGCAACAGAAAAGTATATATAGACATTAACACTTACCATACAGAGGGGTACTGTGGGCTGTGACATTGGGGTGGCAGGGCGGGGAGGAGGAAGGTCACTGAGGGGTAGGTCTGTACGTGAGGGCAGACATCTATGAAGAAAAGACGGAAGAGGCAAAACATGAAAATATTAATTAAGAGGACGAACATGCAGTAACAATCAACCATAAAGAAGAGAAAACATCCTGCAACAATGAGCATGTGACCAACACTACTAGAAGATTCATATATCAAACTTTCAAAAGTCAAACAACTGAAGTGAGCTCAGAACTTGTGGATAAATCAAGATCCTCCATGGTCCATCGCATCCCCTTTATGACGAGTAATGAATTGCTTAAGATCTTCAGGGCGATCGAAAGAATAGGACCTCTCTTTGTAAGTAACCTTGAAGAAGCAGGGATGCACTAGTCCATATCTTGCATCCATGGACCGTAGAGCTGGACGGAGAGATAAAAATTCCTTTCGACGGGCGGCGGTGGCACTTGCGACATCTTGAGAAAAGAAGATTTTATGACCCGACCATAGCATCTGCTTTCTTTGTTTTGCTGCTGAGAGGACCAGTAACAGGTCAGTATATTCTAGAAATAAAACTATTATTCCTCTAGGACGAGAGACAGAAGTTGAGGAGGACAGGTCCCTGGTCTTGGAGCCAATGCGATGGGCACGTTGCAGATTGAGGTGAGTACCATCCTTGAGGCCAACGATTTTGGGGATGTTATTTTTAAAAAGGCGAGCATATCTGACCCTTCTTCACCCTCAGGAATGCCATAAATTCGGAGATTATTGCGTCTATTGCGATTTTCTAAATCCTCAGTTTGCATCTTGAGGAGAGCAATCTCTTTAGACATGGCAGCGACCTGAGGGATCACATCCTGCGTGTCACTGATCCTCTGTTCCATAGCTGACACTCTCGAATCCAGGTTTGACCATTTCTCATCGAGCTTCTGAAGGGTGGCATTGGTCTCTATCACGAAGGGTTTATTCATCCTTATCTCCTCCATAAGATCCTCTAAAGTGATGGGCAATGGGGACTTGGTGGGAGAATTGGGCTCCTTCTTATGTCTTTTGGGGGGAGCAACAGGATTAGAATCCTTGCGAAGAGAGGACATACTTGGTGGAGTAGGTTTTTGCCCAGCGCAAACAGGGGGATCCATAAAGATGAGGAAGCCAGATGTATAGGGTGCCCAAAAGGCAAGACACAAGTATAGTCAAGTTAAGGCACTGAAAAAGATCAGCAAGGAGCAGCAAAGAAGAGTATTCGTCAGTCCAGAACTCACACACCCAGAGCCGGAGGAGAAAATACAGCAGTGCCCTATTTGCAAAAAGTATACTGTTGCCTCCTAGCGCAAGGTTCAATCCAATATGAAATTCAATGTGCGACTTCCACTAGGGATACAGCCAAAATCATGTTTTCCTTAATCGTTGCAAAATGCTTAACAGACCCTTCCTCAGTTGATCAAACATATGAGCCAGGGAGTCTTAAAGCCACTTGCCACATACCGCTTCAGAGTACCTCAAGGAGCGAGTAGTCCTGCGCATTTAGCGAACATGCCATTTCACTGTCTAGAGGAGCCAGAAGGAAGAGCGTTTGGAATTCGCCACCAGGCTCCTCGGCGGTAATAAACTCCAACTCAGCGGCGTCAGGGCTCTTCACATGGATAGAGAGCGTCCCGCCGAAAACAAAATGGCGGGCGCCTCTGAAAGCCGTTGAGGGGAAAGCGGCGCGGTAGAAACAGGAGCGATACAGGAGCGGAAAATGGCAAAAAAAGGCATCTACCTGTACCCCCGCGCTCGTCCACACGATGCTTCAGTTCATGTGCCCCGACTCGCCGAAAAAACAGCTCCGGTGACAGGAAAGGTGCCGCTCGACCAGCGGAGCCTCAAGCGGAAGCGGCCATCTTGTGGCAGCTCAAGCCACGCCCCCGTTAATTATTTTTTTAATTGTTTATTCCACAAGTCTACCACAAAAAAATGTGTCCACTTAAACATTTCCGCTATACGGTTGCATTAACAATGTTAAATGTAAACAACATTCACTGATGTGGCCAATATACCAGTTATTTTTTAAATAAAACTTTCAGTTGTGTCATGCATTTTAAATATTATTTGTAAAGGAGACAAGAATAAATCACCAGCTAACCAATCCCTCCAATCACAGCAGCTTCAATGCTACAGTGTCTCCTAAACACTATGGGCCATATGTATCAAGCCCAATTCCCGTTCGCAAACGGGCCCGATTCTCAGAATTGGCCCGTTTGCGAACGGGAAAAAGCCTTTTGGGATGTATCATCCCAAAAGGCCCTCGCACAATAGGGAATCGCAAAATTTGCGATTCCCTATTTTGCGATTGCATTTAAGGAATCGCAAATTGCGATTCCTTAAATACAATTCTGGGAGCAGCCAGAAATTGCAATTGCAAAATAGGGAATCGCAATTTGCGATTCGCAATTAAGGAATATGTAGGAATCGCAATTATAATTGCGAATCCTACATACATTGCATTTTGCGAGTCCTTAATATCGATTCGCTAAGAATCGCTATTAAGGACTCGCAAAACTGTTGTTTGATACATATGCCCCTATATAACTTAAAGATAAAGAAAATAAATCAACATCTAACTGAGCATCCAAAGTGCAGAGAAAATAAATAGCTGCTATTTAAATTTGGTAAAAATAAATAAATAATGAAAAAGCTGATTTGAAACCAGGATTATCACTGAAGAGAGAGGAGTTGTTTTTAAGTGGATGTGAACAATGTGCACACTTTTTTTGCAGTCACTCAATGTGAAGAGAGCCAATGGGTAAAGTTGGCTAACCCACTGTCCCCTGCTGTATGCTGTGGTGGGCGGAAGCAAAATATATATGACAATTTAACAGACCAATGGATGAAGCCTGCTGATAAAAATATCCCATCTATGTATGTATACTATGTATGCATTTTTTGGGAAAATAATAGCCTGCCAGATGAAGCTGTTTTAAAGGCCAGACGTAAAGATTCATGTAAGTGACAGGGAGAAGGGCTTCTACTGTTCCCCCGACACACAGCAGTTAGCAGCAGGCATGGAGGATTCATATTCTTCTGTGCTTCAAGCAAATTCTCTAGCACCAGGGGACGACATAAGTGGTTCTTAAAGAGTAATGCAGCTCAGTGTGCTCTGTGTTACAAACAATAAGATGGCAACAAACAACATTAGGGCTATGGATGCCCTCTCTCTGCCCCAACTCTCTTGCCACATCCTTCCTTTTCTGCCTCCTCTTCTGTCTACTTCAGAGGGATTCCAGCACTGTGTGCCAACACTTTCTTTAATTTGTTTTTGTGATTTGGTTGAATTTTAATGGTGCAGTCTTTCTCTGTGTTGGAACAGTAGCAGCAGCTACCCAACGGGGCTAGGGGGGGCGGAGGGAATTAGAAAAACACTTACCTTAATACATCCGGCCGCTGCCTCTCCTCTGTCCTTTCTCCAGCAGGAACCAGGAAGCGAAGCACACAGCCTCCCAGAATCCCCTGACCAATCACAATGCTGCCTTACAGAAGCGTTGTGATTGGTTTGAGTGCCGAGGTTCTGCGCTCAGACGGGCTGGCAGGCTGTGCATTTTCTCCACCCAGGCTGTAATGCAGCATGGGTTGAGAACATGCAAAGTGCGCATGACAGTGCCGACCAAACTGTCATGCTAAGGTGCTGCCACCACTCCTCCCCTGTGACGCGGGGAGCCCAGCCCCGCCCCACAGCTTCAACTGCAAGCTAAATACAAAAAACAAAATGATAATAACGAAACGTTATTATCATTTTGTTTTTTGTATTCAGCTTGCAGTTGAAGCAGTGGGGCGATGCTCCTCCACCTTAATGGAGGAGCCGCAGCTGGGTTGGAATATATAAATAGTAAGGCTACAACTTAAGAGTAATGGAGTTTGAATCAGGCATAATGAATCTAACAACCATAAGCATCACAATATTTTTCTAGGATGATATTATTATGTTCCAAGATAAAAAGAAGAGTATCCTTTCTTACGCTCTATATAGATTAAAAACAATTCTTTGAGGTAATGTGCAGTGTATTACAAGCTGTGGTTTATGACGATAAATACAATGAGATTAAACTTCATGCATTTTGATTGTGCACATTTTTTATTAGACCCTAGTTGTCACCAATATAGTTTAGACTAAATAAGTTTGAATAAACCTGCTTCAGCCAAAAAATCTCAAAAGTAATATTCCACCAGATTTTAGGGGCTTTGTTCGACCAAGAGTAAAAACAACAACTTCCAGATGCTGTAGACGTCTGAGTCAAATATGTCTTCAAAAGGTGTCTTCTAGGTAATGCTTAATTTGTAAAAGAAGAAGTTCTGGGGACCAAAGTTTTGGTTAGGAGTTTGCGGCTGGTACTCTCGATGGTCAGGGGTGTTGTATAGCAAGGCTGCATAGTCATTACTCTTTAATCCACCACTAGACTCTCCCTTCCCCTTATCTCACTCCTACAGGTTCCTGCCTTCTCCCTTTGTTAGGATTGTTCCGTCTTTTTCCTTCTTTCCCCCTTGTTTGTTCATCACTCTTCTGGGTTGAAGTCTTTTGAAGAAGACTTTGTAAAATAACCAACATTTTCAATGACTTTCAAAGCAGAGAAAGGGAGAGAGTGTTTGTGCTTTATTGTCTGTGTGTTGATACAAAAATCCCAGGTGAAATCTGACAGACCCCTCACCATACCCGACTGAATGCAGCTGTACCCAACTATTCATCAGAAAATACATTTATTAGGGCGTTGTAAAACCCCAAACACTCCCTTGAAGCTACGCCCCTGTATGTGGGATGCATGGTCAATTGTGAACATTTATTGAAAAAAGCACGATGCCGAATGCTAACAATGGACGAACAAGTAAAAAAGTTGACGGGCACATGGTTTGGAAGATCTTGGAGATCATTCCGGAGCATTGAAGGAAAACAGTAATTCAATACATGGTGGTCTCTCGCTTGGACTATGGTAATTCCCTCTAGCTGGGCTCTCGGAAATATGTTATAAAGCGTCTCCAAACCGTGCAGAACGTGGCAGCTAGGCTTCTTTGCAAAATTCCAAATCACGAATCAGCAAGGAAGCACTTGAAACATCTTTATTGGCTTCCTGTTGATGCAAGGATCAAATTCAAGGCCCTTTGCCTGGCACATAAAGCAATAAATAATAGAGGTCCCCCTAAAATCAGAGACCGTGTCCTGACACATGTCCCCACCAGAAGTCTAAGATCGTCTCAAGAAGGCTTCCTTAGAACTACAAGAATCAAGAGGGCAAGATGGGGTGGCAGATCCTTCACGCAAATGGTACCAAAGCTTTGGAATACCTTGCCCCATGAATTAAGACTTCTAGACGAGGAATTCAGATTTAGGAAAAAGCTTAAGACTTGGCTATTTCCCCATTAACCTCAATAGGCATAGCTCCCGACAGCAGCTCGACCACCCAGTGCTGGGAAGCCTTCGGGCAGCCATGCGCTTTACAAGATAACTAACTAACTAATGCTGCAACAGGTGAAGGGCATGCATTATGTGTTTCAGCAAAAGCATTCCCCTCACCCAGTGAATACAAAAAACTGTTTATTTTGTGTATTTCCCTCAAAAAGTAGCCTCCCCAAAACAATCATAACTAGAAATTTTAAAACATAGGAATGATTCTTAATGTGTTTCACACCCAGTGCTTAATTTGAGACTGTGGTTCCCAGTGAAAAAATCCAGCACTCATTATTGTGGACCAGCACTTATTTTTCTGCATAAGACACTTACCAAGAGCAAGAGAAGGAAAAACAAACAAAGCAGAAAGTTGGAGGAAGAGAAAGACGAGAAAACCATCATAAAGGGAGAAAGCAGGAACCTGCTAGAGTGAGATGAAGGAACAGGGTGTGTCTGGTAGTGGTTTAAAGCTGCATGAGGTGGATTCAAGACTATGCTGCCTTGGTATTTTGTGTTTTGACATTTAATTGCACCACCACGGGCTGCTAAGCAGAGCTATGGGAACCAGTACTGATTCTGTTACTAATTAAGCACTGTTCAGGCACCTAATAAATATGAGTACAAAATGTCTCAATTACATCTCTAAACACCAGTTCTTCTTTAAAGGAATCAAGATGTAATTATTTGCTGGTGCAGGTTCTACTTCAGAGGAAAATGTTTGGCATCTCTGCTGTTGTTATGAATACCGCATGGCGGTAGGAGGGTACTCCACTTAGATTTCAAGAGGTTGCAAGCGCAAATATAGAGGACACAATAAAAGAAAATAGTGGGTATTCTCTAAAATTGGCATGCTTTTACCATCCAAACTGTACTTCTAAATTTACACCTAGAATGTGGTAGATGCATATTTTTCAGGGTGCATGGACAAAGGATATTCTTCACATGTTAATGCAGAGTCCATTCAGGAGCGGCTCTTCCATAAGGGGGAGGAGCTTTGCCCCACTAACTAAGATGCCCCCAGAAACGCTCCGTAGATTAAAAATAAATGGTAATAAAGTTTATTTATCACCATTTTATTTTTCACTAACCTGCTTCCAGAACCGAGTGTCAGGATGGGGCGGGCCATTGCTGCTGAGTGACAGCAGCAGGGAGGAGTGGTGTGCTGGGTGCTTAAGTTTAAAGTGTGCATGTCACTTTGGCCGGCTGTCTTGCAACAGCCAGCCAGACATGCACACTTAAACCTCTCTAACCCAGCTGTTTTAGACAGCTGGGATTAGAGCAAGCACAGGCCTCTAGTGCCCTTGGGAGCGCTGAGATAGGCCGCTCCCTCCAATCCTGGTGCTTCTCTCATGCTGGTTAGCAGCATGAGATCAGTGCCAGAGTTGGTTAGGGGTGTTGGCTTGGGCACGCACTGGAGCCTGGAGGAGAGAAGAATAACACTGGGACCTGAGCGAGGAGGACATGCCATGCAGCAAGCAAGGTAAGTGACTATTTATTTTATAATATAGGTGCCTTACATGTAGCTTGCATGCATGCACCCAACCACCACCCATTTGCCCACCCCACCACTCTCTGTAATTGCCAGCCGCCACTGAGTCCATGTGGAGAAAAAAGTGAAAAATGTGTGAGAGAACTGACTTTGGATTGTCCTAAGTGACTCCAAAAGGTAGGAATACGGATTTGCCTCTAGAAGTGACAGGAGTTGACAGTGCAAATGTTAACAGCCATAAAAACACTTCACTATGTTAACATTCTCAAGCATTTGCTACTATTTTCCTACCCCAACTGTTCTTAAAAGCTTACATCTAGAGTGCATATTAATTCACCGAAATTCCATAGCTGCTGTTTAAAAAATGTCCTTCAGATGACTTATTACGCAAAGCGACCCATTTGTACTCACGTTTTGCACCCCGGGGGCACTTTGGTATTGCAGAGGGCCAATAAGCTCACATGACATCTTCTGTTTTATGGATTGCACCAGTGCAAAACATGCATTCTTTATAATCCCCAGAGGGGAGTCTCCTCATTTGCACGGGGTCATTTCCCCCAATGAAATGAAGGAATGGATTTGCCATTGCCCCTTCCCATGTTACAGATGCAGGCACAAAGGCAAACAAGCCCTATGGAGGTGCCATGATTATGCACCACATATGTTGGGGTCACAGCCAGTACATTTCTGAGTACGCCAGTTTAGAGGGAGACATGGGCATCCCAGGAACCCCTTAGACATCTCCTCGCAGGCCACTGCAGTCACATACTGCATCTGCCTGTGGGGTGCAGGTGATTCCTGGTTCCATGCCTCATCTTGAAATTAGACTGCATCCACTGTCAGTAGGAGATGTAGCCACGGTTTCAAACCACAGTTCTGTCACTAATTTCAGTGCTCTTCGCGGCGTGAGAGCGTTGTCTCTTTTAATCAGGCTCACTGTCATGGTCTGCGTCAGATTTATCCAAAACATGGTGCATCAGATTAGGGGTGGGCGGAACTTGCAGAGTTTCACTGTGCGGAAATCGGCTGAATTACATGAAAAGTCAGCGAGATTCTGCAGAGTTCCACGAATGGGTGGAATTAGGCACGTCATACTGTTCACGCTGTTTTCTAGCGCCGGGAGCTCATTCCACACTGACAAATCAGCGCAATTGGCACCATGCGGTGTGCCAGAGGGCGCTGGTTCTCATGTTGATTTTGATACCACTTGAGTAGATTTTCTACTCGAGCAGCAGCTTTCTGACCGCGACGCTACCATCTGCGATGGGAAAATATCGCTAGGTGCCCTCCTAGTGACCGAAAATCGCACTAAGGGATGCCAAATCTCGCTTGTGCTCGGAAACTTACAGTTGGTGAGCCGCACACAAGGAAAAACTCGGCAACACCGTGGTTGGTGGAATTAGGCCGGAACTCCACATTACATGTGTAGCACGGAGCGGCCAAAACGCTGCCAACTCTGCCTGCGGAGTGGAATTTATGGCCCACCCCTACATCAGATGTACCATATTATAGTGTGCCTGATTAATGTAATCTGGAAGCAGGGGCCATATTGGGCATCAGGTATACTGTCCTTGCCTGTTGCTCCCTGCACCATGACGTGTGTACTCAGGTACAAACGGACAGTACGTTTTTTTATTGACAAAACATTCACTCTCCCCAGGACAGGTGCAAACTTTGACAGTTCATGCCTGTACTAAAGAGAACCCATCAGTTAAAATCAGAGTTGCAGTTTCACTGTCATTCGTTCCCTGCCACGTTTTCAAGCAGTTCAGTGTATGAGTGTGCCTGCCTATGCCTGGGGGGGGTCTCTAGGGCCCACGTTCTCCCATCCAAAAGAGGTCCCCTTGAGGTTGTGCTCTGATTCTGCTCCACCTTATATGTGACACAATCAGTAGACCTCCCAATAACTTTTTGCCTATGTAACCGTTTCTATAATATGGCACAGACACGAGGGCAAAGGCGTTCAATCATTTCTAGAAAGCATACCGTCTTGTAAGTGAGGACACTCTTCCTTGGGATTACATCCTTGGGATTGCACCGGCGCATTATCCGTACCAACACAGTCCATATTAGAGAAGGGACAGCATAAGCATTTGTGGTCATTCTATAATACTAAAGTAGCCCTGGGTGCAAAAGTGGGACTGCACCTTGTACAAGAGAGGTTGTGAGAGTTGGTCCGATGAAGAAGAAAATAAAGGGCCACATGTATCATGCATTTTACCGGTCGCAAACGCCCAATTCATAGAATCGGGCCGTTTGCAAAGGGTAAAATGCATTTTGGTATGATGAATTCCAATTTGCGATTCGGTAACATGTTACCGAATCACAACTTGGAATTGTGAATACATACCGATTCAGTATTAGGAAGGGGCATGTTCAGGGCGTCCCTTCCTAATCCCGAATCACAGTGAATCACAGCGGTATGTAGGAATGTTTTGTGACTGAAATGCGGTCACTAAACATTTGCGTTTTGCCATCTACTTCAAGTAAGTCATTTGCAAATGGAAAGGGGTCCCCAAGGGACCTCTTCTCCTTTGGGAATGGTAGCGAAAATGTTGTTTTCAGAGCAGGCAGTGGTCCCACAGAGCACTGCCTGCTCTTAAAAAACTAAAAGAAAACTTTTCATTTTTCTTTCTAAATGCAACCCGTTTTCCTTCAAGGAAAACAGGCTGCATTTAAAAAACAATTATTGCTTTATTTAGAAGCAATCACGAACATGGTGGTCTGCTGACCACAGAAGGGCACCATCCCTGTGATTTTAGCGATTCCCAGTGGGTCGGAAATTGCGACCTACCTCATTATTATTCATGAGGTAGGTCGATTTGCGACCCACTAGGAATCGCTAAATGAAACTCATGGAGTTTCATACATTAGGAATAGCGATTACCAAATTGTGATTCGTAGAATTGATACATGTGGCCCTTGGTGTCCAGCCTTTAGTAATAGTCCCTGAAATAGGATCCAAGAAGTGATTTCCTAACGTAACTTTAGCTATGCTTTTTAGCAGATCACATTCAGAAAGAGGGTTGAACTTATCCATTTTGTTGCTGCTTTCCATTTTAGATGAATGTCTTGTTGCCAGTTTTAACTGTATCAGAGACCTGTTTTGGCAGGATCTTAGTGTTTTAAATAAAGAATTTGATATGGATAACTTTGTCCTTGAAGATGTTTGTGTGTACTGCCTTCCGGTTGCCCTGCATATTTCCAAATAAGAGGAGGATGGGTGGAGTGATGATGTGACACACTAGGATTGGGCAGAGGTGCCCACCTTCCAGAACATTACATCCTCACTTCAAAACCCCTCTAGAAGGAAGAGACTGTTGAGAAGACACTGGACCTGGGAGCGACAACAGCAAAAGAATACTCTGCTGGAAGGAGAAGCCAACTGACCCCATTGAGAAGATGGACTGAAGGACTTTGACGCCAGCTGGCACATAGGACTAGTATGGGTTTCTCCAGGGTCTTTGGTGCTGGCCCCATTATGTCCCCTGAAGAACAGTTGGAAGAATAAATCTACTGGAGGACCCAGAAGAGTTCCCTGGGGCTTAGGTGGACTGGCCACTGACTCCCTCCTGACTAGGGGTGGGCGTTACTCACGTAACTCACCGTAGCATCACCAGCATAATCATGCGGAATTACCACAAATTCAGCAAGACTGGACGGAATTGCGAAAGAAGAGTAATTCTGCATTAGATGCTATTTTCTTACCACAAAAATGCCTCCTCACATCCAAAATGGATTTGAGAAAGCATTTTTGTGCTAAGAAAATAGTTCTAAATGCAACAAAACATAAACAGCAGTGCAAGCAGTCTCTCCCTGAATGTGGTCTCTTGGTAGGATTTTTTCCATCAAATTACTCTTTATTATGCGAGCGGGCGTAATCACTCTATTGGTAATTCTGCTTCAAAGAGCAATGCCTAATTACCAAAATTACTCCAGTGCAATTAAAATTTTGCCCTGGCCTACCACTGACAGAAAGGTGCCCTGCAGAATGGCCAAAGCCAGGGAGGGTGTTCTGCTTGTTGGCTGTGAAGGGTCTGTGGCAGGTGAGAGCAGCAGGAGCCCAGGCAGAGGACAGGTTTGGGGAAAAGAGCGTCAAGACTCAAACTCCACAACAAAAGGCAATTTAGAGGCCAGGAAGCCTGAAGAAAATGCTCCTAGTCGATAGAGCTCGCCACCAGGAGCAACATGACACCAAAATCAGGCAAATCACCCCTACAGGTCCAAAGAAAACAGCACCTGAAACTTGGTCCTCTGGGGGAACCAATTAGAAAACTGAGCACATAGTGCTCTGCCGTACTTTCTAAAAGTACCCCCGGAGAGAGCTGAGCCCCCGTGGATGGCGCAACCATCATTTAATTATGGGAGAGGTGTGTGTGGGGGCACCTTTCCTAAAGCCACCCTTGTCCGAGGGGACCGGATCTCCCTGGGCCCACCTCAGTGGAGACCGTGCCAGAGGACCCCATCTCCCTGGGACAGAGAACAAAGCATTCAGTAACAATGCACTCCAACAGCACTGCTTCCGGGGAGGCCAGGGACCCAGGAGCAAGGTGGTGTCCCTCCTCTGCCCCATTCTCGTGTCTGCGGAGTGAGAACATTTTGGGGGCTGCCAAGAGCGCAGCAGGCCCTACATGAGCCCCCACAGTGTTTTCTTGAAGTAGTCCTACATCTTCCAGGAGGTTATATCCATGTCCCTTAGAGAGGTTTGTTGCATTTTGAAGCATTCTCATGGGCTCTGGAGTGCAGGGACTCTTGAGTGGGTGGTCCTAAAGCTGTAGCGGCAGACATTTAAAGTTCGAAATAAGACTCTGGGACATGTAACTCAATATAATGCTTTACTGATAATGTGGATGATTGACAATGCAAGGGTTTATATTACAGTCAATAGTATTCAATGTTGGCATTATCCTCACTGATTTCAGTGTTGTGGCAAAGGTGGATTATAACCTGATTTTGCATGAATTGGCCCTGATCATTTGAGATCAAAGTTCAGATGGTATGTTCCCGCTAGAAACCTTCGGTCCTTGGGAACTAAACAAGTTCTAGTTCCTCGGATCAAAAGAGCCAGCTGGGGGGGTAGAAGCTTCATTACTTGCACCTCTAAGGCATGGAATGAGCTCCCTTTCCACCTGAGGAACGCAGCGGATCTCCTTTCCTTTAGGAAAGGGTTGAAAACCTGGCTTTTTTTACAGTAATCTCTATTCTCAGCTGACCTGCAGGCATGCATCAGCGCCAGGACACCCTAGGGTAACCGTGCGCTATACAAGCTTAAATAACATAACATAACATTTACTAATTTGGTGACACCATGAAAATGCCAGTAAACCTGCCTTGTATGACACCTTCTATACTGTGGTATTCTAATAAGTATAGGTTGGAGGGGATTGTGATTAATGATTAAGGGCTTGTTGAAAGGGGTGAACTGTTCTGAGGGTGTTACCAAATGTAGTTCCATCTCCCTGATTGTATATATGTTTAAATGAATGTGGAGTATTCAGAAGTCAGTATAACAAATTAATTTTGTTGTTGTTGAAGAAAATGCACAAACTGGACAGTGATTTACTGGGTGCTGTTGCGTACCAGCAAGCTTGGGGTACTAGCCCACATCACACTCCCCTGAGTAGGTCTTGAAGTGCTCTGTTTCGCTCGCCTGAGAAACTCAAGTGCTACAGTGGGGTACTTTGGTCCCAGTGAAGGGATGAAGTTGCTGACTTATTACTTTTAAAGGACTCAAATTCTTCACAAATGATAAAAGCAACCCATATTTCTTACAAAAGCTATTCATCACGAGGACAAGTGCACCAAAAGCAATATCAGTCATGAAGACAAGGTGAATATCAAGCACATGCTATACTATATATATACAAGGGTTGTTGTGGCCCGAAACGCGTCATCGATTGTGAGGAGTGAGAATAAATAACATCTTGCCAATTACCTTGAGTCCGTCACTCTCTCTTCGCCGAAAAGGAGGTTGCGAGAGTCTGTGCGTCTACAATATATATATATATATATATATATATATATATATATATATAGTATAGCATGTCCCTTTTCGCCGAGAGGAGGTCTTGGGAGCACTTGGGACGTGAATATATATATATATATAAAAAAAATATTACATCATCAAAGGCAGTATCAACCATAAGAACGCATCGAACATCACTCACTTTAGTAAAAGAGAAGAGGCACTGTTGTGTAGTTCCTATATTACCCATACAGGATCTGCGCGTTCTGGATAACATAAACTGTGGGTTTGGTGGCAGACTGTCTCTGAGCACCCCCACCGAGAATGTTAGCCTTTCTGTTTTAGCTAGCTCACAGTGCCACTAGAATCTCCTCTTATCGGGGAGAGAATAGTTTCTGGTAACCTCAGAACATGACAACCCTGATCCCCCAGGATCGTGGAAACAATATACTACTTTTTGCTCAGTCTCTCGTGCTCACTTATTCGGTCTCAGAGAGTTACACAGAAGAAACAGTCAGGCGTGTCACAATAAGAATTTATTGCACAGTTGTTCTTCTAGTGTAAAATAGATGTGCTGCAACAACTGTTAGACAGTAGCAGATATATATGATTAGCAGTACAGTGAAAATAAAAGGATAGTACAGTTCTACCATCTTGCAATAATCATGAATACATACATGAATATAAAATGCCTGATAAAAATGCGCGTACTCCTACGATGCCTATCTAGATGTACCTAAGTGTATCTAGCATGTGAGTAGGTGTGAAGCCAAGAATCCCTCTAGGATTTAGTCTAACCCCATTACCTGAAGTGAGAGAGTGTGGGACCCTGTCCTGGTCTCGAGTTGGACACCCCGCGAGGGATGTGTTAGACCACTGTCAGCTGGAGCGTCTGGATGCAGGAGCCTCAGCATCTCTGGTCAGTGTGTCGGCCTGGAAGTCTCGGTTCCCTCTGCTAACCCTAGCAAGATGTGCTGTATTTATACAAAAAGTATCTAGGGTTTCTTTGTCCCTTGTTTCTTGTATTAGCCATTGTTGGATTTGAGGATGACGTATGGGATGAACCTTGTACGTAGATATTATGCAGGTGGTGTAGCCCCTGCCTGGTTCCCAAGAACCCTCATGAATATTCATTCATACTGTATGAGTCCATTAATGAAGTTATAGGACGCTATTGTTCAGGGAAAACCCTCCTTCTGCGCCCAGGACTAGAACTAGGTAAAGGTTCAATCCTAAAGGCTCGTTACTGTGTAGTATAAGGGAGATAATGTAGGTGAAGGTGTATGATATTACCCGGGCCTATATTAGGGTACCTATATGAAACATAAGACCCACTCCTCTTCCGAACAGTCAACAATGATAAAAATGCTAGCGAACTACTGGTTTTACTAGGTAGCAACGCATAAAACTATCAGTGAGCTTCATAAAATATTGTCATTAAAACCATTTAAAAACAGTCTAATCGGGGAGGAGAAAAAAATTATTTTCGAAAGCTAGTATTGGAAATGTCACTTTAAGCCAAAGTTCTAGTTGAGTTCGTTTATGGAAGTCGAACCACTACAAGCATTAGAAGGCCATGCTTTTCCAGCTAAAGTGTCAATTTGAGGAAGTGTCCCAAATTTAGCTGAGGCTTGAAATCAAAAAAGGAAAAAATTCCGAATTCTTTCCCAGTACACGATGAACCAATTATAGATTAAGTGTCCTTGCTGGGAGACGCAACATCGCTGTTGCTTGCCGCTGCAGAGGACGGTCCCTGTAACACCTCGCAGAGTACGTCAATGGAGCACAGATGATATTCAGAACTGCCAATAGCTGGTGCAGAGGCAGCTGGTGCTGTAGTCAATACCTTAGTGCTAGTGGAAGAGTTGATGCTTAACCCAGTTGTAGTAAAAGGCACCTGCGGGTTCTCGAGGAATGCAGCCATCAGTATAGGAATACGCTGGGGACATTGCCGAGCATGGGACCTCATGGACTCCAGCCTGGTATTCAAGTCCGTAGGCGTGTCCGTTGCAAGTGTCAGACAGAGATCCAACACGTATTCTTCTCCACAGAACAGGCATCGAAGAACAGGTAAGATGCAGTCCATCCAGACTGGTCTAAACGATAGGAACCAAGAGACGCTCAGTTCCCGTAGGCGAGGGGTACCGAGATGTTGTACCATGCGCTCACGATATTTGCGCTCCAGGAGTGCTTTTGCCATCTCGTTGGTGATTGGGCCGTCCATTGCATAGCAAAAATATGACAATCAGGATACCTGCTATTGAGAGCAGGATCAGCGGAAGACCTCCAAAAACGCTTCCCAATACGGAATGTATAAAATTTGGAACAACTCCGAGGATTGTCTGAAAGGTGCTTAGAAATCCTGATCCTATGGTCTTAAATAGGTGTGCAATACCACTCGTATCAGACATATTAAAGATATGACCCACCATTTCTGCGAAATGAAAGGGGCAGTTTGTACGTATGAGTGCCTGTATCTCAGTCGAGGTCCTTGCGATTTGAAGATCAAAGGTCTCTCGAGCGGAGGTTAAGGGTACGGTTTGCTGTAAAAGCATGGCTTTCAGTCTCCTCAAAGTATCAAACTGTATAAAGGAAACATTCAATGAAGGCCATAACGGTGCCTTCCTGACTGTATTTACTGGGGGAAACAATACATGCATACAGCAAGTAACCCTGGAGTTCACAGTGACCAGATAGGCAATGCCCGGAAGCATCCCACAGCAACCTTGATCGTTCAGCATCAAGTAACTCCCATTCGAGAGTAGCCTGACTACCGGAGTAATCACAGCCGCTGGAGTCCCTTTCATGTGGCAGGACAAGTTAGCTACTGAACCATTACAAGCTCCGTGCAGGGAAATATCCTGGCACATGAAAGAACCGCTTAAAGCGTTCTTGCAGTTTGTACCGCTTAGAAACACTTCTCGATCCCCACTCCGGCATCGAGATCTGTACGGTAATTCCCAAGATTCCTTAATGTATTCCTTACCCAATTTTTCATATTTGCCTGCCTGCCTTTGCTCAAGGCAATATTGAAACTGAAAAGTAGTGACCGGCAGAGTTATGTGGCCATGGATTAGCCATTCCATTGATGGTGATTCCGCTACCGTAAATGGTAATCTATCCAGCTTTTCAATGCGCAACATTGTATATTTTGCTCCCCTTTGTGCCATTTCTATCTGTTTATCTGTTAGATTATATTCAGAAAACAGAGACGTACTGTTGATAAAACGCCAAGGCACATAGCCTTCACGCAAAGATTGCAGTGTCCAGCTTAACAGCATAATAGAACGTAACTGAGATTGCCCGTGTTGTAATATGGCCAAATCTTGTTTGTTCCAGTATGTCTATTGCAGAAGATACAATGTTGCCTAAGGATTAGATCCTGGAGGTCAAAGTTGTTAACCCATTATCCACTACTGCTAATGCCTTTTCTAAGTTAATACGGTCTATTTCCCGTATTCTCTCTGCGGCCTCTTGTTGGGACATTTTCTAATTTTCATTGTAGGCAGCATAAATGCCAGCATATATGAAACGTTTCTGACGGGGTTTCCTGGGACCTAATAAAAAATCCCTAAGATCCATATCGTGTGTGAGTAAGGATAAGTGTTGTTTCACTTCTGTGAGTGTTGAGGTCTCTAGCCAATGAAGGCACAACTTCCCAACACTGTAGGATGTCACTACCCCTGGGTGTTCTCTTTGTACATAGCGTGCGTCTGGCCTGTGGATACTGAACCCTTCTGCTATACCCCAGAATCTTTTCTGACAAGTGTTCGTGTCTAAGGGCCAAACCACCCATTTCTTCCAATTAGGGTCTGATCTATTGTACTGTAAAATGTCATCCACTGTTGCCCCTTCTTGTGAAGTTGAATTTTGCCACCCCTCCATCTGTGATGGTGTTGGAAACCGAGGTGTGTTCAGGTCCTTGTTTTTGGCTAGTCCAAGACAGGACGTCTGTTGCACAGTGTCATTTAGAAATATCATCTGCTGTGGAATGAGGCACTCTCTAAATAGCGCCTCTGTTCCCTGGACTTGCCAGTCTCTAGAACCCCAGACTGATTTTAAGTCTATTGTGTCCTTCCATAGGTCAAAACCCTGTTCAGACAATTGGGTGATAAAGGAAGCAGAGTATATCTGTTTGTCAACATAATTTTCAGTGCTGATGTCGGTGCAACCTTGTAATAATACGAGGTCGGGTCAGTGGTATTAAACCCTGAAAAATATGAAAACTTCTGTGCAAATGTATGCAAACTACCTTTTGGTGGTGTAGGGCAATGTTCCCACTGATGGTACTCAAAAACATTTCTAGGTGATATAGATTTGTGCAAGAAATGATGACCATAATGTTGGTAACAGTACAAAGTGTCATAGTCTGAAGTACCTTCTAACATTTCAGTGTTCGGAAATGCGGCAGTTTTCTCTAAATCAGACAACATATCATTAACAGTTTCAGTGTCCCAATCATCAGAAAATGTACTCGAGGTAATGATATCACTCAATGAAATTTTAAATACATGAGAAATTTTTAAAAGTTCAGTAGGACCGAATATATCGAAATCGACCTTGTCCCAAACTATACCGTCCGGTATAGGAACTGCTGTAATGTTCACTGATGACAAGTCTCTTTGTTCACGATGTGAGGACTGATGTGGTTTCAGAATAAAATTTACTGTTTCGGCTGCAGGTCTTTGTTGAAGGTATCGTCCATTAATAAGCATGCTAAAAGTTATAACTAAGCCTAGACAGAAAAGAAAGAACAGTTTCCCAGTAATTACCCAGAGTTCTACCCAAGGCGATACCAGGTAAGACTTTTTGAGAATGTTCAGAAAGTCCGTAATCTGCTGCTTGCGTGTTTGTTGGGCTGGCGTCGTTTCTGGTTCACCTGGATTCAAGGAAAACGTATCAAAGTTCATGAAGTAGCCAGAAGCAGTTCGATCAATTGTTGGAATTGCATCAGGATTTGTTGAAATCGTGGTTTGCTCTCGTCGAGGCATGTTGACGTGGACATCTGTATTAGGTCTTATTGCAACCTGTGTGTTATTTTGAGTTTGATTTTGAAGTTGAACTTCGGGTTCAAGGGGAACGAGTTCCATAGCATTGTTGCATAGTCCTTCATTCCTTTGAGAGGACTCTTCAAACGTGATGAGTCTTTCTGTTCGAACCTCTTGGATTGTAGCTAGAGGAGGGCGTCTGCTACAGCGGAGTCCACGAGGCCTACTGCTCAGTATCGGTCACATAGTGTGGTTTGATTAAGTCGATTGAGACAAATCTTTTCTCCTTTTTCCCGGCAAGAGGTGGTAGAAGTACAGTTCTTGTTCCTTGAATTGCTAGGACCGGTACAGGTTTTCTGTAGGATGGCCCAAATTCTTTTTTATCCGCTATTTTCTCTCTGACCAGATCCCCTACTTTTGGGATCCAGACAGGTCTTGCCGTGACTGCCTTGACTCCCCAGTGGTGGTCTGTTTCAGGTGGACGTTACTTTGTTGTGTCCTGGATTCATTTAGATCCTGTAAAACAGCCAAACGATCATAGATATCAAATGGTTTCTCATCCGCCACTGCGCCTTCACAATCAAGATCAGGTACCCACATTCTTGTCCCAAATAGGACCTCGTAAGGAGTGACACCCCCTAGAGAACTTCTTGGCTGGTTATTGAGAGCTCGCTGTACCCCATATATGTGATTGACCCAACTACCTCCCTTGCCTAATACCCTAGCTGTTAAAGATTGCTTTAGGTCCCGGTTCTTCCTCTCCACAACCGAGTTTCCCTCAGGATGGTACGGAGAGGAGTACCACAATGCTACCCCCATACTTTCCATGGCCTCTTTGTAAACGAGAGCTAAACGCCGGGCCACGGTCAGAATGTAACGTGCCAACTGCGTATGTCCCTATAAAGACTCGCAAATCTTTGATAACAGTTCAAGCGTCAGGCAAGCGCTGAGGCCATACCCATAGGAATCTTGAGCATGAATCCACTGCAACCATGTTATACTTGTAGGCCCCATACGATTGTAAGGGGCCGCAGTGGTCCAGATACACACAAACGAGAGGTTTGTCTGATTTTAATAACGGTGTCTGTGCCGGGCGTGTTATGGTGGAGCCTTTCATCTGCTGGCAGATGTCACATTTCAAGACATAGCGGCCGATTCCGATCTGGGTCGGAAAGCTCTCCGACCGATCCAGATCCGGATTGTTTTCCGACCGAGCCGGATCCCTGCAGTCCGACCGAACGAGTACGATGCGGCCGTATGCTGCCGGACTCGGTTCGGTCGGACTCCCATTGAAGTCAATTGGGAGCCGGTCGTACGACGTGTACATGGGCTCCCATTGACTCAATGGGTACGTTGCGCACAAGGGGGTCCCCTGTAGTGGGTACGCGTTGGTGCCATCCGCACCGTACACGCATGTATAGGGGGGACCCATGGGTCCCCCTGGGTCCGACTCGTACGGCTACGGGTGAAGGGGGTCCGGCACGGACCCCCGAAGTCCGCGTCCGGGAGCTTTTCGTGTCGGAGGCTCCGACTCGATCCGGCTGTCCGGATCGTGCATCGTACTGGCTCGGTCGTAAAACGTCTCCATTGCGCACCACGAATCGAGTGCGAACGAGTCGGACGGAGCGGTTCGGACCCGGAAACGAGTCGGTCGGCGATTTCGCATTCACTCGCATCGTACTTGCTCGCTCGGGCGACTTTACGAATCGGTCGGAAACAAAGCCTCCGACTCGGATCTGGTAAAGCCGAATCCGATTTGGAGCCCTACCGACCAAGATCGGAATCGAGCCCATAGTCTTTAGTTTGCTTTGTTAGACCTGGCCACCAGTAGCGCTGTTTCAACAATGAAATAGTTGCTGTAACGCCTGTAAGCGCAGAGCCCAAACCCTTGTGTGCTGCAATAATCAAACCTTACCTATGATCCATATTTGGTATTACTCTATCCCCCACTCCAGGAATCTGAGCATATGGAATATTGTTTGCATCTAACTTGTAGGAAGTACTTGAGTGGAAATTTCTTTGGTACTGCTGAGCTGCCTTTGCGTGAAGCAATGACAGCAACCCTAATCTCACCGTCTATCCTCGTATTTGAACGAGTGATTGCAGCTATGGAAGCTGTGCGTACAGCCCCCTTCACGGCTTCATCAGCCAATGAATTCCCTTCAACGTGAATGCCATCACGTTGATGACTCAGTGTATGAATCACGTGAGCCCGTGGTAGTTCGTTTCTCAACTCAACTACCTGTTCCCATAGCATTTTATGCTTACTTGTGCCACCTCTTACGTCTTTGAACCCGTTTTGTTCCCAATGATGTAAATATTCATTGTATGATTGCACACAGTAAAAAGAATCACACTATAAGTGTGGGGAATTCGTGATCCGTATTCACCAGTGCCAGAATCAGTGCTTTTAACTCTGCCAACTGAGCTGTGCAGTCTCCTAGAGACTGCGTTTTGGTGCAACTTGGGTGGAACTTTCCTTAACGATAGCACATGCTGCGCTGTATAGTTGCTTACTCCCTATGGCTGGTTTAGCAGATCCTACAGTGTAAATAATATATTCATACTGATCTAGAGGCAAGATTTCATTCGGCAGAGGGTATTCTTGTTCGTATTGCAGAAATGCTTGTGTTTTTAGACTTGGATCAAATCTGTATTCAACATCCGTTGCAGTAAGAGAATTAGCCCATTGTATCCATCTTGGATGTAAGGCTTTTGCATTTGGAATGCTAGCCTTTGTAACAGCTTCTAAAGCTGGTACCGGTGTTACGACAATTATGCGCTTTCCCTGAGCCAGTGCTCTTTCTCTTGCTACATCGGTCTGAACTGCTGTCAGGATTTTTTCTGTTGAAGTGAAACGCATTTCTGCGTTTGTGTACAGGTGTGATTTGTAAGCGATTGGTACTGTTTCGCCTTCATTGAAGGTTAAGTATGTTTACCCGCATTGACCCGCTATTACACGGATCACTAAGTTGCGTACGTTTACCCGCGTCTGTAAGTGTTTTGAAGTTATCATGTCTTCTTGTAGTGAACGTAGGATATTTGTGTGTTCCTGTGTCCATTGTCTAACTGAAAAGTCAGGTTTTATTAAATCGTAGAAAGGTTTTACTCTTTCCGCGTAATCCAAAATGTATGTTCTGCCAAAATTTAGGAATCCCAGTATTGATTGTAAATTTTGTAATGATTTTGGAGGTTGAAGCAGCGCACATTTTTCTAAAAAGTTAGCTACCAGACTTTTTCCTTCACTTGAAAGCTCATATCCTAAAAACAGGACATTGAGGTGGGCAATTTTTGATTTTTAAAATTAAATTTGTAGCCCTCAGAGGCGAATCCCATAATTATGGTGCTCACCCTGGTCAAGTGCCTTCTTAAGTCATCGTCCGTCAGATAAATATCATCCACATAGGACAATGCTTCCTCATCAAAATTTTGGAGTAACTCAGTTACTCTTGCTGAAAATAACCCTGGGCTATTCTTATACCCTTGGGGGAGACGACAAAATTGTCGCTGGAACCCCAACGCTGAGAATGCGGTCAAATATCTGCTTTCAGGCGCGATATTTTGGCAGAAAAATCCATTTGAGATATCAAGTGTAGTTTTGTATTTTTTCCGCACAATGTTATTCATTAATGCGGCACTGTGTGCATTTTGGACAGCGAACATCTTAGTGCAAGTGTTTAAATGTATGTAATCTAAAACTAGACAATATGTATTGTCAGGTTTCATGACAGGAAACAAAGGATTGTTCATTGGTGAGGTACATGTTTCAATGACCCTTTGATATTCAAGTTGATCTAAGATCTCCCTGACCTGTTTTTAGCTTCTTGCTTTATTGGATATTGTCTCTGTGCATTTGGTGAAACTTTTAACGGGATCACGTGGTGGGTTGAATCCTCATCCCATCCGGCATGATTTTTGTATAATGCTGGCGCTAGGGCAACTGCCCACTCCCGTGCATATGTGTGTTTTAAATGAATGGGAACGAGGTCGGAGAAGGCAGGAAAATTTACTGTTTCTCCCCTAGGGCACTCCATAACGAATGCTGGCGGCCAATCTTGTTCAGCTAATAGGATGTCATAACCAGATGACAGATTCTTCCAAAAGAGACCTTTAACTTTCCTGGGCTTGTCCCCCTCCATTCGGAGTGTTATTTCATATAACTTATGTGGGAAGCTTACCCTCGTATCTGGTGTTTCCACCGTGATGTAATCATTCAAGTCCGCTGTCACCAGAAATTCCATCAGGTTCTGGCGAGCTATTGTTACTTCTGCCGCACTGTCTAGCATCGTCTGAGCCCATTCCCCGTTCAGCAATTGTGTCCTCAGAATTCTGGGCATGTCTGATCTTCAGGCCTGCAACTTTCTTCTTTTTAAACTGAGGTTTTGATTTTGGCTTTTCTTTTTTTTTGGAAGTATAGTCTTGAGCGTGCTGTTTGTCTCTGGACTTTGTACGCTCTTCCTTGTGTTCTGACCATCCTTCCCTCTCGGAATTCTTCATCGAACCCTGAAAGGAACGAGAGGAACGTGTATCAGTATCCTGATACCTGTCAGGTTTCCTAATATTATCCCTATTCCTGAGATTATACCTCCTTTCGGAGGGCTCCTGTGGAGGAGATCTGCCTCGGGATTGAGATCTGTTTCCTTTAAAGTTTTGTTGTTTTTTATTATCCCACTTCTTTTTAGAAGAAGCAGGTGTCTGCTTGGTAGTGTCCTTTTCAGACCTGCTCATCAGTTGTGGTTTTAAAGCTTTTCCACCTAAACTGTCTCTGCCTAATTCTGCATATGCAGTTTCAATTATTTTAGGTAGTTCGTGTTGTTGATCTAACGGACTGAACTCCCTTAGGCGTTGGCGGATTGCCACTGAAGCTGCTTCCCCTTTAATATTAGCTAGTATTATGGCTGATACCTGGTCATAGTTGCCTAGTAACTTCATCCCTAAGTATAGGGCAGGCTCTGCTCCGTACTCGTTTTGTATTTGTCTTAATACATCTGGTACTACAGCTAAGGATGGTATACCATGAGTTCTGGTATAACTGGCAGCAAAGTCTGTACCCCAAGTGGTACAATCTTCTACTTGTGGTGTTAGCCCCATGGGCAAGCAGATTGTTAGCATCCTGTGTTTTTCATACGTGGTAGTATTCGGGAATACTGCCTCGAGCTGAGTTATTTTCTGAGCTACCCAGAATGGCATTTGTTCACATTTCGTGGGCATTTTACCCATTACCGCGTGTAATGTTTGTGGTGTAATTTTAGTCGCTGTACCCTGAGAATGAGTATCATTTGTTGCAACTGTTGTAGGTTGGACTGTGAAAGTCCTCATAACGAATTGTGTCAAGTTTCTGTAGATTTTAATTAAATCCTTGTGTTGTATGAGTAAGTCTGCCTGTGGCATTGTGTCAATGTCAGGATGTGGTGTGTAGGCTGCTAATATCGGCCATGTTGCCCCCTCTCCTCCGAGTGGGCCTAATCTTACTCAACTTCTTATGTGGGGTAGAGCGCCTTTAAACCAGTATAAATGTTCCTGGTACGTGAGTGGAACCTCTATGTCCTCGAACGGACCATATTCCAGTGGTGCATCTCCTTCTGTATAGTAGTGAAATGTCTGTGTTCTTGCATCTGCTTCCGGGAATGTAACCCACGAATAAAATACCTCTGTTTTGTTTGATTCGTGTGCCTCAATCACGAAAGCTACTATGCCACCCCTAGCAAATAAACCATTTTCTAATAGTTTCAGGGTGATCGTACGTCTGAATTTTGGTGCAATTTGTATTGCGTTTGAATCTTCGTCTCCGGCTGAGAGGTGTAGTTCCCCTACTGGGTTATTTTCGCCCTCAGTCATTTTTGTAACAAAGAAGTTTGTTCAAGGGAACTAAGATAAGGTTTTATTTGCACAATTTTAGGAACACTGTGTCTTTCAAGCTTGATTAACCAACAGCTAATAAATAGGGTTTTTCGCCTACTCAGCTGTGGTGGAATTTGTTCCCTCCCACTCCAGATGTCTCTGGGGAAATGTGAGTAGAGGTCTCTGAGAATAGCACGACTGAACTACTCAGATTCTACTGTTAAATAAGTACCCAACCAACGTTGGCGGCGCCATGTCGTGTAGTTCCTGTATTACCCATACAGGATCTGCGCGTTCTGGATAACATAAACTGTGGGTTTGGTGGCAGACTGGCTCTGAGCACCCCCACCGAGAATGTTAGCCTTTCTGTTTTAGCTAGCTCACAGTGCCACTAGAATCTCCTCTTATCGGGGAGAGAATAGTTTCTGGCAACCTCAGAACATGACAACCCTGATCCCCCAGGATCGTGGAAACAATATACTACTTTTCGCTCAGTCACTGGTGCTCACTTTTTCGGTCTCAGAGAGTTACACAGAAGAAACAGTCGGGAGTGTTACAATAATAATTTATTGCACAGTTGTTCTTCTAGTGTAAAATAGATGTGCTGCAACAACCGTTAGACAGTAGCAGATATATATGATTAGCAGTACAGTGAAAATAAAAGGATAGTACAGTTCTACCATCTTGCAATAATTATGAATACATACATGAATATAAAATGCCTGATAAAAATGTGCGTACTCCTACGATGCCTATCTAGATGTACCAAAGTGTACCTAGCATGTGAGTAGGTGTGAAGCCAAGAATCCCTCTAGGATTTAGTCTAACCCCATTACCTGAAGTGAGAGAGTGTGGGACCCCGTCCTGGTCTCGAGTTGGACACCCCGCGAGGGATGTGTTAGACCACTGTCAGCTGGAGCGTCTGCATGCAGGAGCCTCAGCGTCTCTGGTCAGTGTGTCGGCCTGGAAGTCTCAGTTCCCTCTGCTAATCCTAGCAAGATGTGCTGTATTTATACAAAAAGTATCTAGGGTTTCTTTGTCCCTTGTTTCTTGTGTTAGCCATTGTTGGATTTGAGGATGACGTATGGGATGAACCTTGTACGTAGATATTATGCAGGTGGTGTAGCCCCTGCCTAGTTTCCAAGAACCCTCATGAATATTCATTCATACTGTATGAGTCCATTGATGAAGTTATAGGACGCTATTGTTCAGGGAAACCCCTCCTTCTGCGCCCAGGACTAGAACTAGGTAAAGGTTCAATCCTAAAGGCTTGTTACTGTATAGTATAAGGGAGATAATGTAGGTGAAAGTGTATGATATTACCCGGGCCTATATTAGGGTACCTATATGAAACCTAACAGCACAGTCCATCATTAGACGTATAATGCCTAAGACAAGTAATGTGTCTCAATCACAGTGGCTGTAAAGACAAAGTCCTAAGTAGGGACATAAACATTAAGAGAGCATTAAAAGTAATATCAACTATGATGCTTGGGGGAATATCGAGCACATGGTACAATACTTAAGCAAGACCTAAAGCCAATATCAACCATGAAGACGGGGCAAACAAAAAACAATATATTAATGTGACAACATACATCTGTGGGCTTATATTGTTTAATATAGTTAATGTGTCTCAGTCACAGTGGCGCAAGAAACTATTTGCAGTGCAAAGTCGAGACAGACAGAAGGTGAGATCCACCATGCAAGCCGTAGTAGGTCAATCAGAGTGACTCTCACGCTGTTAAAAGTTTGAAGAAACAGAAAAATCACAAACGTTGGGCTTCACCAAGTAAAGCAGAATAGACACAAAATTGCACATAATTACAGTTGATGGACTTGAAGGGGACTTAACTTAAGACGGTCGACTTTTTAAACTTATCACACCAATGATAAACACAAAACACTTTAGAGTTTTCACTGGTAGCGGAATAACAACACTTTGAAAGGTTTTTAGGGGTTTTAGTTTCTGAGAAAACATATTTTTCTGCACATAAGACCATAAAAGCTGCCTTTGCTTACTATAAAGCTTAGGCATAAAAATACTCCAACCAGGGTTGCTTTTATTTCATGTCCACTGCTTTAATTGCATAATTAGAGCTTTACCTGCACTACAGAATTCTTATGAAAATAGAATCGGGTCTTTAATATATAAAGTATTTTATTATAAAATAATAGAATATACATGCATCTTTAAAACGGTAGTGATGTTAGGGAAACGTTCTAAGGTGCTGCAATTCAAGAACATGTGAGATAAAACTAAATAACTTTTATTCCTTGTCATAAACTTCTCTGAACCATATAGATATATAGAATGCAACTGGGGGTGTGCTTTACACCTATTTTGTGAGTACCTTTCTGACTGCAGTTTTCCAAAAGAATTCCAGAAGCACTCAAACACAAACAATTTTGCCCACGTAAATGTGTTCATTTCTGCCTGTGTAAATGTCAGGACAAAGGGCATTTGCACGGCACTTTTTTGGGGAGTTTTGTTTCTCCATTGAAAAATATTTTTGGCTGTGAAAACACCCTTCCTTTAAATCCTTAGAAATTTACTGTTATTACCTCCACATCTGTTTACTTAGATCATATACAAGAGGTCAATATTGTGGATGCAAAATTGTTGCAGGTTGATATTTCTTCTGCAATATTGTTACCTTCTAATTTCTCTCCTGTTCTACATAAATGGATGTACTTCTGACTTTGACACTGGTAAATCTCCAACTATTTGCAGGGTTGTTCAAGTCCCTTCCAAAAGTTTTTAAATGCTAATGCAACTATGAGAAAAACCATTTAAAAGTGCAAATATTTTGTGATTGTACAAAGTGGATTTGCATGCATTAATGTGGATATCTGGAAACCAATGGACTGATTTAGAGTTTGGCGGATTGGAGGCTCTGTATGAAGGCTATCCCGTCCTCCGTATTACATGTGCCATAGGCTATATTGCGCTTTTAATACGGAGGACAGGATATCCATCCTCCAAACTCTAAATCAGACGCAAATACCTTTAGGTGGGTAAATATCTTTGATTCAGGCCTAATGCATCAGGTACAATGTGTGGACACTAAATAGATCATGTAGTTAAAACTGGGTTCTGGCGGATTTAATAGGAAATTCATATTTAGATTGTTTCCCTATGGTGTTCACTCACTCAAGAGAGACTTGTACATTCTATCTCAATAGAACCCATTGCCGGATGTGCTTACATAATTGTCCTCCAGGTAAAATGCATTATAGGAGGGGAATAGGCAGTAAAGTATGGAGCAGTACCCTCAAGAACGCCAATCTGTGTATGTGCAAGGACCTTCTCTTGTGTTGCTACAGAGAATGGCCAACGAGGAAATAAACAAGTAACATGAATACAGAATAATCGATTTAATGCCCAAAAATGTATGTGCAATTAAGCCTTTCACTACGAAATTCTGGGTGCCTCCTAGGCAGTTTTCATGTTATTATTTTGAAAGGATCGCCACGTCACATGCAGAATGTTCAGTCCTGTTAGTGAAGCAATCTTATAATGTAGTTTTTTCGCTACGCATAGGGCAAGGACAATCATAGCTGATTTCAACATATATAGAAAATATGACAGAAGAATTTCATCATAAACATGCCGCAACATTATCACAAAATACATTTTTCAAGCGCTTGACATGCTAGTGGCAACAGGGTGTTGTTAAGACTGTATGCTCTTGTCTTAAGGGTGGAACTGGTTCCATATTAATTAATCACATGAATAACATATTTGTAAATTGTGAAAATCATTATTGAAGGTTTTGTAAATTGTGAAAATCATTATTGAAGGTGAATCGATAATTGGAATCATGGCAGCATTCCACCCAAAGAAGGAAGTGTGAGTTTCTGAAATCAATAGGAAACATTTATGTTGGGATACAGTGGAGAAAAGGAACTTTTAAATATATAGCATACAAAAATAAATTTTAGTTGATTGACGAACAGAATTACTAAGGGCTATTTTATGGTACTAGAAGGAATACACACAATTCCCTAGGACTTCAACGTTATAATCCAATTCAATTAAATAATTAAGTTGAGTGGGGATTAGCTATCAATAGTGCAGTAGATGCAATGGCACCCTGGACCAGAGATGTGAGTGGTCCTCTTCATGTAAATCATGGTTGTTTTTCAATACCAAACAGGAGTAGGAGTCAATTTTCCTTCATGACATTAGAGCCCATGACACTTTTAGTTC
Source organism: Calotriton arnoldi (assembly GCA_963921515.1). Taxonomy (NCBI): domain Eukaryota; kingdom Metazoa; phylum Chordata; class Amphibia; order Caudata; family Salamandridae; genus Calotriton; species Calotriton arnoldi. Next base: position 688,846 of record CAWUFW010009404.1, on the reverse strand, counting down.
TGTCACTGTAATTGAGCCATTATTTATTAAGAAGGAGACAAAACGTATTGTTCTGATGTAACTACTATTACTGGTACTACTGGAATTTACGGTCACAGTGTTTTAACACATAAGCATGATGCTACATTTACATAGCATAATTTGGCAAAATACATATATATGAAAAAATAAAAAAAAATTGAAAAAATGATGCATGGAGAAAAAAGTTGCACTTCATACGTTAGAAACTCAGGGCCTCTTTGGTATTCTGTATGGTAGGTTATGGGAACCTGCTGTGACCCAAGGGTTCTTTAAGCATATGATGATGTGTTGATCTGTAACCAATACATCATCAGCAAGGAATAGAATTGTAACAGAATCAGTTGGTGAGGACTGGATCTGACCTGCGGCACTCCCTGTTGTGGATGGGGTCTCCATTCCTTTTGGACTTAATAAACGGATTTCACCGTTCTCTACGTGACGTGGTCTGTGGCTACCATTTACAATGTGGCGATGAGCGACTCTATCAAGACCTACAGAGAGCTGGGAGACACGTCAGCATGAATTGTAAAGAAAATAAAGAAGGAGACCTCAACACAACGAAAACGAGGAGGAGTTCAACTTATTTGTGAAGAGGACACATCTTAAGAATTGCGCTTCAGATGGAGCTAAGGTAATGTCCAAAGGTACTGTAGAGTTGATGATGTAATTCATGCCTGGAATGCTCAGGTAGAATGTAATGTGAGGGTAGGTGGAAAAGCCAGTACTGGAGAAATAGCGTGAGGTTCACAACTGTAACTGCTGAGGGCATCTATTATGAATAAACGTGTTTGAAGAAGAAGAAACTGGATACAGCGTATTTACTACATTAAGTGGCGATGATCTGTGTTCTGCACAGGGGCAGATTGAATGGTGTCCTCAACCCTGGTCTAAAAAGGTCAAGCGGTATGTAAATCTACTGGAGCGGTAAGATTACATTTCTATGGCATTTGAAATTCTCTACGTGTACTAGTAATCTGCCAGGATAGTGTAATTGTAGGCTCCTCATTAAATACGGAAGATTTTCTTCAAGATCAAGTAATTAATCTTTATGGTGAGAGCCCAGTGTGTGCTGTACTGCCCGTGCAACTTCATGTGAAGTCGGCGTCTGCTGGATTGCGCGAGCAACTTTTTATGAAGTCAGTGCACGCTGCCTTTGAGTGCTCATGATCGTTGTGTGCCACGTTCATTGTCAGCAGTGAACGCATAGGCAATGGCAATAAATCGAGCACACTGATCAGGTGCCGGTGTTGACCGCAGGTTATCAGGCACACTGATCGGGTGCCAGTGATCGCAACTAAGGAAAAATATATATCTGGAAGAGTTTAGCTCACCGCTTCGTCATCGGCTGGGTTCTATCTCTGCATGCGTCCGTTCCTGGAGCACCGTTGTGTTTTGACATAGACAGAGGAAAGACAAAAAGTTCATTTTAACTAGACTGTCAACACTCATATTTCAATACATTATTCTGCAGCTTGTAAGCAATTCTTCCATTTTCATACTCTTTAAGGAAAAAATAGGAAAATATACAAAGAGAATAAGCATGATTGCTATATTAGCCCGTTGTGTTAGTTTGTTTTAATAATTTATTATTTTACCTTCTTATTTCAGTTAATTGTTTTAGTTATTTTTTATATATTCTTAATTCAGGTACTAGAATGGGTAATCAATCCATGGCATCACCTCTAACTTTTCTTGCTACCCCTGGTCATCCACCTATTCCTTGGGAACAGTGGAAAAAACTGTTTTTTACATATATGTTGGCCATTGGTGGTGACAGATATGGTCTTGTCAGACGTCAAGCTATATTGTTACATTATTTAGGGGTAGAAGGGAGAAGATTATATGAGAATCTTACTGAAATTTCACTAGGAATGGGGGATGTTCATCCAACAAACGTTTATGAGATGTCAATTCAAATGTTGGATGCATGTTTTGTTACAAAGATTAATGTGGTGATGGAACGTCACAAATTCTTTTCAAGAGTACAATTGGTAGAAGAAGATATAGATATGTATGTCGCAACTTTACGAGGTTTATCTTTGACTTGCAGATTTGAAAATGTATGTGACTCGCTCATCAGGGACCAGATAGTAAGATGTACTTAGGACAAGAGAGTAAGAGAGAAGTTATTGACAAAGGATTTCAATCTGACAGAAGCTATTAAGGTGGTGAAAGGCATAGAACAAGCTGCAAATTGGTTGAAAGAAATGGATACTTCATCAAAAGTAATTCATGATGACGGCGGTGAACATGCTCTGGTCCTGAAGTTACGAAATCCTTATGGAAAATGGGGAAAAATACGACTGGCGATGTGAAAAGGGACATATCCAGCACTGGTGTGAAAAAAGAAATTGCAACTAGAGAAATGAAGTGTTTTGGATGTGGTGCTCTGGGCCACATTGCCACTAGTTTTAAGTGAGCGGCAGGAGGCATAGTATGTCGTAATTGTGGTAAAAAAAGGACACTTAGATAAAATGTGTAGAGCAAGATCTGCCTCGGCAAGAGTAAGGGAAGTTGAAGATGTATGTGAAAACATCACTGAAGTAGTGTTAACTATTCAGGATGAGAAACCTGAAGGTACGGTTAAACAAATTTAAAATGCCAGTGAACATGAATCTACTAAGCGAGTGGACAGTGTGAAGAAGGAGAGCAGTGGGAAGTTGGAAAAACCACATTACGTCATATGTTTAGATGAGTTACGGGTAAAGATGCTGGTGGATTCGGGAAGTATGTACACTTTAGTGTCTAAAGATACCTTATCTAAGAATTTATATAAAGATTGGTCTGAACCTGACAAAGGCCGTGGGGTATGGAGGAAAGAAAATTGAGATCCTTGCAATGAGATGGATGAATGTAGTGTTTGAATGGCAAGTGGTGTATATTTGAGTGTATTTAACTGACTTTGGTTCTAATTTATTAGGGGGGCACCATCAGAGGGATTTAGGCATAGTTTTAAACCCCAATGCGGAAAATCCTGTCATGTTGTTAACTAAGGAGCTGCAACATGTGAGTCAGGTAGATAAGTTTGATGAGTGGGTGGTGAAGAAGTATCCTCGCATATTTAAGAATGACTTGGGGTTGCTTAAAGGGTTCTCACATAAGATTGTCCTTAAGAAGGGAGCAGTTCCTGTGGTGCATAAAGTAAGAAACATACCTCTCTTAATGAGGGAGCCTTTGTAACAAGAATTAGACAAGGTGTTGAGCCAAGGGTTAATTGAACCCATAGAATCGTCGGAATGGCTAGCTCCAATTGTAGTCACTCCCAAGGATGGTGGCAAGATCAGGTTGTGTATAGACTTAAGGGACCTCAATAAGAATATCTGGGTCGACAGGCAATCACTTCCAAACATCTCAGAAATGCTGACAGCAGGGGGGGGGCGTGGCTAACTGCCAAATATGGCGGACGCAAAGTAAAAGAGCTCCGCGCCCGGACCAGCAAATCCTGCATTAATCCCACGTAACTGGGTCCCATCCGTGACAGCAACGTCGACTGGGGACCTGCGGTGTATCCGGAGAGTGAAATGCCTGCTGTGGCGCCGCCAGGCGCCCCCTGAATCACCGAGCAAGAAGAGGAGGCTGAGCGCCGAGAGAGGGCCGCGTGTGCTGCCGGACCCGGAGGGCGGAGTGCCAGCACTGGACTGCGGCGATAGCACACCGCAATAACAGGGGCACAAAAAGTAAAACATGGGGGTAAAAACAGTAGTTCATCGACCCCCACTCACCTGCCTGTAAAATCGAAGTGCCGGCTGCTGTGTGCCCGGGACCGGGAGAGCGGGGTCTGCATCCAGCGGATCGCTGCTGGGCCCTCGCTGGTGTGTGCGGTCGGACTGGCTGTATGGATCCTCTCCCTTCCTACGACGGAACAGCAGGAGGCCCCCACCTTGCCTGTCGGGAGACCACCCGGAACTCTGGCGGTGAGTGAGAGGCATGTGGCCTGTGGCGCCTGGGTGTACCGTGTCGGGCGTGGCCCGTAAAATCGGAGTGCCGGCTGCTGTGTGCCCGGGACCGGGAGAGCGGGGTCTGCATCCGGCAGATCGCTGCTGGGCCCTCGCTGGTGTGTGCGGTCGGACTGGCTGTACGGATCCTCTCCGACGACGGAACAGCAGGAGGCCCCCACCCTGCCTGTCGAGAGACCACCCGGAACTCCTGCGGTGAGTGAGAGGTGCACGGCCTGTGGCGCCTAGGTGTACTGTGTCAGGGGCGGCCCGGGGGGCAAGAGGCCGCAGAGCGCCGACAGAAGCGGAGGGTGCTGTCTGCAACACCGGCACCATCCATGATCCAGCGAACTTCATTAATGGCGCCGTTATGCTGATCAGGACGCTTGGGCCTATCGGATGACCTCCTACTGGTCACATAGCTAAGTGGGGGTGCGCGTGAACTGTCGGACAGGTGTGGCCTGGGCGTGGGGGCCCTCTCCCCGGTTGGAGTGGTGTACAAATCCATCGAGGGCTGGTCGTTGGGGGTGGGCCGGTCACTGCGCATTCTGGGCCTGAGCACTGCGACGGGAACGGCTGGGTCTGTCTGTAGAGGCTGTGGGCCTGGGGTAGACACCTCGCCCTTCAACGTCCTTCCGGAGCAGGGTGCTGTTGTGCCCACAGTAGGCCCTTGGCTCACCGTGCCCTGGTAGGGCCCTTGGATCCTGTTGGTGGGGGCCGGAGGGGGAGCTGGCACAGGTGCGTCGCTCCAACCTGGGAGTGGTGACCGCACAGCATTAGCTGTAGTGGACGGGCCTTGCCCACACGAAGCTCCTGTGCTCCGGAACCCACACAAAGGTGGCCTGCACTGCGTGAAGCAAACAATACACACTGACCTGTGTACTTACCCTGCTGACATCGTGGTACATACTCTAGCGCAGCAACAGGAAACACCACAGGATGGGGCGCCCCAAAGGAAAAGTACCTGACACCAACACTACAGGCACACAGCAGATGGAAGACATGGACAGCCCTACCCAGCTAACAAACTGTATCCCACCCACTAATTTGGAGGCGACCCCGGACAAATTAGACCTAATCCTACAGGAGGTGAGAGACTCGAGAAAATCTATTGAGCAACAAATTGGTTCCTTAACAACTGAGTTTACTCTCCTGAAAGCAGCTCACACCAAACTGGCAGACACTGTAAAGGACAACAAACTTGCCCTGGCAGAGATACTACCAAAGCACAGGGAGCATGCAGTGCAAATAACACAATTACAGCGACAGGTGGCCTGGCTCCAGGACAGAGTCAACGACGCCGAAGGGAGGACCCGACGGAACAATGTCCGAGTTATAGGTCTGCCAGAACGCTGTGAAGGGCAAAATGCTACCAAGTTCATGGAACAATGGTTTCGCGAGCATGTAGCCCCGGAGGGCTTATCGGATTTCTTCTGCATGGAGAGGGCACACAGAATCCCCATGGGTAGGCCGACAGCTGGGGCTCCACCCCGCCCTATGATTGCCAGAATACTAAACTTTAGAGACCGGGACATGCTGTTACAGAAAGCCAGGGAACGGTCTCAAATTCAATATGAGAACCAACGGGTGTCACTATATCCAGACTATACCATGCTAGTGCAGCGCAGACGATCCCTATATGAAGTGGTCAAAAAGAAGCTCAGAGCCCTGGACATGAAATATGCTCTGCTGTTCCCAGCCCGACTGAAGGTCATTCATGACCTAAAAACACAGTTCTTTGATACCCCAGAAGAAGCAGAAAAGTGGCTGGAGATAATGTTCCCTCCGACGGAATCTGGGTCCTTCTCACAGAGCATCCCCCGGCCCCTGAAAAGTACTCGGAATCGACAATCATGCCGCAACTAACCAATCAACAAATCCCAGGCCGGGAACCCCACGCCGGAACAAGTCCAGAAAGGGCGCACGGAGGTGTTAGCAGCGGCAAGCACGTTTTGAGACTGTAACCATCACACAACCTCGGACTCCTCAGATGACAACACTGTTCACTCCGACTCGGAGAGTAGCCTAGCGTTATTTAGATCTGTGACACCTCAAACTGCTGATGGTTTCCTGGGGAAATGCGGCATCAGGTGGGGAGGTCGGTAGAACGCAGACAGATCATTTTGTAAGGTAACCTAAGGTTGACTGCTGATAATAGCACACACACCCTCTCCCAGTTTCGAATTTGGATATAATGATATACACCCCTGGTCTGGGTCGCGGTGAGCTCATATGTCAATCACCCTGCTAGCCGGGTCATCAGAAATCACCCCCTAATGGCGAAAGCAATTAATAACTTTTTAGATGTTCACACTGTTATGAATCTCGTTTGGACCGGCACAGTTCTAGTGCCGGAACGTGCATTCAATGTTATAGTTAGGGGATTATTGAAATCTGGCCCACCCCATATACTACACCACATGCTGTCTAATCGGTCACATCCAGCCACACGAACTCATGCAGGATACTTATAATATAATCACATGGAACATGCGGGGACTGGGGTCCATACATAAACGCCATAGAATACATGCGCAGTTGAACAGACGCAAGGCACACGTAGTGTTCATACAGGAGTCTGCAGCTGAAGCAATTAAATTACGTAGGAAGTGGAGAGGCCAGGTATTCTCCACATCATATTCAGCTTTCGCTAGAGGGGCAACAATCTGGGTCAGGAATGGAGTCCCGTTTAAGGCACTAGAACAGCAGACAGACCCGCTCGGGAGATACATATTAGTGCGAGGCACCCTGGATGGCACATCGGTAGTGCTGGGTAGCCTTTACGCCCCTAATTTTGAACAAGATAAGTTCCTCATGGGTCTCAACTCAGACTTAGCGGGGTGGACAGCTTACCCGTGGATATTAGGCGGGGATTACAACACAGTCATGGACATAAGCATAGACCGTTCACATCCCCCAATCCAAGGAGCAGGGTCTATAAAACAAGCAGAAGCACTATGCCGATGGGCAGAAAGTTGGGCCCTGGGGGACGTATGGCACCTGAAAAACCCGACTAACAGAGAGTATTCGTTCTTCTCCCCCACACATCAACTCCATACCCGGATAGATAGAATACTCTTCTCTACACTTTTTACTACACAGATCACACACACCACATAACTCGGTAAGACTTTTTCAGACCACAACCCCTTAGAGATCACCCTAAACTGGGGCAGAATCCCCACCCCAGTCCCCACCTGGAAATTATGGCCACAAATGCTGGAAGACTCTGTCTTTCGAAGCGCACTGGCAGCGGGTATCGCAAACTACTTCACAGAAAATGCAGGAACGGCCTCCACGAGTCACATAGAATGGGACGCTTTTCAAGACTGTGATAAGGGGCATAGCCATAAGCACCACAGCCGGAGCTAGGCAGGAAATACATAACAATCTCAAAACAGTCGAAAACACTATGAATAAACTAGAACAAGAAGCGGTAGGCGACCCCGCAAGGACAGCGGCACTACAGGAGGCCCGCATTAAGCATGCTGAATTGCTGGAAACTCTTAGACAAGTAGATTACAAATCATACACCCAGATAAAACATACCAAGGCAGATAAGGCAGGTACACTTCTGGCGTGTATAATACGAAATGCGCCTCCCCCTGTAACTATACATGAAGTAACCACCTTGGGAGGGGACACTGTGTACACTCAGCGGGAAATCAACGAGGCTTTTTACGAATATTATGAATCACTATATCAATCCCCCACACACATAGCGGATGACTCCTTCAGTGCATTCCTGGATAATCTAACATTCCCCCGACTGAACCGTGCGGCCCAAGATGTCCTATCTGGTCCCATCACTAAAACATAAATAAAGGCAGCCATCCGGGATTTACCACGGAATAAGGCCCCGGGCCTTGATGGCCTACCGATAGAATTCTTTGACACCTTCTCAGACACCCTGATCCCGCAACTAGAACAACTATACCAATCTGCATTAGACTAACCGTGGGCAATGAACTCCGCTCTGCTAGTGGAGGTTGCAGAGATTTGCTAACTACGCATTACATTGAAAACACGGAATTCATGTAAAAACTCCAACTCCGCCACATAGCGGAGTTAGCTACTGCACCCACAACCCTTTGATAATTCAACTTTACCTTTACATGCTAAAAAGCATATAACCAATTCACAAAAGTGAGCTTTGAAAAATATCAGGCAATGAGAGAGGTCATGATTTTGGGTCCCCCCTAACCTAGGAGGAGGACCAAGCAGATTCCTTGAACACAAAGATCATATCATGTTGAACGATTCGTGGTGGTCCCATCCTCCTAGGACCACCCCAAGCTAGTAGGGCAAAAATACATGCCAACCAAAGCCCAGCAAAGCATTATGGGGCGAGATTCTAGAGTGCAGTGAATATTATAGTATTAGCTCTCAGCTGAGCCGGGAGAGCCACTGCTGCTTGAGGAATGTTTTGATATTGGATACTATAATATTCACTGCACTCTAGAATCTCGTCCCATAATGCTTTGCAGGGCCTTTGGTTGGGATTGTATTTTTGCCCATAACTGTGCCTGGGGTGGTCCTAGGAGGATGGGACCATCACCGAATCGTTCAGAATGATGTGCTCTTTGTGTTCAAGGCATCTGCTTGGTTCTCTTCCTAGGTTAGGGAGGACCCCAAAATCATCACCTCTCTCACTGCTTGCTATATTTTCATTTTCACTTTTGTGAGGTGACTATATGCATTTAGCATGTAAAGATAGAGTTACTTGTTTTTCCAAAGGTATGTGAGGTTTCTATTTTATTAATTGGGATGAGATGGAACGGAGAATTTCTTCGCCCACTCTTACCTTGATTCTCATCAGAACTTAGGAAATGCAAGCAAAATTACAGGAAAGAGGATGGAGAACGACCTACAAAGAGGAAGAGAAAGAAAAATATAGACAATTTAAAGCTATTTATATTTTACAAAGAAAATCGAGGAAGCAAAAGATTCCACAAAAGAGCTATTTCAGACAGTCACGGAGCTAACAAGTAACTGCAACAAAAAATCTCTGACAGCAAATCAATCCTTCTGTGACTCATTAGCAGTTTTCTTTTTAGAAAATGTAGAGTCAATCTTAAAAATTCTCCAACTCTAAATTATCGCCTACTCTAGTATCTGCTAATATGAGCAAACAGCCTCTTGATGCAACTAAACCAATGGCGGTATTTGGTGCCCCATCAGCTGAATACATTAGGGGGCTTATTTACAAGCCCCTTGCGCCACTTTTGCGTCATTTTTAACATGGGAAAAGTGGCATACGGGTGGCCCAAGGGGCTTGTAAATAATCCCCTAGAAACCTATTAGAAACTACCACTTCGGACTCACCGTATGACCCATGTCCGTCTAATATAACTAAGCTAGCAGCAGAAGTCATTGCATCTACATTAACACTTATCTACAAAACAATGTGTGAAACAGGCATCTTCCCAAAGCATCCCTGATACCTCTTCTAAAATGGTCTCACTGGATGAGAATGACCCTAGTAACTATCGTCCAATCTCCCGTCTCCCACTACCAGCCAAAATAGCTGAGAAATTTTTAAATGAACAACTGGTGTCCTTTATTGAAGCCAATAAACTCTTTGATACCACCCAGTTTGGTTTTTGGAAGGGGCATAGCACGGAGACAGCTTTGCTCAAGGCAACCAAAGAGATCCAGCAGGCTCTAGATCAGGGAAATGGGGCTGCCCTTATCCTTCTAGATCTCTTGGCGGCTTTTGACACAGTAAATCATAAACTACTGCTAAGTCGATTAACAGCCTGTGGGGTCACAGGTCTGGCCTGGAATCTGCTAAAATCCTATTTAAAGGATCGGGAGCAAATAGATAAAGTTGGAGAATTTTACTTCCCACCCATTCTCCCTTCCATGTGGAGTCCCGCAGGGATCCTCGTTAAGTCCCACCCTTTTTAACATTTATGTCTCCCCATTAGCAGATCTGATAAGGAGTTTTGGTTTCTCGCTTACATCCAATGCCGATGACACTCAAATTGTCGTCTCCATAGGAAAAAACGACACTGATACAGGAAATAGATTTCATGATTGCATGATGGCTGTCCATGATTGGATGAACAGTAACTGCCTTAAATTAAATGCAGACCACAATCATCCTTTTGGGGTCTGTTAGCTTGGCCAACAATTATGGGCCCCATCCCCCTTCCAGTGGAAAAGGCTCGAAACTTGGGTGTGATTATTGATTATCAAATCAACTTTTCTGATCATGTAAACAAACTTACTTCTTCCACGTTTAACACGCTCAGAATAATTAAAAAGGTTTTGCCTTTTATACCCGCTAATCTACAAAAGACAATAGTCACTTCTTTAATCCTGTCTAAAATCGATTACTGTAACAGTTTGCTTCTGACCACTCATAAGTACAATATTAACAAACTTCAGGTCTTGCAAAATGCTGCGGCTAGAATTTTGCTGAAAATACCCAAATTCTGATCAGTGTCGCAAGAACTAAAAAAATCTACATTGGCTCCCCATTAAACAAAGAATTACCTTTAAGGTACTGTGTCTAGCTTACAATGCAGTTCATGGTCTTGGTCCGGACTTCCTGAAGCAGAGCTTCAAACAGTATCTCCCTGCCAGAAATCTCCGGTCAGCAAAGGCAAAATTACTAATAGTGCTCAGATTTAAACAAGTATGATGGGGCGGAAAAAGCATTGTGCTTGAAGCATCCAAAGCATGGAACTTACTTCCTCTATGTATAAAAACAGCGCCCAGCCTCCTTGCTTTTAGGAAAGCTATAAAAACCTGGTTATTCAGGACTTAGCACTGTCTACTGTCCCTTCTTGACACTCACAGCCGTAACTGTATAGAGCTTAGACGCCTCAGGGCAGTAATGCGCTCTATAAATCCAGATAACATAATATAACATTAGGGATCCCTTCTGCAACAGGCTAGCTATGCTCAGATATCGGCTAAGCTGGACTGCAGTTCCACTCAATCAGCCCACACATCTTGGGCATCTTGTAGAAATAAAGAGCTAAAAGAAATAAAACAACAACTTATAAAGCTGCAACGTGCCTGGCTCAAAACAAACATCAATCAAGACAAACTTTGCCTACAGATATTTAACAGATTATACAAATCAGCTATAAAAAAGCTAAAAAAAGATACTATTCAAACAGAATTCAAAATGCTTAGTGTGCAAATAAAGAATTCTATAAAATTCGCACAGATTTTCATAAACCAAATTGCCTAGAAGGATCTTATCCCATCACTCAAGATTTTGCAGACAAACTGGCAAATCATTACACTGCCAAAGCAGACACGTTGGACTCATATTTAAAAAAACAGAAAAACCACCAGCACAACCCTTTTCCAAAACAACAATTCAAGAATACGCTAACCCAGCCTCTCCATTCCTTCCAACAAATTTCACACAATCAATTTATGGACCTGGTCAAAGCAAGCAGGCCTGCCGTCAGCCCTTCTGACCTATGTCCATCACAAACCTTCAAGAAAAGTCTTCAAACAACCTCTGCTGCCACACCAGAATCATCAACAATTCCTTAACTACAGGAATTTTTCCAGAAGAACTAAAAAAGTCATACATACACCCAATGCTAGAGAAAACAAACCTAGACCTGCTGAACCCCAACTACAGACCAATTACAAATGGACCTTTCCTGGGCAAACTGATAGATAGAGCTGCATTCGCCCAGATGTCGAAATTCATGGAAGATAATGCCATACTTTCAGACTTCCAAACTGGATTCTGTCCAGGAAGAGGCACAGAATCTGCCCTCGTTGCCATTTGGGATGAATTTAAGCACACAGTTGACCACAATGGGGTTGCTGCACTACTTCTCTTGGACCTCTCAGCTGCCTTTGACACTGCTGACCATGATACTCTGACACAAAGACTCTACGAAGCCGGCATAGTGGGGACTGCTTTCGACTGGATCACATCCTACCTTCACAACAGAACTAATGTCATTCATTCCCCCCCTTTCTTTTCCAAACCGTACTTCACAAAAGCAGGGGTCCATCAAGGCTCTATCATCTCACCCATGCTTTTCAACATCTACATGAAGTCATTACCGGCACTGATCAATCAAGTTCACCTTCCGTACTATAACTAAGCAGATGAAACACAAATCCTCCCTCAACTGGAATGCTCCAAAGACATTACAAACTCAGCAATTTTCAGTTGTCTCAGAGCCATGGATCAATGTTTGACGTGGAGTCATCTCAAATTGAATGCTTCCAAAGCATAAATATTCACGTGTGGCGATTGGAAAAATTATGACCCACTCGCCGCATGGCCTGATGATCTGGAAATACCCCCTAAAATAGCAAAAGAAATATAAAACCTCGGAATAACCATGGACTCCAAGATATCAATGAATGCCCAAGTGCACAAACTAGCAAGATCAAGCTTTGTTACTCTAAAAACAGGACTGTTCTTCATCAGGAATAAAATCACCAAATACATTCAGCAAAGGAACCTCTGCTCTAGAGTGGCACCTCGCCTCAAAATCCCACTGTACAAGAAAAAAACCATAGGTGGCACATCCTTCTCTGTTCAAGTAGCCAAACTATGGAACTCTTTACCCCCAAACATAAGATTCACAGATAACCATCTTCAGAAGACTACTCACGAATTGGCTCTTCCCCACATAATCACCATACTCAATCGTAAATATACAGCATATCCCTCTGTATATAAGCATTTATTTGGACTATAGATGTGTACCTACATATGTGTATGGCTTTGTACAAGTGTGCATAATTATTATGTTTTGAAAGACATGGATATTCGTTAGTTCTGCTTAACAAATGTACATATTACTTATAATTACATTATTCTATGTTTAACATGTTTATAAGTGACTGCATAAATAAGTACATCTTTTATGATAACTATTTATCTACAATTGCTTCACTATTGATGTACAAAAACAAAAAACAAAAAACACAAGCAAATAAATGAATTTAGAGTACAGCAACACTTTTTAAACAGTTTTTTAAATGCAACTTTAATCTACATATATTACCGTCCTTATACGTATATACCTTCTATGTACTTATGATATACCTTCCATGTACTTACATATCTTTATATTTATTACTTTGCTTCTAATTCAGCATATCCAATGCACTACTCTATATCTCACCCTATATCTCTCGCAATATATCCTCTACCTCCAATCTCATTCATCTCAAACCACATTCCACTGCTCTCTCCAATGCACTACCATATTTCTCACCCTATACCGCTCTCAATATATCCTCTACCTCAACTCTCTGACTCATCTCAAACCTCATTCTACTACTCTTTCCAATGCACTTCCCTATTCCTTACCCTATGCCTCTCTTAATATATCCTCTACCTCCACTCTCCCTCGCTCCCCTTCATCCCAAACCCCCATACCACTACTATGATCCCCAAAATAACCCTTTCTAGACTCTTCCCTCCTCTACCACCCCTTGCATCCTCTCATACCTCTTTATCTATTCAGATCTCCCAAACAAGCCTTTTTAAACCCTTACCTCGGACTTTTCCCCTCCACCTCCCCTTTACTCATCCCAAACACCCTCCTTCTGCTATAAACTCAAAACAAAAACAAAAAGACACTTTCTAGACCCTTCCTTCTTCTGTACCCCCACTATTCATTTACAATGCAAATAACAGACTAACATGTCTACAGCTCAAATTAAATTATTTTCATATTTCCCTACACCAATTCACCAGTAATCCTTTTGGGTTGCAGAGTAGTGTGCTAATTGCCGAAAAGTTCTACAACACCTTATCTGGGGAACAAGCGCTATATAAATGCAAACCCTTCCCTCGTCCATCCCTCCACTACCCTTTTCAATCCAAATACCAGGCATCATGTCCATGTCTCAAATTAATTTCAGATTTCCCTAGACTTATTCACAATTAATGCTTTTCTGGTTCCGGAGTAGAGTGCTACTCGCCAAAAAGCGCTTAAACACCTCACCAGGGGTAGCAAGCGCTATATATATGCAAACTTTTTCCTCTCCTATCCCTCCACTATCCTTCTCAATCCAAATAACAGACTAACATATCCACCACTCAAATTAATTTCATATTTCACTATACTAATTCACCAGTAATCATTTTTGGGTTCCATAGTGGTGTGCTACTCGCTGAAAAAGCACTTTGACGCACCATCAGGGGTAGTAAGCGCTATATAAATGCGATTACAATACAATGCAATGTGCACATGTTCACACGCAGCCAGCCCAGAGCCTCTTCCCCCCCATCAGTGCAGCAGCAGACCTTTTTTTAAAAGGTGGTCGATGGGGACTAGCAGTCCTTTCCACTTTTACCAAGCTTACACTGAGTGAGACTCAGTTATAGAATCACCCACAGCAAAATGAGCAGTCCAAAAGGCATAGGGGCTTAAATGGGTTAGAATCCATTTTCCTGCACTAAGGATTTATCATTTCAACTTCTTTTCTCTTGCTTAACATTTCTTTTCATTATTTCATGGCAAGTCCACTGAGTGGAATGTGCATGTACTTTAAGGATAGAGAGGTGTAAATTGGAACAAGATGTGCTTGGAGTACTATTTGAATCAGTGTGAGTGTTTTCTTCTGTGTTTCTTCTTCCTCCCTGACCTCCTCGTTTATGGCTATTTGTGGTTTCTACTGATATGCATTACATTGTCCACATTAAGCGACTCCTTGATTTTTTTTCTTTTCACTTTGTTTTGAGGATGTACTCACCTTTGGGTTGCATTTGTTGTAAACGTTCATATTTGCATTTTTATAGTACATTTTCAATAGTGTAACATTATGTTTTTGGCCAAAACAGTTTAGGCATGGAAGTATGGCTAACACTGAATATATGATTCTAAAAAGGTTTGTGAATGTGAAAATATTGCATTCGGCATAAATAGTAGGCAGACACCAGGCAAAATATTACAAATGCAAAAGTTTGGTTTTGTGAATTGGGCCTAATGTGAACCTGTTGCTTCCTTATTTATCACAATTATTCTCTCAGCGAAACATAATAAAGAGAGCTTTCTGAATATTAACTCATGGGGCACAGCAAGCTGAGTCAGAAAATCAAGAGAAATGCATGCATATGTTAATCTATA
Organism: Calotriton arnoldi; assembly: GCA_963921515.1. Taxonomy (NCBI): domain Eukaryota; kingdom Metazoa; phylum Chordata; class Amphibia; order Caudata; family Salamandridae; genus Calotriton; species Calotriton arnoldi. Next base: position 673,812 of record CAWUFW010009404.1, on the reverse strand, counting down.
TATCAATATTGTCCCCTTAATGTGTATACAACAAAGGTTCAAAGGGTACAGTTATTTGTCATCACATTTAGCTTTTAGAACATTTTATATATTTTATATGTTTTATTTTTCTGACCCAAATGATGTACTCACTGAGCATTGGACACTTCCTCACCATCAAAATTATGTTACACCTAACATCAGCATTTATTAACGGAGATGTAGTTGACGCTCGAAGAAGTTTGTAACAATTAGAAGGGCAAAGATATGCAGCCTCCATTTTAAAATGTGGAATACACATATTGATGTGTTATAGTACATAATGCTTATTAATATTATGTGAATGAGCACAAAGCTGACACCGGCCTTTTTTAACCTTGATATTTCAGACATAGTTTTCAAATACTTAAGAAAAACTGTGTTAGAAATTGTGTTTGTTGACTGGAGTGTAAGCCCTGGTCAAGCAGCAACAATCCTTGTCAGGGTAAGGCACAAACAAACCCCAAATTAACCTGTGCTCAGCACCTTGGTAGCTCGGTACAGAGCAGTCATACTTAACTCAGAGGCAATGTGTAAACTATTTGTGCAACATTTCAAACAGTAAAACAGTAAAAACACACGACAAAGGAGCCCACAACACATTTTGAAAAATAGAGTATTTTTTTAATAAATAAAACAAGACCAAAACAACTAAATTCCAATTAGTAGAACCGGAGATATTGAACATTAAAGTTTTTTGTGAAAATAGCGCCAAAAAGCATAAAGCACCAACTGTGAATATCTGGTTGCGCCGGGCCAGGACAAAGTCACAAGTTCAGGCTGACCGCGATGGAGCATGGGCCACTTAGGCCAGCTTAACAGAGTACCTTAAATCATGGTTGCAGAGCGTTACATGGATCTGCATCGAAGATACGCGGTGCAGCCGTAGAGATGCGTCCGTTCAGACATACATCGAGGCTGCAGTGCGAGGTCCTGTTGTGACGTCATCGAGGATCCCGTCGACGGGGCTTGCAATGCAAAGTCCGGCATCGGGTATGCGGCACGCAGCGGGCAATGTGTCCATTCAGAGAAACTGCGAGGCTGCAATGCGGAGTCTGGCATTGTCGTTCAGGCTGCAGTCGACAAGAGATGTGAGAACCTGGGCTGTGGTGCACCACGCCATTGGGATGACGTGTTACTTACAAGGACTGCGGAAGCGATGCATATTTTTGCAATTGACCCAATCCACGCATCAGCGGCAATGCATTAGTTGTGCTCGAGGATGCGCCGCTGAGCAGAGGAAATGCATTTGTTCTGCTCGAGATGCGTTGTTCAGCAGAGAAGATACATCCGATCCGCTGGCAAGCATCTTAGGCCCGCTTCCAAGGGTCCAGGACTGTTGTGGCACCACTTGGCAGGGTACACTCACAGATGGCAGAGTCCAAGTCCAGGTGCAGGTGCAAGGTGGTTGGAAGCCTGTTATGTCCCTTAGGCTTCAGATCAGGATGCCAGTCAACTAGCCCCTGTAGTCACTCTTGGTTCTGGGTTCAAGAAATGCAGGTCCAGTCCTTCTCACCCATGCAAGAGGGCAGCTGGCTGCAGGTCAGCACAGCAGGGCATCAGTTCCTTCAGAGAAGCAGTCCTTCAGCAGCACAGCAGTCTTTCTTTCTGGCAGAGTATCCACAGGTACAGAAGTGTACTGAAGAGTTGGTGTCTGAGGTTCCCTTTTTATACCTTGGTGCCCTGGTTCTGTAAGGTGAGAGAAGTTTCCAGACAAAGTCTTTGAAGTGCAGGGAATTCTCTACCTCCGCGCCCTGGCTCGAAGCTGGCTGAAGTGACAATGCAGATTTGTTAGGCCCTTTGTGTGGAGACAAGTGTTAGACATGGCATCTTCTGGCATGGATTCCCCTGTCTGTTTCCTTCTGACCTCCTGTTTTTGACTGTGTGCTGAACTTCGTTTTTGCTGGTTTTAGGACTCTGGGCACTTTACCACTGCTGACCAGTGCTAAAGTGCATGTGCTCTGTGTGTAAAATGTATTGGCATTTGGTTTCTCCATGATTTGATTTATTAGTAAGTCCCTAGTACAGTGCATTAAATGTGCCCTGGGCCTGCAAGACACATGCTTCTAGTGGGCCCGCAGCACTGCTTGAGCCACCCACTAGTAGCCCTTCAAACCTCTGTGTGCAGTTGTAAACTGCCATGTCGACCTGGCAAAATCACCAACTTGCTATGCCTAAGCCTTCCCTTTAATTATATGTAAGGCAGACCTAAGGTAGGCCCAAGGTAGCCCCATGGGCATCGTGCAGTGTATTTAAAAGGTAGGACATGTGCTTTTAAGTTTTACAAGGTCCTGGTAGTGAAAAACTGCTAAATTCTTTTACCCTACGGTAAAATGCCTATCTCTCCCATAGGTTAACATTAAACCTGCATTGTAACACTTTAGAAGTGTAACTTCAGATTGGGAGCAGATGGAAAATTGGAGTTTGGTGTCTCTGGACTCACAATTTAAATACACATCTTTTAGTGAAGTTGGTTTTTAAATTGTAGGTCTGAAAATGCCACTTTTAGAAAGTTGGCATTTTCTTACTTTAACCATTCTGTGCCTCTGCCTGTCCCTAGAATACACGTCTGGGTCAGGTTGTGTGAATTCACTCTGGACAGTCGCACAAACAGGGAGCTGAGGTGGCCCTGGATATCCTGATGGGCCATAGTGTGTCTGGAGAAGGGCCAGGAAGGGCAGGGTCTTGCACACTACAAAGACCTTTCTTTGAAGTCTCCCTACTTCAAAGTCTAAAATGAGTGTAAGTACTGGACCTCTGACACCATATACTCAGAACACTTCTGGACTGAGGACATTCTGCCAGGAAGAAGAGCTGTTGAACTGCCAGGAGGGACTGACACTTTGCTACTTGCTTTGCTGTGACGGCCTGCTGCTTCTTGCCTGGGAGTGAGAGGATTGGACTTTACTCTCTGCATTCTGCTTTGTAAGGTTCTCCAAGGGCTTGACTGAGCTTGCGAGACATCAAAGACTTCACCTGCATCTTTCTACCAGCACCGGGGCTCCTCTGCTGTGATTCCTGACCTGCCAAGTGGTGCCAAATCCAGCCCTGGGTCCTTGGAAGTGATTCTGGTGCTGTCACCAAGAAATCAACGCATCGACTCCAATCGTCAGTTTGGAACTAACGCATCTGTGCGAAATTGATGCATCGTTGCTGCCTGCACCAAAGTTGTGGACATCACTCGCAGAGTGCGCAATGCAATGACCTCAACTTTCAAAGCAGCCCCAACTTTTCTGCAGTGCCTCCGAAGAACCACTGCTGCGTGAGTCTCGGACACCGCTCCACCGATGCCCATGGTACTCTGTCCCAACTCTGACGCATCCCCGGCATTGCATGGCTTTTGACTGATGCATCGATTTCAGCCTAGCGGTTCGACTTCAACACCAAAGAATCAATGCCACGCACTCTCGACATCGATGCATCGACACCACATGGCCTTTAGGAACCGAGGTCTTGCACCTGCAACCGACGCATCACCTGCTCTGCACAATGTATTGTCCAGGAGCGTCAAAGCTTCAACGACCTTGCACCACCTTAAGGAACTGACGCCTCACCTGCATACGCGACGCTTCACCTCCTTTGATTTCCGACGCATCCAAAGTATTGCAGGGGCTCCGTTTGACTTCTGAATCCAGCCCGCACTCCATCGCAGTCAGACTGAACTTTTGGATTTGTCCCAGTGAAGCGTGACCAGATAGCCCCAGTTGGAGCTATATACTTCTAAGCACTGCATTTTGGTTGAATCTTTAAAAATTCATATCTTGACTTGTGTATGTTGGATTCTTGTCATTTTGGTCTTGTTTTACTCAGGTAAATACTGGCTATTTTTCTAAACTGGTGTGGAATACTTTTGTGGTGTTTCACTGTATTACTGTGTGTGTGTGTGTGTGTGTGTGTGTGTGTGTGTGTGTGAGCGTGTGTTTGTGTGTGCACAAATACTTTACACATTGCCTCTTTAGTTTAGCCTGACTGCTCTGTGCCAAGTTACCATAGAGTGAGCACAGGTAAACCTTTAGTGTGTACTAACCCTGACTAGAGTGTGGGTCCCTACTTGGACAGGGTGCATACCTCTGCCAACTAGAGACCCCATTTCAAACAACAAGACACAGCTATTCAGATTTGAGTGAGGCTGGGTCCAGTTCCTCCCTCCCATCCTGCCAGTGATGGCCCACCCAGTCATACCCAAGCTCCAAAGGTGTGTGTGGCTGTCTGTGAGGACTACACAAAAGCCCAACAGCAAACTATTCCCAGTCATGTGGCCAGAGACAGGATGCAGGGGCCAAATGGCTATGGCAAGAAAATGCCAACTTTCTAAAAATCACAATATTTTGGGGCGACATTCCGCCCCAAATCCAATGGCACAGCGTAATGCTGCTTGCGCAATTTATTTTCTGCAAGTACTCAAATGTATTTAAAGTTCTCCTAATTTTCATCATATTATTTCACTTCAATCCTCTTTTAGTTCCACACGTAGGGTAACATGCCAATTTTCAAAGGTTTCTCGTATTCAAGATTGTCCATCCGGACCTTTTTACAAAAAGACGTACAAATGCAGTAATCCATCCAAAGCAGTGTTTTATTTCGTTAAACCCAATGCATTTCGGGCATTTCGAGCCCTTCGTCAGGGGTCACTACAAGTAACAATCAAACAAACATTATTAGTTAAAACATCAATATATATTCATAACAAAACCACAATAATCTGTGCGAAAATAAATGTACCCCTATTACAATTAAAACATCACTTTTCGCTTTTGCTAATATCCCAATGCGTGTTCAATCAAGTCACTTTCCCTTGTTTTTTGTTTTTATACCAGGTTGGTTCCAACCCTCTTCCCCCATGTATATCTACCTTTGTTAAATCGGTGGTTCCCTCTATCTGACGGCTTAACCTTGAACCAAACTCCTCAACTGTGTGTGCACACTTTTTACAAACTATCCCATATCTCCCCTTCCATCCATGCAACCATTCATTCTCCCTACTCAACAATTATTCTTTTCCTTACTCAACCATCTCCCCTTCCTCATACTTCCCACTATTACCTCCCACCCTTCTTTTCATACTCACTTTCTCATTTATCCGTATGCCATTCACCTCATTTCCACCACTCCTCCCTCCTCTACGCTCGTGTCTACATCAACTCAACTATGATGAACTATGACTAAAGAGGGTGTGCATTCCCTACTATTTCAAATTGTCTTTATATATTGCCCTAATTCGGGTTTGCACCCAATGCCAAAGACACACCTTATGATGAACCTGCTAAAGGGACTATTTCCATACGTACGGCGGAAGACCTGGTTCATCCAACAATGTTTTACTGAAGGGGCATCTAAATGAACAGTAACAATGTTTTACTGAAGGGGCATCTAAATGTATAGTAACATGTACTGGCAAAAATCAGTGGAACAAGTTCTAATTTGGTAACATGTTTAAAACGTGCGTAGTTGTACTCTCAGCACTTATTTTTAGTAATATGTTGACACTGGATTTTCACTGGGACGCTTTGTAGTATGCCGTTTTGTAGTATGTCGTTTTTACGTACTATTAAGGTGCGTTGTGGGAAGAGTAGTTTTCGAAAATGAAGGGCGGGTTTCAGCGCAGGTGGGTTAAAGAGGTGGTTCAATTAGGACTTGAGAAAGTAGGAGGAGCTTGGGCATGGGTGTGTGTTTAAAAACAGCTGGTATGAAAATCACGGGAAACACAGAAGCCGAAAGAATGTGAGGAGAAAGGAAGTGTTATCGAGTGCAGGCAGGTACGTGGAATTTTGCCAGAATGAGAGTATGGTTCTGAACATGGGAGAGCGTGAACAGGCCGGCGGCTCGGGGAGAATGTATGTTAGAGAGGAGAGATGTAGGGCGGGAAAAGATGGTATGTTTGCAGGTTTGTGAATTCTGGAGGGTGGAGATTGTTGGTAAGAAGACGAGTTGATGTAGACACGAGCGTAGAGGAGGGAGGAGTGGTGGAAATGAGGTGAATGGCATACGGATAAATGAGAAAGTGAGTATGAAAAGAAGGGTGGGAGGTAATAGTGGGAAGTATGAGGAAGGGGAGATGGTTGAGTAAGGAAAAGAATAATTGTTGAGTAGGGAGAATGAATGGTTGCATGGATGGAAGGGGAGATATGGGATAGTTTGTAAAAAAGTGTGCACACACAGTTGAGGAGTTTGGTTCAAGGTTAAGCCGTCAGATAGAGGGAACCACCGATTTAACAAAGGTAGATATACATGGGGGAAGAGGGTTGGAACCAGCCTGGTATAAAAAACAAAAAAACAAGGGAAAGTGACTTGATTGAACACGCATTGGGATATTAGCAAAAGCGAAAAGTGATGTTTTAATTGTAATAGGGGTACATTTATTTTCGCACAGATTATTGTGGTTTTGTTATGAATATATATTGATGTTTTAACTAATAATGTTTGTTTGATTGTTACTTGTAGTGACCCCTGACGAAGGGCTCGAAATGCCCGAAATGCATTGGGTTTAACGAAATAAAACACTGCTTTGGATGGATTACTGCATTTGTACGTGTTTTTGTAAAAAGGTCCGGATGGACAATCTTGAATACGAGAAACCTTTGAAAATTGGCATGTTACCCTACGTGTGGAACTAAAAGAGGATTGAAGTGAAATAATATGATGAAAATTAGGAGAACTTTAAATACATTTGAGTACTTGCAGAAAATAAATTGCGCAAGCAGCATTACGCTGTGCCATTGGATTTGGGGCGGAATGTCGCCCCAAAATATTGTGATGTAGTACCCGGGTGCCATTTGGGCAAGGCACCACAACCTGTGAGCACGCAACGTTGAATGAATTGAGTGGAAAAATATGATGAACTATGACTAAAGAGGGTGTGCATTCCCTACTATTTCAAATTAACTTTCTAAAAGTGGCATTTTCACAATTATAATGTAAAATCTGACTTTATCATAAGTTAGGATTTTAAATTAGGATTCCAGAAACACCAAACTTGAACCACCCATCTCTTCCCATTCGGAAATTACACTTATAAAATGTAATAAGAAAATTCCAATGTTATCCTATAGGAGAGAAAGGCCTTGCAGCATGGAAAGGTGGATTTAAGCGTTTTTCACTCCCAGGACATGTAAAACTTAACAGTACATGGTCAACATTTTAAATACATTGCACCCTGCCATTTGGGCAGTCCAGGGCCTTCCCTAGGCATGAGTTATGTATTAAAAGGAAGGTTTTGACCTGGCAAAAGGTTATTTTGCCAGGTGGAAACGGCAGTGTAAACTGCACACACAGGCTTCCAAGTGGCAGGCCTGACACATGTTTAAAGGACTACTTAAGTGGGTGGCTTAATCAGTACTGCAAGCCCGCTAGTAGCATCTAATTTACAGGCCCTGGGCACTTATAGTACCACTTTCGAGGGAGTTATAAGTAAATTAAATATGCCAATTGGGTATGAGACAATATTACCATGTTTAGAAGAGAGAGCACATGCACTTTAGCACTGGTTAGCAATGGTAAAGTGTTCAGAATCCTAAGTCCAGTAAAAACGAGGACAGAAAAAATGGAGGAGGAAGGCTAAAAGTTGTGCAGAAGACCTCCCTAAGGTCTAACTGGCTGTAAATGATTTCAAACTGTGTTTATAAATAATAAGTAGATCATAGAACAAGAATATTTATTGAATGCTTCAGTAAGTGCATGAAGATGAACGCAGTAGTAAACTACTGTAATTCACTCTTACAACTAGCCAGAACAATGACAGTAGACCAGGCCTGGCTTGGGAACGCGAACTAGCCCTGGCAATTATGTCGGACCAGCCCGGGGGGAGGTGGGGGGTGGGGGGGAGGGAGATATGGGAAAAACTGCTGCTGCACTTTTGTGACAGGGGGACGATATTGCAGGACTGCTGCAAAACCAGCCTCCAGTAACAAAAACGGCCCCCACCAGTCCAAAACCAACCCTCACTCTTCCGGCCCACCGGGAAAATGCCCAGTGCCCTCTACAGCCAGCCCGGCCCTGCAATAGACGACAGAACCGAGATACTTTCTTCTCAGCGCAATGAAACCCGCCAGATCTCAGCAGATCATCAATAGGTTTATTTAGGGGGTTAATTCAGCAACACAAGTCATGGTTCTGGGTGATAAATAGAGACGTGTATTAGGGAAGGCAGTAACTATAACTTGAATATGATTCCTAATATCGACTGCACACAGCTCTCTAGGATGCGCACAAACCCACTGGTCTTACTTGTGCTGTGGGGTATAATGGAACTCTGCAGGGATAAAAGGTACAAATAGCAAAGCTGCATCGTCACCACAGGCCAGAATTGCATCCAGTACTTACCCGTGAAGCCCACACTCACAGGAAGCTGAATATGCCAGACAGCTGACGCACAGCCTGGGCTGTGGAAGGAGGCGTTGCAAACACTCTGCTGGCACTCAGGGCCGGCCATGCTGAGCCTGACTCAGGAAATCATCTCCCTTTGTTCGTGATTGCTTGATGCGCATTTTGTGAAAGGATGCAGAAAATCCTCCAGCAATTGGCATAAATACTGTCACTGTGAGGTGGCACAATGCTCCTGTGGAACGGCTACAAGTGCCCACAGGTGTTCCAAGACATCCTTTCTCACAAGCAGTGACACATTTAGAATGAGATGATTCTACCATTGGAAAGATAATGTCTTCTCCTACTCAGGTCAGGATAACTGAATGCAACACAGCAAAGCACTAGCACAGAAGAATTCCATTAATAATTTTAATTAGCATGTGGAGTTAAAGAAGTCAGTCTGAGGCTCGAGATGTAATTCTGTGTCATTGGATAACATATTGAATAGTCACACCATAGGTGTATAGTTGTTTGTAGCCGTTAATGGGGAACTTCCATCTGAAAATAGTAAAACAAATATTTTGCTTCCTCTATGGCCTCCCAAGATCATTCCTTTAAGTTCCATTGGCATGGATGTAGACACACCGAAGGCCCTTTTACAGAAAGTGCCTCGGGCACCGGTGTTTTGTGCCCACTACTTGTATCACCGGAGCACTTTGGTATTACAGAAGGGGGGGCGCAGATGTTTGCATGGCCTCCATAATATGGATCGTACTGATGCACATTTTGTGCAGGCACAATCACAATGGAGCATTCCCTCATTTGCATAGAAGTGTGATCTCATGCAAATCAGGAAACAGTTTGTCTTGGTGTCTGCACCATTTTACAGACATGGGTGTTGAGGCAAAGAAGCTGCTGAGAGGTGCACTGACTGTGTACACCACATAGAGGTGTCCAACACATAGAGGTGGCACACAATCAGCGGGCTCCCCGAGAGTAAGGGAGTCAGAGAGACATGGAAGCATCTCCCTGCAGGGAGGCACCCACCTGCAGGGAGATGCCTTTCTCTTTGTTCTAACAAAGGCTCGTCCGCCTCCAGTGAAAATAGAGCCACAATTTCAAACCACAGCCCGTTGTTTTACTAATGTGCTCTCCTCAGCACAGGTGTGAACTATCAAGCGAACTGCCCCAGTGTGCTCTGGTCACACCTAGTTATTGGTGTGCTCCGCGCAAATGGGGACAGTCTGCCCAATATGTAATACAGGCTCTGGAAGTGACCATTTGGTACACTGAGTCTCAGCTGTTGCAGCCATCTAGCAATCATTGTGTACTGCTCCTATTGCCAGACTCCCCCTGTATTACAAAGTACACAGGGACATTGATTGTGGCTTTAGTTCTTGGAGTGAAAGTGACGTATAAAGAGATGGCACCACTAAATGCTGGAACAACCTGCCTTTTCAACTACGCATGATGCCCTCTGAACAGGAATTTAGAAAGGCCTTGAAGACCTGGCTTTTTAGTCGTAATGACTAGATTTGCACCACCATTGCTCTGCTGTTGTCCGTGTTAGCGCCGGGACACCCCAGTCGGGGTGGTTGTACGCTCTATAAATGCCTTTATTATTATTATTATTATTATTATTATCATGGTGAGTTAAATGAAATGCCTAAAGATATAGTATTGATGGTGGATGTGATCAAATGGTGTCATTAAGGTCTGCAAGTCTCTTAAGATGATTGATGGTACTTAATGTAGTGGTATTGTTATATATATATTAGGTGGTGCAAATTACTGTGTTTCCATTGTTATGGTGAAGGGTCAAATTAAGCGAATGCAAAGTATTTAGTTTATTTACTCATTTTGTGACAACAATAGAATGTCAGAGACATACAGAAATCAACAAACGTGGAACATAGAAGAACGAGGGTATGGTTTCTAACAAAGCTGAAAACAGAGTCAGATATGGTGTGGTTGCATTGCACAAGTGGTATCAAGATCATAAACTAAGACAACCAGACATTTCTAGGACTAATAAGACATGTAGACATTAGCTATTTACATATTTTAATGTTTACAGTGAGAGTAGAATGGGGCAGTACTCACTCTACTTGCATTGATAACATGTCATAGCATTTTGGACTTTTAGAAAGAGGATTATTCAAATGCTTGTGTGTGAAGAGTTTCAGTGAAGAGGGTATAAAAAGTAGAAGTATCAGAATTTGATGTTCCGCCGGAGGCTTGAGTTTGATTAAGAGGTTACGATTGGAGGATCTTATTTTCCAAACTGGTATATAGTAGAGAAGGACATTGGGAGAGTAACAGGGGGCCAAGCAACTCACTGCTTGAAAGATAAATGCCAGCAAGTTGTATATGGCCTCCGGCTGTTTGGTTATATGAAGAGGTGGGAAAATGTATTTGAAGACTGTAGAAAGTTCTGTTGGTGAAATTTAGAAATGTGTTGAGTGGAACCAAGAAATATTGGAAGAGGTCCACTTGTGGACAATTATAATGGCCCGGTCTGCTAAGTACAATTGAGTCACTGAGAGTCCTAGCTGTGTGGAATACTGTGTTTGGGTGAGCGTAGCATGTGTTCAGTATTTGATATCATAATGCAGAGGCTGCATTGGTTATGAATGATTCCAAGGTCAGAGATTGACTGAAGTTATGGTGGATTAGGTAATCCCTGCTTCTGCATCCTTATTAGTCATGTTAATTGTGATTGATGGGTTGTTGGTGGCACAGAAGAGTCTGTTATTGATGACGGTTGTGGTTAATTAGGTTAAGGTATCCTCTGAGACGATGCTAGATATGTGGCTGTCATTTATTTGATAAGGCTAACATCAATGCCCTTGTTAATCATGAATCTTGTGGGTGGCAGGATGATGATGGTGTTTGTGATGGCAGTTGTGGTTGATGGTAGGGAAGTGTAATTTCAGAGGATACTAGGTACTGTTTAATTGTGGTTTCTTGCCTGATGCCTGTGCATTTTTATTTGTTAGTGTTGAAATTGTTTTTGCATTGATGGGGTGATGATGATAACTAAAAAGCTATTAGTAATTACAGTGAAGTTGATGAGTACCTACCAATGCAGTATTTTATTGGCTTGATAGTACTATAAAATGCAGGGTTGTTGTTGGGATATATATGATGACATAAATGATCAGATAGAAACTGAGACTTGAGACTAATGTTGTGTTACCATTGAGAAACAACAAAAATTTGTGTTAAGTTTTGCAGAATTTCATTTCTGTTAGTGGAGGTATGCGAAAGTTCTCACGTTTGCAAATTCCTAAAGTTGTGAAGTTTGCACAATTTTACTGGTGGTCGAATTTTCCTCCAAATAAAGAAATGCATTTCACATATTTAAAACCCTTTGCTGGAAAATTCTCCCATTGATGGTTGATTTTGTGGGATTTTCGTATACAAAAATTTACTTTATCAGGTTTTGCAGCAGAAAGATGTCTTAAACTTAGCCATTTGATTAAGTTCACAAACTTTAGGACGCCTTTTTATAAAGTTGACAGAAGTGACTTTGACCAACTTTGTTAACATCTACAAATGATCCTGATCCTAGGTGTGTGCAGATACCCAAGGATGGCTTTTTGTTATGGTCCTACTGGGGGTTAATGGTCCCAGCTTTCTTGACTGCATTATGGGCCATAATAACCGTGCTAACCCACACTTGTTATCAGACCAACACAGCAAAAAAGTCAACTTTAGATTTTTTTCCTAAATTCAGGTATAACCCTGGCACTTCAAATCAGGATTTTAGTTACAATAGTTTCTTACAGTTGCTGGATTTAAGGCATATTCCTCTTTCCTTTAAATTTCAAGACAATTGACTTACACCTGATGTACTACAACACCCGTTGGGTAGCAAGTTGTATTCAAAAGCTACAGATAGCCCACAATGCCGCTTTCAGTAGTGCCTGTGGACTAAAAGGCACCATATTGTGTACTTGGTCAGAAGGCAGTTTGCCAGCTACTTGTGAAGAGCTATATAAAATGTTAATTGTTTGGCCTTTTAAATGTGCGACTCACCAGGCTCCCTAATATTGTACAGATTATTTTATACTTTACCTCATAATTCTGAAATTGAGATTTACTGATCAGCAGTTTCTTACAGTGATTCTCCTCTGACAGGGAAAATAGGAGGGTCTAGACCTGTCACTTAAGACTCGGGTAAATCTCATGAAATTTACATTGATTTGACTGGCAACTATCGACCAAGAGTAGTCAAAGCGTGTGTTACAAATACAGTCTGCATTTGAGCTAGCATTGGCTTTCGACACATTGTACATGTTCTTAATAATTGGCAACAAATGTCTGTGTCAATGGAGAAATTGATAAGAAATGTTTTCACATTTTGTAGATAATTATATATTCAGCTCTCATACCTATGCAACACTTCATGAGAGAAAAGTGCCTCAGTCACATTTTGATTGAAATTAAGAATGCCTATTTGCTGGTTCTATAATAAAAAATTTAATGAAAACAATCAATAAACATATTTAGATTGAAAGCAGTAAACACGACTAAGGAAAACAAAAGTAACCAATAATTTCTCACTTCTTCAGATTGATGCATGCTCGTATTGTCAATTGTTTTTTAAAATTAATATATTAATATTGTTCAACCAAAAAGTAGTAAACTTACAAAAAAGTGTAAGTTTCCCTTTGTTAAGCAGGCCCTGAATAGGCAAATGTTAACAAGTTAACTTCTTCCAGAACATTAAGAAAACACACAAATTAGAAGTCATCTATATAGATACAATGTAAACAATCTGTGGAAGATTGTCAACAAGTTTACTGACTTGAGAAATGTTTAAATCCTTGCACCAACAAAACCCCTACATCCACAGTGAGCCATACCGAATAATGGATGCAGCAATGGGCAACACTATTGCATCAAGCTTCTGTGCTTGATAGGATGTAAAGGGCATGCATTTTTCTACTCAAACGGAGAGGTTCGGAGCTAAGTGTCATTTATTTCTTTATTTAGCTTCTTTATGCTTTTGTGAAGCACTGTACTTCGCATAGCCTCAGAGTTCTCGGGTAAGAAACACAAGGAAGGATGAAAAAAGACCAAAATTATAGGGGAAAAAGTAATTCAATACATTTATAGGGAATGATGATACAAACCTGCCTCCTTGTAAGATGGTAAATTATGTCAAAGCCTTAGGAATTCATTTTTGAGTCTCAGATGTAGTAGTGGATTATTCCATAGGGAGAGGTATTGAGCATTGAGAAATCAGATGCCAATGTGTTTGTATCTGGCCCACTCTACGGAAAGTGGTTTAGGATGGCAAACACAAAGCTTCTCTTTGGTTAATAAAGCCTTATAACCACCTGTCAAGGGCTCTACCAGTAGTTAAAGGCCCTGAACCAAATTATAGGCCTGAGCTTCAGGCGAGGGCATAGAATAAGGGAGAGGGCCTTTAATGACTGGTATAGCCTGCAGCACAAGGGTTATAAGGCTATTGGAAAATTCCATCCACTGAAGGTAGAATGTTGTAAATAGAATGTTGAGAAAGATAAGCATTGGAATGTTGTCGCAGAAGGCTTGATGAAAATTTTAAAATAGAGTGTCAACAATTGATCAGGGCAGTGTTGTCCTCAAGAATATACGAGGAAGTGTGGCCCTAATTAGTTTAGGGTTGAATATAAATCAAATGTCATGATCAGCTAAATAAGCATTCTTTAGACAGATGACATTTTGAAACCATGAAAGCTTATTAAGTGATTAAAGTTCATTACATAAGGTAAAATAGAGTTAGTCATTCAATGATATGCAGGGAATTAGCGTAAAACTCAATGAAATGCAGAAATCAATAGTTAAAACCAAATATGGCCAAGCTTTAGGCTAATAGATGCAGCATGAACTCTGTGAAAAGGTAGCCTGCTCTCAGAGAATCAACTCTGGCTCTCCTCCAAAATCAGCCTTCTTTTGTAGCAAAATACTCAGTAAAAATCATACAGTCAGCAAGAGGTGAGCAAAATGATACATAGGCTCAGCAAACCACAATACAGAATAAACTGCAACACCCAATACCTTCCCATGAATGAATAATAATGAGTCACCTTCCACCCTAATGACATCAGATGTGACAGGTCAAACATTGTTACAAGTAAGACAAAGACAGACATATGAAATGAAGAGGCCCATGCTTCAAGCAGGAAGAACTGGAAGAACCTTTGAGTGGCCAGCTTCCTCTAGAGCTTACAAAGAACATCTTATTATGAAAGGAAAAGAAAGAATCACAATAGTTATTACATTCAATCATATTTTAGTGCACATTTTGCTGAATGAAAACATGGTCACGTTTCTAATTTCAAAATGGAAGTAGAGCCTAGTCTGGCCAATTTAAGGAAACACAGTTCTGCTGTGTGCAACAGATTTATTCCAAATGTAGTCATTGTTAATTAATTAGAAATGTGCTTATACCAGCCATTATTAGCCCTGAGCAACTTCATTGTCTTCAGTAGAGCTCCAAGCATTCCAATGTGCTTTGTGGGTGAGGCAGGTGGTTTTGAATTGGGGCCTCTCTTTTAAATGAACCTTAGAGCTGGTGGAATGTGTATGATACTGATCTCTATGTAGTTTAGAGAGATTTGTCTTGAGGATTCCTGCATAGACATTGCAGTAGATCATTGGTCCACTTGGACAGGTAGAGTTGAAGGGAAAGCTGTGCAGTGCTCAGTCTGGCAGGTAGTTGCATATATGGCCTTTGTCTGCTGAAGGAAGAAGTTCAGCTTGTCCCATAGGCAGTGCCAATTCAAGGTTGAGAGGAAGTTTCAGAAAATTGCTAGGCCTGAATCAGGTGACCTAGATTGCAACAGAAAAATAGATTCATCTTGCAGATTACATAGCATTAGACTTCTATATGCTAAACATATACACCTTATATAAAGAAATTTAGCAATAAAGCAATTATCTCCTGAAGACATGGAATTCACATTATATCTCAAACTCATCTGAGGAGAGAGGGAATCCAAATAGACATAACCACTGAGAGACACTGTTCGTCAGCGGCTGCATTAACTATATCAGTAACAATGAAAATGTATTTCAAGAAACTGCAAATCAGAACTTTCTGTGCTAACATAGCATGCCTCATTTTCACATTCATAACCAGTGAAGCTGAAGTAAACAGCTGCAAGGACAGATTAAATTCATTGTTCAAGCTCGCAGCCGGAGTTAGTGGCAGAATTGAAATTGGATGCTTGTAAACTTAGTTAATCACTTCTGCCCTATTATGGTGTGCAGAAGTCCTTACCATTGATCTGGCACTATGGAGGTATGTGGAAGAGAATGTACACTGTAACAATAACTATTATATGGATGGTAAAGAAGGGAATGCAAATACAAAGTATAACTGGAGAAGTACTTGAAAGAGACTGGATAGCAGAGTAGTTAACACTGAGCTCTGACAAAAACATATTCTGTCATTTTTATATCAATTACAATTTTTTATTTTTTTATATTAACTGGCCCTAATATTCATTGGCATGGTATTTGAGGGCTGCACCACTCCATTACATCACATCTACCATCGACTAACCCATTGGCCTTCAATTACCTCTTCAGTTACATCTGCAAATACCCTCTTGAAGGAAACAGGTAGCAGTCTTATAAAGCAAATTATGAAATGTAATCAAAATGTATTGTCAAATAGTTGTATAAAGTTCTGGAATATAGACAAACTTATCCACACTTTAACTTCAGTCTTCTTCAACTGTCTCATGGTAAGCTTGTTCATTACCGTTATGTAGTATTACAATTTTACATAATAGCAGTGATTTAATGGATAAAAATAAAACGCAACTTCTAGGGAAAATTAATAGATTTGCAGCTCTCAGGTAGACTGCTACAAGTGAGCCTGTCATGCAACTAACACTTGTGCAGCTCAACAGTACTTGTCTATTCAGTTTGTTTGCTATTTGCTATGTATGTGTGTCAGTGCTTAATTTGTAAAGATATAAGTGCCAGGGCTCTCATCAGGAGGCCACTGCAGCTTGCACACCACATTGCCCCTGCCATGCTGCCAATGATAGTAACTAACCATACACTCCTATAAGTGTGACAATTCGGACTATTTCCGGCCTCCAAAGCTACAATAAAGGCTTGGTTGGCAGGTAATAGTCATTTTAATGTATATTGAATTAATAATTACTTGTTGTTGTGGTCATCTCTAAATTAGCCAGACAGCGCCACCTTATAGCAGACTGTCACGAGCGCCGGTGCTGACAATTAAGTGCCGGGTCCGAGCACCGGAAACCACAGGCTCAAATTAAGCAATGATGTGTGTATTATATGTTTGTGTTTATGTATGTGGTATTTCAATTGGACAAAAAGCAGTGCAGTGCTGTACAGGGTTAAAGACAAGCATAAAGTCAATAAGTGATATGAGAGATTGCAGGGTTGCGAATTGAGAATTGGTAATGCATTGTGATCTTGTGTTCATTAAAGAGGTGAGTCTTTAACTCTTTCCTAAATTGGAGCAGCATTGAGGTGGTCCTGATGGATACAGGATGCTGTCCAGATCCTGGATGCATAGATGGGAAAGGCATGCTGCCATGTTTTTTGTGCACTTCTTAGTCTTCAGTCTCATTATGTATAATTATAGTTATTGTTATGAGTCATTTGCAGATGATTGACCAATAACCTCTCTGTTTGTCAGTAATTCAAATAGAGGCAACACGTTTACACTGAACTCAACTGTCAAGAGTAGAGAACCCTGTGAAAATTCACAGGGGGTGGAATGTGTCATAGCAAACGTAAGTACGCCGGTGGGCTCCCTGAGAGCAATCCGACACAAATGAAGGAAACAGTTTAATGGTGTTGCTTTCAGTATGGATAGACAGCCTCTGAAGAAGGTTCAGTGGTCCATGACACTGAATGCTGCCAAGAGGTCCAGCATAACGAAAAACCATCCAACACTATCATCTGTAAAGCGCAGGGCATCATCTCCCAAACCACACAGGGCACTCTCTGCCTTGTAATGAGGGCAAAAACCTGATTATAGATGACAGTTGAACTTATCCAGATGTTCCTGGAACTTGTCACTGTCACCATCACAGCTAGACCCTGTTTAAGTGGGAGTGGGACAAAGCCATTGTAAAAAGATAAGTTCGCCTGCTGCAATAAGATAGAGAAAACTTCAGATACACACTCTGGAGGAGCCGTGCTGGGACCGGATCTACATATGAATTTGTGGCTTCAAAAATTTTAAGATAGGCTCAATAGTTCTGGGTGTGGCTGGCTGCAAACAGAACTTATAAACCTGAGAGGGTGGGCAGCATGGATAGGGAACCGGATGTTAAATAGTCGCACCCAGCTCCTCCATTATTTTAGTAATTATGTCCTGAAAGAAAGAGTTCAAGGAGGTTATTTAGATGTAGCTTAGGCAGGACATCCACCAAAGAATAAGCAGCTGCTCCATACATATTGTTTAGAGTGTATATCTATATCTACACCTGGGGCAGCTCCTCCACTATGGCAGAGGAGCGTCACTCCACTGAAAAATAAAATGTTAATAAAACCATTTTATTATCATTTTATTTTTCTTACCTTATTGCCAGCCGAGCCTAGGTTAGGGCGGGGGTGGGGCCATGGTGACAAGCATCACGTCAGCAGTAGGCACTTACAAGTGCCTACAAGTACACTTACAAGTGCGCTTACAAGTGCGCATGTCTGTTTGGGCGGCCATCTTAGGGCAGCCAAACAAACACGCGCACTTAGGTTTTTCCAACCCAGCTGTGTTTTACATCCCGGTTGGAGAAAAGCTGTAGGCTCCCTGTGCCTGAGCGAGTGTTAAAACAGTCCACTCAGACTAATCCAGGCACTGCTGTCATGCTAGGTAGAGCGTGAGAGCAGCGCCTAGATTGAGTGGGGAGCCTTTGCAATCAAGCCCATCCAATTAGGGGAGGAGAGGAGCAACAAGGTGGCTGGCAGTGGGAGCGGAGCAGCAGGTACATTTTTTTATTTATTTTATTTCTAAAACCCAAGCCCCACCCGTCCCCCCTGAGCTACCACTTTACTATGGAAGCAGCTGCTACTGATCTACACTCTGAGTAGGGCAGAAGGGACATTCATCTATTTTGGAGGCTAGCCCATCTATACCATATTTCAAATAACGGTAAGTTTTCATATAATTTTACAGTGGGTTGAGCCCTCTCAATTGGTTTTCAGATATTGGCAATATCATCAGCCCAGAAGTAATTTTTGGCATTAAGTATCGCAGCCTTATAGTAGTTGATCACTATGAAGTTTTATTGTCCAAGCGGTTTTGTTTCTGCCACCGAGTTTCCACTTTCTGCTTGGCCTATTTCTTGTGTTCTAATGGAGCTGTACACCATGGTGCATGGTAATTATCGACCCTGGACTCACTGGAAGGCCAAAATGTGACTCATAGGCTCCGAGAACAAGATATGAGATTAATTGAAAGGGCCAAAGAAGTTAGACAACTGTGTTGTCTGGGTATGAACATAATGCACCAAGGTGCCTTTGCACTATAAGTGGAATCTGAAATAGTTTACTAAATAAAAAGCCTAGGATTAGAAACAGAGTGTCCCTGGCGACTTTGAGTCGTCTAATTAAATATGGTTTCCTGACTGCCCCAAAGTTAAGGTGGATGGGGTCTGTATTTCTGGCACAATGTGCCATGATTTCTGGTCCTCTAACCTGGAACTCAAAACAATAACAAAGTTAAGATGAATGCTTTTTGAAAGAGCATTGTCTATATATATTGGGCCAGATTCTCAAAGATTTTGCTGTGATTTACTCTTGTAGTACTCTTCAATTCTAGGAGTAAGCAAGGAGTAGTCCTCACTCGCTCCTAAATTTAATGCGTAAAAAATTAGTATTACAAGAGTAAATCATGCTCATTCATACACTAATCTTTGTGAATCTGGCTCTTTATGCTTTGTGCAGTCAAACACTGCAAACATTGCACTATTTCTATTGTGATATGTGAAGTGAGATACACAGACTGGCAGTGAGCACTGCATTATTTGTAATAATGGCTTATTTTAGAGTGGTTCTCTACACTAGCATCATGTGCTTAGTGTAGAGAGCCCCCCACACACTCACATACACACATGCAATAATAATGTGAAATACTTAGCTTGTGCATAGACATAGAACTTGCAATCAGAACGCTATTTGTATCAGACGCCAGGCCTGATTTAGAGAAGAATGATAACAGCAACTGATCCAATTGTAGAAAAAATGATCATTCTTCTTGGTGGAGACTCCAGTCACTTACATACAACTGCTAGGGAGATCAAATGGCAAAGGTCGATGTTTTGTCATTAGATGAATCTTCTCCTCTCAGGACTGGTATTGTTCTTGTAACAGATTACTCAAGTGAAAATCTGTCTTTGTTGGCGTGACCCCAGTGCTTAATGTGTACCGGTGTTTGCTGGTGCTCGGCACTGACACTTATTTGTAAACACCAGCATGTATTTATGAGAATTTACCACATGGTGTCTCTATGTGTGTATTTTTAAGCAACGTTTGTTAATTTATCTTAAAAAATGATAAAATTTGGACTTAAAACTGCAGTTTAAAGTGACATGTGGGTTGTTCCAGCTGCGGCGGACCCATGTGAAATACCTTGGGCCCTGGCACTTAATTTGTACAAAGTTAGCACTGCCACCACTTTATACATAACATTACAAATAAAACAAAAGATATATTTTTAATCATAGGGTGCACATAGAAAAAGCAAGCTAATTTAGAACTGGATGTCCATGAAAATCCTTAAGTTAGTGGCGAAAGTCCTTCATTCTCTAATGTTTGTGGGGAACCCAGGAGTATAATTTCGACTGTGCTAGTGATAGTATGGAAGAAGTAATTTTGCTGGTGGATTCAGTCAATAGCTGGACGCTGTCTTTGAAGCTGTCAGAAGTGTCGAATCCTTCCTGTAATCACTGTATTTTCTTTAACACTCAGGAATATCACAGGGAAGTAAGCCAAGTGACATAAAAGACCTTTGGTACATAGAATATCCAAGGTAGAGAATGGTAGAAGAACCTGACATTCACCAAACCCGGACTGACTAAATGAAGACTGGATCTAAATGGAGCAGAACACCAGGACTAGAAGAAGAGATCGAGATTCTAGGCAGAGTTCTCTGGAAAAGAATCATGGACAAAAATCAGTAACAGGAAGTGAAGAACTCACTGACAGAAAGTTACTGGAGGGAAACAGCCTTAACCACGCAGCATGAACTATGCCGGGCTGAACCACGCAGGTGGTACAAAGCACGTCTAAACCACGAATATGCCTCAACCATGCATATGCGTGGTTAAGGCATATGCGCGGTCTAGTTGCTGCTGCTGCCGGGCGGAAGAGCAGGAAGAGGAAGGATCGGGATGAGGCGGAGAGGTAAGTCTGGTTTTGAGGGGGTGAGGGGTAGTTTACAGGGGCTGTGAGGTAGTTTTCAGGGCTGGGATGGGGTCAGGGTAGTTTACAGGGACGAAGGGGAGTTGAACGTTTTAGGGATCAGGGCAGGGGATGGAAGTGGGGTAGATTATTTGTGTTGGGGTAGTTTTGGGGGTGAGGGGATAGGGGTAGTTTTCAGGGCTGGGGGGGTTGGAACTTTTAGGGCTCAGGGCAGGGGACAGGAAAGGGGCAGCTTTAAGGCTGAGGGGGCAGTTGAGCTGGGGCAGGGGTTAGGTTTTAGGGGGTGGGGGCTTGTTTTAGGGCTCAGGGAGGGGGCTGGGGTCAGAGTAGTTTTAAGGGGGCTGAATTGTAGGGCTCAGTAGAAAACAGGATAGTGGCAGTTTTCAGGTCGAGGGGCAGTTGTGCTGGGGTAGGGGGGAGCTCGGGATTTTAGGTTCAGGGTGTTTTTAGGGTTTAGGGCAGAGGGGCAGCAGTGTGATCTTTACCACACATGGCCATTTAGCAAACATGACTTTACCATGAAATTGCGTGGTAAAGGCATGCATGGTAAAGGCATGCATGGTAAAGACGCGGTCGGGTTTAGACCGCGTGGTTAAGGCATGGGTTTTCCATCACACAACCTTACTGGAGCATGTCTGATGCATGATATTGACTGTTTCAGTTCCTTTAATAGTGAAAAACAGGAAGTATGTGCAAAGAAGAAGCAGGAAATGACCTACAGGAAGCTGGAAGTAACATACAGGAAATCGGCTAGCCATGATGGATTAGGAAACTAACGGGCAGTGTCTTTACTAAGGAAACCTTGTTAAGATGAACATACTGTGTCAATTCCTTCCTTATGAAGAGTGTAGACTGCACAAGGAGCAATCTTGGGACTAGAAGTGAATCCAGAAAATGTCTCTGCTAGGTAAGAGTGTAACAGAAAGAAAACGAGTGCACAGGCTTGCCCCCGGGCGATCCACAGACAGTAAGTGAAGATGGTTAAGGCCTGAATTAATTCAAGAGTGTGCTCATTCTGTGATGCACCTCAAGGAAGGCATGAGGAATTTATAAAGGCAATCACAGCCCATCCATGGACCCACTGCCTGCAAGGAAAATTAGATTCTCCAACGTACAGGAATCCTTTAGGTAAATACTTTGCGCTTCCTGTGCAAATCAGAGGATTGTTTATCACCAATTAACATTAAAAAAGTCCCAAAGTTTATAAAGACTGCTCTATCACTATCAAGTTCTTCGTGTAGACCGACACACATATAGTCAGGAAGCAGTTACACAAATTTATAGTAAATGTTGCATTTCATTACTTTTTGTTGCGTGACATACTAGCCTTTCTATTAGTCCTCTTCATATTGTTTTACCATATGAAACACCTAAACTGATGAAGAAAGTCTAGCATTTTGCCACAACATTTCTGATGTCATATGTCAGAAATCTGTAAGTTTTATCAGAAATCCTTAAGTTTAGACCGTTGTAATCTGATAAACTTTAGAAAAATGCAGACACCCTCTTGCATGCTTTATGTGCTGGTGTCATGTGCAGTTTCTGTCCAGTCAATGTCCAAGGCTGGGTTCTCCTTGAGCAACGCAGACTTTTAGATCAGTGTGTTTGTTGCATTCTTCCTCCCACCTCCTCTTCTTTCTGTGGTGTTTCCGCCTGGAAAATTTTCCTGCTGCAGATACAGGTTCTTAAATTGAAGTTGTCATGGCAACTCCAGCTAACTCTTTTGCACACCATGCAATAACATGATTGAAAAAGTAACAGATGGGTAATAATCACACTTAAAAAGCAATTTTTAATATTGAAAAAGCTGATGTCCATGTGAATGACGGTACATTTATGTACAGAAACGAAAATGCATCTTTATTGACAAATTCATCCATTGTGAAATCCCTGTCAACCCCGACTCAGAAATACAAAGGCAGGCCCTGAGATCCAGGCCCGAGGTCACTGATTGACAGATCACAGGTGGGGTAGCATGTAGCCAGCAGACAGATGTGCAACCAGGAAATCCCAAATCAAACCCACAGATAGATGCAGAGACACCACAATGATCCAGGGAGTTGGGCCCCAATAAAGCACACATGGCCAGGGTGTGCGCGTTGCCAAAAAAACAAAGTGAGATGCCACATAAAGCTAGAAACACTTAGCCAATCAGGACACAGCACACATAATACACGCAGTGATCACACTCTCTTCATGCTGGACATCTGGACAAGTTATCTACTGGCTGCATTGTGTCCACTTAAGGTCTAGGCCCACCTGGATTCCTCATCCAAGCATTAATTAATGGTCCCAAAGACAGTGGTCTGCATTCCTTTCCAAAAAAGGATTAGCGGAACCATTTTATTACACCCAATGAACTCAGCAGTGGCCGGTGCAGGTAAGCGAGGTGGGGCACTGCAGGGGGGGAGGGGTATGTCGACAGACGACAGAATAGGAGTTATTTATTTATTTTATTTGCCCTATTCTGTCGTCTTGACATCCCACCCACCCCACCGTGCTTACCTGCACCGTCTACTACTGAATCAACTGTATAAAAGTGTGTGTTAGACCAATAGTAAATTGAGACAGTCCTCAGACCCTATGTCTGTAACTGTTCTCCAGGCCGCACTGTTTAATTAAATGAACTGTTCCTGTTTAGCCAAACACCTCTTGTCTCTTATTTTTCAAGGTATTTCATGTGAAAGCAACTCAATCACTGGAGCAATGTTCTTCCAGTTATTGAGGGACTCAGTTAGAATGATCAGCTCCACCAAGACCCGATGCTATGCAGTGCACGCTGGGATACCACCTTCCAAAAGCATTCACCCACAGGAGAATCATCTGGTATTAACTACACGCACCAAGAGCTTGGGATGCACACCATTGAAAAACTGTACAACTTTTGGAATGTTGTGTAGTTGTTCATGAGAACATTTAGACTTTTGTAACGATTTATGTGTCTTATATCCTTATATTATGATTAATTTCAAAGTTCAACATACCTCCCACTTGGGTAATGATATTCACACCTGTCTTCTTTCCTGTTACCACTTCTCTGTTCCCTTAACACACTTTACCAAATGGCTGATACAATTATAACTGGCAGATAGGCTGCAATTGCAACCACTTTCTTGTACTCCTACAACCTCTCAGCCCCTCTCACCATCTGTTATGATTTCAGCTTGTCTACTACCCTGCCCACCTGTCTGCTACTCTACCCACATGCCTGATAACATGACAGCTGGCCTGCTGCTTTGAAAAGCTGTCAACAACCCTTACCACTTATTGAGTGGTAAGTATAAGCCTTGCGCCAATCTATCATGCTATTGCAGTTACAATCGGTTTGCTACCCTAAATCTAGTATACTCTTTCAACAAACATACCTTTACTCTTAGAATTTGATTGAAGACCAATGCTTACATGTTTACTACCCCTGCAACCTACCTAAGTTTGTGCTACCGATAGTAGCAGGCGGCTTGATGCACATTATAGTTCTGTTGCATATATATTGTTTGTATACCACAGACAGGTTTTGTTGCCCATATAGAATGCAATGTGCCCATGTTTACTTATGAATTCCCACTAAATCCTCTTATTTTTTTCTAGACCCTGAAAGTTGTCAGCAATTCACGCGATTTTTCTTTTGCCCACATGAATTGCAAACAATCCCATGGCCTATCTGTTGCCCCTAGGAAATGAGAGTCTTTTTCTAGACTTGTTTACTGTTTCCTATGAATTATCAATAATTCACAGAAGGGTTTTGTTATGCCAGTAAATACCAAGAGGCCCCTTGATTTGTTTGGTGTGTTTACTCTGTAGATTGTCCTAAAGCTACATTATTTGTTTGCTACCACTGTGAGGATTATAGAATACTCATGGCCTGTAAAAGGCCTTCAAGAAATGGCCACCACTTTCAAGACTATTCTGTTTCCGGGATGAACTGTGAGTTATTCCCCACCCAGGACTCTTTTGTTTCCCTTTGAATGGTCAGAAATCCTCATGCATTTTCTGTGAACTCCACAGCAGTCAACAGTCCCATTGATTTGTCTGCTGCAATGATTTCAAACATAATGATGACACCGCCACCTTTGAATCCCTCTCCCAGTGTTCCTACTCCCACCTCTTCCTGCTTTGCTGCTCTCAGTTCATGCCAGATGTGTCTCTCTGACCAGCTGTGCTTCCAGAGTTCACTCTCCGGACTGTCGCCTCTATCCAGGCCCCACTCTCTCTCTTCACCCTGAGAGTTGTGTGCATGTGTCTCCGGTGTCAGGCCCTGTCTCTACTACACAGTCACTCCCGTTGACCTGGCTACCTCCCAACCCCTTTCTTACTTGCTTGTCCAATTTCTCTTTCCATCCAGTCATCTCTCCCCATCCTGTCTCTCCACCTGCCCCCCTCTACACTAGCTGTCTCTTGCCCCTCTACCCCTCCCCGCTTTGCTCTGTTTACCTTGTTCCACTGTCTGTTCCTTCTGTCTCTATCGCATGGTCAACATGCTTCTGAAGGACACCCAGTCTGTAATATATTGAGAGTTATAGGCAACTATATAAGCCTTTTGATTGGTTGAGCCAATATATTTATTCAGTTTCATGTCTGGCTTCTTCAGTGGTGTGAGTGGTTGTGTTGAGACAACTTAGATGTGATGAGAACATTAAATTAGGGTATACTAGGAAGTGTGCAGTGTAGTTGATTTAACTATTTACATCAACATCCGAGTCACAGATACAATTATGTGAATCTAGCAGAGTTATTGATTAAGTATTAAAGCTGGGAATCTTAGGTATCCTGTTAGCAGTGGGGAAAACACTGAAGTCTGATGCCCTCGTATATCTTTCATAATTCACATAATACTTGATAACTTGGATGAAAACTTAAATGATTTGATTGGGTTCCATGTGAATCCCCTGTCAGTCATGCACTTTTTTACAAAGGCACCAACAACCAGCACCCCTACTCCATTGCAGACAAACACACGCCCTCCTGTGTCTCCAGAATTCATTCCATACAATAGATTTAGGAAATTAAATATTTGGGATGCAAATTTGCAGGTGAGCATAAGGTATTGTCCCAGATCCCACATAAAAGTTGAATTCCCAAAAACTTTCCTTTCATGCTGAACCTATTTGTTCATTTGAAGGAACATATGTGTGCTGTTGCGTCAATTGCAGGGTGACTGGAAGTAATTTTTCCTAAAGCCAAAGTGCCTTCCTTTCCTCGTTGATAATATTATCCCTACGTCAAAGAGATTTCGTTTTCTCCATCATTCTTTGGAGCATTTTCCTTCTTTTAGTGTCTTTCTGGATCCCGGATTCACCACATCTTACGTGGGGTAAAGTTATTTGTGTTGTATTGTTGCATATAACTTCTAAGACCAGTATAATCCTGAGATGTTAGTAATTCCATGACACTCCTTGCTGCTAATGCCACCCAGCAGAACCCTCTGAAGTTGGCTGGCTATGTCACCGGGTGCCTAGTCCTTCTCAGGCATGGCATGAGCGAGCCATCTTTTAGCTCTCTGGGAACAGTTGCAGTGATTGCTGGCAGTCGCTGAATACCACCAACAAAAGCCACTTATGAAGCTAGATGCTTCATATTGCTTATGTGAATCAACACAGGAGATTTTTGCTGGCATCTGTCACTGATAGCTTGTTACACGGCAGCTGTGACAGCCCGCTTCTGCTGTGCGACAGCGGATCTGCTGGGCTTATAAATATGGATTTATAGATACGAGGTTTCTGTACGGATCTGTATTCTTTGCTTCCATGGGCGCGTGTGTGTGTGCGTGTGTGTGAGTCTTAATCAAAAACCCTAGCTGCCTGTCCTTGAATTCTTTTTGTCATTGTTTTGAATATTGCTAGCTTGTGACCCAAGGCCTCTCTGCAGCTAGTTTGTTAACAGAGCGTCAGTCCACTCTTAACAGTCATTTCCAGGAGAATAGGCAGCTAGAGGTAAAGGGCATGTTGATGTCAGGATTTGGTGAATGGACTGAACTGGGGGACGTCACCCCATCATAAAATGGAAGTTGTCCCAGTAGTATTGGAAAGGGAGAAAAGGCCTTCTGGATGAGGCTTGCCCTGAGATTTATTTGGAAGGCTGTCAGTGTTTGTTGATTTTAAGGGTCTGAGTGTATCGTGAGTAGAGTAGTGTGTCCTTAAAGAAGATGGTATTGCCACTACGGCCTTGCAGTTGAATGTTGTTTGTATCAGGTTGCTATACTTAGTCTCTGCTATCAGAATCAATCTCTGTAGGAATTTTGGGCCAAGGTGCTTGTGCATGTTGGAGATGCAACAATATGAGCATCTGTATATCTATTAATGTCCCTATGTTGTTAAATATTTTTTGTATCTGCAGAGGCCTGTATGAGAAACTGACTGTCAAAGTAGAAGCAGGAGAAGGATTATAGGCTTAACATATTTTAGCTGAGAAAGTCCTACAACACTGTAATCCAGCTGTTTACGGACAGTGGTAGAGCAACAGCACTCTCAAAGTGCCTCTGGCTCAAATTTAGCGAGCGGCTGAGGCCAAATCAAAGGGTTAACTCAGCCTGAGGCTCTGCAGAATATATGATTTGATACCACTCTTCAGTACAGTTAAGAGATGACGCCCATAATGTCAAAACCAAAGACGATATAAAAATGTGTCAACTAACAATCATTGAAAACATCAACGGTGTCAACTGGACAAAACCAAGATAAAAATACATAATAATTTATTTACCTCGTTTAGTAAATATATGTAAAATCCTAAAACATCAAAAGCCATCCAATGGGGTTAAAAATCCCATACGTGTTTTACCACAAATTTCAAATGGCACAATACGAACATTTGTCAAAACAATAGTCTGAAAAATATTTGAGGGCTTAATTTAGAGTTTAGTTTTCTGAAGTTCTGTCCACCATGTTGCAGGGCCTACAAAATCTGTCAAGGTGGCAGATAAATATATATCATTACGATTGACTGTCGGTGGTGGAAGTTTCTCCACTAAAAGAACTTTATCCCCTAGAGGAGGAGTCACTTTGGCTTTATCCACAAAGGGAGGCGTCACTTTGCTTTTATGCACTAGGGGAGAAGCATTCCCACAAAAAATTCACCATCAGCAAACTAAATTCAGGAAACACTCTTAGGGCCATATTATCAAGAACGGCGATAACATTATCGCTGCTTTAGCGGCAGGAAACTGCTGCTAAAGCGGCGATAAGGGGCTTGATAATATGCCCTATAGAATTCCAATAGAAGCCCAGATTCTGGTGTGAAGGACATCAAACCTGGGCTTCTATTGGAATTCTATAGGGCATATTATCAAGCCCCTTATTGCCGCTTTAGTGGCAGTTTCCTGCCGCTAAAGCGGCGATAATGTTATTGCCGTTCTTGATAATATGGCCCTAAGTGTCATATTGTAACCTACCTTGTCAGGTATTACGTCCTAAGCTGTTTGGGACACAAAACTGATCTTTAGAAATCTGCCCAGGTTCCCACAGCAGCCTCATGGAGTAACTCAGCTAAACTGATTGGTTGTTCAGCCACTGTGCTTGGCAAAGTCGACTCAGGGCCATGCATAGTCAATGTAAGTGCTTAAGCACTTACCATTGTTCACAAAATGGGTGCACGGCCCATGAAAGACCACAGTGGCTAAGCCTGTTGTACTAAGACAAAGTAATTAGGTCACCTGCACATATCCCCTGCACTAAACTAATTGCTTATTTGTTTTGTTGCATTTTTAGATTGATTCTTGAAGTTTTAAAAACATGTGTTGGTATCAGGACTTTACCATCGATTTTAATCTACATTGTAGCTAGGGGTTGCCACCTGGCCAGTTGTATACAGGCATGACCGGTGTTTTTAATGTCCTGCTGGCGACAAAAATTTGAAAAATCACCTAAAGCCGGTATTTTTTCCCTGATGACTAACATACTTTAAACAGTAAATGTTAGAAGAAAACACTTTAAAATGTTTTCTATAGCCAGCCCTAATGACCTCTGACTGATAATTAAACTAAACAAACACAGGCAACTTCATATAAAGTTCTACTTAAGAATCATGCCCGGGCCTTTCCAGAATATTTAAAAGTGAGCAGATGGCTGGTATTTTTCTCTGTAAAAGGTGGCAATTCATGCCACAACTGAGATAAATTGCAGTCATTTTCAGATAGGCACATCTGCGCTGTGCCAGTTGACCAGATAACAGCTGCCATTCGTTAAACCCTTTTTAGGTCTCTAGTGCACACAAAAACATCTTATGACAGCTTAAGGTGAGCTTAGTGCCTGACCATTGCTTACCATTGGTTGACTTTATTGTCACTCTCAGTTGCTTGCTTTTTATTGGCGGGCTTTACTTCCTCTTCTTAGGTTTGTACCTCCCCTGGGACATGGACGTATCTTTCCACTGCTCACATTTGAAGCACTACTTTTGTTTTAAATTAGTAAAAACTCATTCAGCCGCTATCAGGAGATAGCGAGCAGATCAGGATTACATGTTTTATAGAAAACCCACAACTCTCATTTCTCTCACTATGACAATCCTAGTGAAATGTTCACGGGAAAACGAACAAATAATGGGGAAAACCTGAGGGAATCAGAATAGAAGCATTGATTCGCAAAACTCCTAATTTTTAAGGGTAAAACTCAGAATACTAAGGTATTCCTGCACATCTGAATGATATCAGTAATTCCGAGCGATGGAATACTACACGGGTATTTCCTTCTACCCAGGAGTGGACCTTAGTCTCACAGCAAGGCAGAACATCTTTATTGTGGCTCAGCATTTCTTTGCCTAATATTCGCCCACTTTCAGCAGTGTACGTCTAACAATCTAATCGACTTCCGTTTCCGTCATTTTCCTTCTATTGGCACACCTTTCTGCATCTGGTTGCTAGGGGTGATGGATGTTGGCGATACTTGCAGCGATGCTTCCATGAGAGCAGAGGAGCTGGAGAGCGGGGAACAGATTTATTACCTTTTTATTTTTCATGCTAGTAGCAACCAAGTCTGAGGGCCGGGCAGAAGCAGGGAAGACTAGTGTGCATTTCAGTTTAATGTGCGCATGCCACTTTAGCCAGCTGTCTCGCAACAGCCAGCCTGACATGCGCACATTAAATACTCCAATCCGAGCTGTCTTAGACAGCTGGGTGGAGAGAATGCACAGGCTCCCAGTGCTTGATTCAAGGAGCGTTGAACCAGTGCGCTCCAGCCAATCCTGGTGCTTCTTTATGCTGCCTGAGTAGCATGAGAGTAGTGCCAGGATTGGTAGAAAGGAGTTGCTGGCTGGAGCTCTGGGTGCCTGTGCTGCCAAGATGAAGAGGACCACCGAGCATGAGGCAATAGGTAAGTTAATCGTTTTCTTTTTTTAAAGTCATTTAACTCGCTGACAGGCGCTGTGAGAAACTCGCTGTGCCTTCAGTCTCAACCCCAGAACTCTCAACCGTGGCCCGTTATAAACACTGTTTAAAACAGACCACAATTGAGAGCTTTGGCTTTGAGTCTTAGTGCCCGTCAGTGGGTTAATATTCACCCGTCGCCCCACCTGTTCTAATTGCCACTGCCTGCCACTGGGCAATACAACAGTGGAAAAGAGGGAGTAAAATTGAAAAAAAATGACAGATGAGCCCTCTACCCAGGCCCTTTATATTCAAGGAGACAGAGACACTGAAGTGGCAGAAAAGAAGTTGCAGCTGCTATGACCACACTAGGCACACAGTGGTCCCATGGGCCCTTACTTTCAGCACCCCACCAAGCGGGCTATCAATCAAGAAGTAGATCTCTCTCGCCCCTTATAAACTGATCCTAATCCATGCTGTCAGCAGTAGTTATCAGTGCTACTGAGGCCAGGCCCTCATCCGCGCAGGTCAGGGAAGGCCGTCTATAAACAGAGCATAGACGTCCAGGCTGGGAGGGAATTGCAGGGAACAAGATGAGAGGTTTTTAGCGCCTAAATATCAGTCCATGTTGGGGAGATATGTCCACATACCCTCTACAACCTATGCATTTACACGTATAGAGAATTACACATTTTAACACTGCTTTAATTCAATTTTGTTCTTAAACTTGCACTGAAGAACAACTAATAAAATGGCCAATAGAGCAAACGTTATTTTCACTTGTTGGTCAGTGCAAATTTCGTTTTTGCATTAGTTAGTCAGTGCAAGAGTCTGTTCAAACTTACACTGCAACAGTTTACTGGCTAAAAGGTCTGTAACCATCAGTGTGCCAAAAAGATTTACATTACATCATTCCAAGGAAAGATGTCTTTAAGAAAGCCATCACACGCTTCGTTACACCAAGGATTCAGAGATCCCGAGTCAGCACAAACAAGCAGCCAGCAGAAGCAACTGAAGGTCAGCCCGCAGTTATCTACTCCCTGGGGGAGTGGACTTCAGGGTGTGTTGGGGCAGGAACGCAGGCCTGTTGGGACAGGAACATGCCATACATTGTAAACTGGCATTTAACCCTGCCCTGAGTGACCCAACTGCATGTGATATCTGGTAGTCTGAGTTTTTGTGGCCCAGTACACACACCAATCCAGCTTGCACTCCGAGGCCAAGGACTGTCCTTTTCATTTGAGTCTGTGGTCCAGAATCTAGCTCTTAGACCTGAAGAGGCGCTCCAACTCTGCCCTCTAGCTGTCCTTGGACTATTCTCCAGCTACTGGTTTGCAACATTAAGGAATGGTAAGAGCACACCGTTTTTATATTCCCAGCACTGAACAGGCCTTTTTTTCTGATTCAGGAATGTTGAACCTATTTGACCCATGTACATGTACTTATGTAAAGCTCCTCTTGTATGACATCCCCTGTGCATGTCGAGAGTGTGTAGAGGAAAGCATGCATGGTACCAGGACGTTGTATAGATATGCGTGTAAGACTGCTGAGACCAGCAATATCCAATTTGGATTCCCCGGTTTTGCATGGTACAAGATGGAGGTTGTGGTACAGCCTTCCCAGACAGTGGAAATGTATTTACTATCAAAAAGGGCAGAAGAGGTGAACAGAGGAGTGCTCGTCCTCCACAATATTGAAACTGTGATCAGACTGAAAAGCCCTACCATATCAAATGGAATAACCAGAATTTTTTACTAGAAGAGACAGACAAGATACAGGAAGGAAGTTAAGGCCGTTGAATTCCTTAAAGAGTTCCAATTTTCTTTCCCAGACTTTAACCACACTTACTGGGACACATATTAAAGTAATAACAGGTCACTGGACAGGTATTTTTAACTCACAAACAAAACCCCTCCATCTCCTGTTCACTTGCAACATCGGTTGGATACCATTCAATTCTCCTGTCTAATTTATAGGTACCAGCATGCCCCGTTCTGTAGCGGAACGGGAAGAACCCAATGATGAAGCATGCCACCAAGGGGTAACCCTGGTGGGTGAGGGTTTTTCTTACAAGCATCGTTGCCTTTACAGTAAAAAAAATTCTGATTGGTCCACTTTGATAAGGTAGGGCTCTTCAGTCTGATTACAGTGGAAGTGAATTGCCTGCATTCCAGAGATGGGGGGATGGGGACAGGCTGACTTTAAACATTAAATATTACATGTTTTTAACAGGAGAATGCAGATTAGTCCCACATGATCATATCCATTTGGGTTAATGGTGGAAGAAAGGTGGTGAGGCATTAGATTCTGTTGTTAGAAGAAGAGAAACACCTAGGCATGGCCTGCCCCTTTTTCTCTCTCCCTGAGTGCTACTTCATGAAGTCTAATGACAGCCAGGTGCAGAGATTGCACACATCATTTGTGCTCATGTTGTGGGTACGACTGATCATTGTCACTACCTTCTTTGAGATCCATCACCATTTACAAATATTGTGCCTGTGCTGCAGACATACTTTGAAATAGTAAAAGGAACCACCCTGAACCTGTTTCCGTGCATTCATAGTCGGAGCAAGATCCCCTGCCTTTGGAAGTGTGTATAAAAGTGAGACTATAACTACCCCACTTGGTTACAGTTCCGGGTTCTTCAAATAAGGGAATGCTTGGCAGAGTACTCATAGAACTGCTAAGATCCCGAACTGATGCCTGCTGAACAACCAGTCTTCCAGATGTGACAGAATATCATTGGAAGCCTGCATATCTTGCTGAAAGAGCTGTGGGTCTGCCTGTGCCTAGAAAGCCTGCTGTGCTGCTATAAAAAGAAATAAGCTTGTCCCACAGGTGCTGACTGCCCACGGAAAAACAAGCCCAGCTACAGAGACTGGAACAGGAACAGCCCAGAAGAGGGACGTTTGTGAAAGATTAACCAGAGTTGACCTGAGCCTGCCTGAAGGTCTGTCAGATTCCGAGAGTGTTTCATCATTTAAGCAACGTGAGCCGAACCAGTTCACTGAGGGCCACCCAGCATTTCCACTACAGCAACCGCCAACAGAGCAGGACAACAGACTTGTGCTGGCTTCACCTTCCTCACACCAAGACCAGGGCTCCATACCATGTACAACCTCTGGGAGTGCCAGTCCTGTCTGATTCTGACCTGACAGCCCCAGAGCCCTTGCCCCTGCAGCAAGCTCTGCGCGAAGAGAAGGAGGTAAGGATGCCTGGCTGAGTAGCTACATCTACAAGCGTGCCTGTTTGTCTTTGAGGTTGTGGCCTACATGCTTATGATTAAATCTAGCAAATGGTCAACATCTCAGTTAAATCCATCGCCTGAACTGAACATGGATTGTGAGCATTACTACTGATTTATGTGGGAGCCATGCTTTAACAATAACCCCACGTTTTAGAAAAGAAAAAACGGAATGACCTATAAGTCCCAGAAACGAGGGAAGCTGTCCATCTGCACTTAAAGGGACCTTGCACTTTCATTTCAATCCAGTCCACTGTATTCCGTGTAGATAACTCGTGTAGCACCCATAGTATATGACCTTGTGGTTATTAACATTTCTGGGGTTTAGTATCTCATTTTAGTGTGATTAAAGTGCTTCTATTTTTACTAGAAGAAAAGCACTAAGCTGGACATTAAACTATTGAGTTTGTTGTTTGGCTGTGAGTTCTGAGGCCTTACACACCACACAACGTCTCTGAGAAGCATTTGACTGCTCACCCCCTCTGCCTTGATAGTCAAGTGTGGAAAGGGTGTGCTTGACCTAATTTTCAGAGCTGTAGTAGGGGTGACCACGGGACACCACAGGTAAACAACCTAAGCCTCCACAGTTGTGGCCTAGTGGCCCATGCTTGCTCTGTGACCCCTTCCCCCAAACGTGGTTTTACAAGGCCTTATTTACGATCATTTTTGCTGAGTCAAAAACTATTTTGTGTCCTTGGTAATTGAGGTGTCTGGCTACCTAAACCTAGCTGGAATTGAAATCTGCCTATTTAAGTATGTATGTTGGGTAAGCGTAGGAGCTCACAGAGAATATGTAAGCCATGCTGTACATGCATTAAGCTACTCCGCTTTGCTTCTTCAGTGCATTCATCACAGCAGCCTAGGCTTCCTATTTAGCTTCTGTGCCACCACCAATAGGCACCAATCATAGTGTAAAATATTGCTTCTTCCTCTCTTGCGAAGTAAGTTAAAGTACTCATAAAGACAATGCCCAGAGAGTTCACAAAGGGGGTCATCAATAAAAAGTCATGCATAGATCACTGGCAACTGATCAAAGTGAAGGCACCATTTTAAAAAACATGTAAACGAAGCACTATTCTGTTGAGCAGATATCACCTGAAATTGTGAATCGACCTGTAGCAGGCACACTTGCACTGACATGTTTTCAGCTCAAATTTCAAAATAAAATTTGAAAAGATTCTGGAGAAAATGTAATGGTTTATGAAGTGTAAATGTAAATGCAGTTTGGAATGGAGGATACATAAGGTACTGCAGTCCTGTGGTTCTGCAAACAGTCTCACTACTCAGAACGTTGTCAACAGTAGGAAAAATCATCTGTCCAACAGCCCACATGTTTATAAAGCCTTGGATTAGTCAAGAGAGGGACTAAAAGCCTTGCAGTCATATATATCTTACTCTTTTACTCGTCTTCTTTTGTCTGTGTACAATGACCACATTTGCCCAAAGTTTCCACAAAGTTCCTTCTTTATCACCATGCATGTAGCTTAGTCACACATTTCTTTCAACATAACATTTAAAATGTTAAAGTGTCCATCATGGAATGAAGCATAATATGATAAGGTGCTTGGTGTTTTGGACCTTTTTCGATTCATTATCATATAGGCACTTAAACAATTTATGTGACCAAATGAGAGGACACATTCTCTTCATCTGACCAGGTCCCTAATTTGGTAGGATGCTACACAGTTTTGCTTGATGCCTGGATCTGTCACAGATGTGTATAACTCATTAGAAAAACAGCACACTTTTATAAAACAAAAGGGGTTTGAGATGACAATCCCCTATGTGAACAGAGATCACCTATGAATGTAATACTCTACCAAGCCTTATCTCCAACTAACAACTGAAAAAATGCCATACACATTATCTGTATTGCAGGCTTTACCATTACGCATGAGGTAACTCTTCAGAAATAAGTCATGGTACACAAAAACGTAATGTACCTTTACTTTAGTGGGTCCATTCATTACTGCTGACAAAAATACATCCCTCATCTCCCATTGCCAGATGACAAGCTGCATACATGTGGAATTTGAAAAGTGTGAACCTAACCAAAAAGCAACAGATTTGAGACCACCATCAATCCTCTGCTACATAATTATTGTCCTCTAAACAAATTATGTTAGTCATCTTCTGTATCAAAAATATGGGCCAGGGGCCTTCCGAACCAACTGATCACAGATTCTGGAGACAACATAAAGGTTTGAAGTTAAGTAAGTTTTAGCCAGTCTGTTAATCAGTGTCTAAACTCCTATTTGTGTCTTCTTTGTCATCCACTATGGCACATTTGGTTGAGGGTTTGAGGTAGGTCTTCCCTGTGTTTATTTAGAATGTGGGAATCCTAGCCTGCTCCTTATTGTGACCAGCACCATATTCCTGCCCTGCATCTGTCATCAGCAGAGAAATCAAGGTAAGCTAAAAAAAATAAATGTTTTTGCTCTGTGGTGCGTATGAGTAAAAAAAAAAAAAGTGTATGAGTTAGTGTGTTTGTGGGTATAGGTGGGAATGAGAGTGAGTGTGTGAGAGAAGATGAAACTGAGAGTGTGAAGAAGTATGATTAAGAATAAATATGTGATAGAGGGAGTGAGGGTGAGAGAGTGAGTGAGTGAGTGAGTGAGAGAGGTAGTATGAGCGATTATGAGTTAGAACAACTTAGTAAGGGTGAGTAAGACACTGTGTTAAAGAATGAGAGTGAGTTTGTGTGTCTGTGAGTATATGTGTGTGTGTGAGTGAGAGAGAGAATCAATGAGAGTGTGGGAAAGAGCGAGAGGGAGAGGGAGTGTAAGCGATTGTGTTAGTAATTTTGTTTGAATGACTGGGAGTATGAGTGAAAATGATTAAGTATGAGCAATAGTAAGTGTTAGAGTGAGTGAAGGAGATTGATGCAATGTGAATGAGAATTAGCTAGAATTAATGAAGGAGTGGAAGTAAGTGAGTATGACTGGGCAAGAGTGTGTGCATGTGCGTGCGTGATAATGTGTTCTACTTGCAAGGCTTCTGCTGGCCATTACTCAAGGGAATTTCGGCCATGTAGACACGTCAATGGCACTATACTGGCTATGGTAAGTCTTGCCATAATTGTGGGCACCAGTGCCGCAATGCAGGCCCTGGCATACTGATGTGATTGGGGATTCGGGGGCTGAGGAGAGAAGAGGAATGCTGGCCCTGACAAACTGGAGTTTTAAAAAAAATATTTTGTTCACACATGGTATAAGAGTGACATCAATGACAAAAATGATGGTACTGGCATGTTGTATGCAATTCTAAGCATGTGGGGCACCCCAGATATACACGGGGCACCATGTCAAAATGCTGGTAGTGGCATTTTGGAGGTAAATCTTGACAAATAGCAAATTGGTGTCAACCATTGTGAAGCCTCAGGCTTCATTGTAACACCATAAACATGCTGGAATATTTCATGACTGCCCTTTCAAAGCCAATGGCTTTTTATCAAATCTATGTAAATATTGTGATCTAAAATGCCCAATTTGAAACCCTTTTTTCAAAATTTGAGGCAAGTAATACCCCCCCTCAGCATTTTCAAACATCATTAACTGTCACTGGTGCTCTCCAATCCCTTTGTAAGAGCCCTTAATGTTCCAGCATCTAAACATAGGAAGGAATACAAAGGCTTCGTGGAAAACAATAGCTTGGCAGATAATCCCACAACACCCAGCTGCCAAATGCTCATGAAGGCAGGAAGTGGGGCTGCCAAAGAGGAATCTGTCAGTGGTAGGGGACAGCTGATAGTTTGCTAATCTTACAGAAAGAATTCTAACAATGGAATGTATAACTCCTAACAGAAAGAAAACGGAAATATCTATTGTACTTTGGAAGATCTTTATAGAGACCTCAATAATGTAGGCCAGTTGCACAGGCTCACTTCACATATCACCCTTTATCATGTCCAGCCAATCAGGATGATACTTGGTCACAACTTCAGTTTGACTGTGCGAGCGTGTAGACTGGTTCTTCACCTACACAGGCTGGTGTAGAAAGGAACTGTTTGATACAGCTAGGGCATGGGATAGACGGTGGGAGTACATTGCACAGCCTTGAGTATCACTAGTAGGACATCCATTTGTTGTTTCACCTGCCTTTGAAATTTGCATGTAGCCTGAATGTCAAGGTTGACTCAGCCTTTTTCTAAATTTGGCAAATACCCAGTTTGGTAACAACTTTCAGTTTGAAGTCCATATTAAATTTTAAAAAGTCACTATCGTTCTGTAACCTTATTAAAATCTGGAGACACTTCCAGTTACAAAATGTGTAATTCTTGCTATACTTTGAACCACAAGAATTCGAGGTGTTACTCTATTGATAGGCAGAGGAAGTGACTACAAGTCTTTCAAGATTGGGAGGGCGTGGCTTGCCAACATGGCCGCATAGACGTGCTCCGTCCGGCGGCCCCCACTTACTGTATATCCTGCGGAATCCTGGCTTCCTTAAGCCACTGACTCGAGTTTGTTGCTGCTGGAAGACTTTCGGCAGCGATCTGGATGAGGTCTGGGCTCCGAGACGCAGCCCCCGGACCGGGAGATCGGGTCGAGTGCAGCCGCGGCCGCCATTTTGACGACGCTCCGGAGGCGGACTGCCGACATTGTGGGACTCCTGGATCACGGCAGCAAAGGGAAAACACGCCCCCGGCTTCACACCGGTAAGAGGCCTCGGGCGAGTACGGCGGCTCGGGTGGTGGCTCTGGTTGGTCGCGGACGGATGGTTGGGCCGCGGGGCCCTCCGCTGCGCAGCTGCTCGGAGCCCTAGATATAACCTGGAGGCTGCTGAGGGACGGCTAGACGGCCCGTTGGTGCCAGTGTTTCTTTGACCCATACAAGGCCCCTGTTACGGAGGACGATACAGGGTGCAAACAGCCTGGGGGGCCTGAACTTGTTCTGCAGAACGGAGCTGATCCTCTGAGTCAGCCCCACCCCACGATTTTGGGCAGCCATCATTGCTCACTGTGGCCGCGCTGGGAGACAGACAACGTTCCGTGACGGCCGGTAGATATATCTGCCAGTCGGTTAGGCAAAATGGGCA
This sequence comes from Calotriton arnoldi, assembly GCA_963921515.1. Lineage (NCBI taxonomy): Eukaryota > Metazoa > Chordata > Amphibia > Caudata > Salamandridae > Calotriton > Calotriton arnoldi. The sequence goes on along the minus strand of CAWUFW010009404.1, from coordinate 635,509 downwards.
AAGATAAACCACCAAACTCCCAAATTAACAAAATACTGAACTAGGCCCAGCCTATCACACATGGCCCGGAAGATCGAGGCGATGGCAGGGTACAGGAGAAAGAGGCGACAGAGGAGGCTGGAGAAGACTCTCCGACCCTCATGGATGTGATCCGTGCCGTGCAAGCGACAAAAGACGACAAGAGACGACATAATCCGGAAAATCGACGCCGTGGCTATCGACGTCAGTCTGTTGAGATGTGACCTACGGAAGGTCTCGGATCGAGTGACGATCACAGAAAAGGATTCGGAGGCCCTGAAGAGCGAGGTCAAGAGTCTCAGCGCCACAGTGGTGGAGTTGAAGCGGCAGGTGATAAGGCTCGAGGACCGTGCCGAAGACTCTGAAGGCCGGTCACGAAGGGGGAACCTAAGATTTGTGGGATTTCCGGCGGAGGGGGATGCTGCAGATCTCTTCTTGGAGAACTGTATTACTCACGAAATGGCACCCAAGCAGCTGTCGAAATTTTTCAGCGTGGAAAGGGCGCACAGAGCGCTGGTGGCTCCCCCGTGACCTGGGGCCCCCCCTCGGGCCATTATCGCCAAGATGTTCAACTTTAGGGACAGAGACCTCCTGCTTTCCCGTGGCGGACGGCGATTCTTTTTTGAGGGACATTCCATCGCGATCTACCCCGATTACACACAAAGGGTCCAAGAGCAGAGAAAGACCTTCATTTCAGTCAAGCGACGACTCAGAGACTTGAATCTGAAGTATAGTCTCATGTTCCCGGCGAAGCTACGGGTGGTGAGTGAGGGCGGGGTCTTGGTTTTTTTTTCGGCAGAGGCAAGAGACTGGCTGGACACTAAAGCTCCGCAAGGAAGAAGACTGGTCGCATCGACGGGCACTGCAGGCTCACACACCACAAGATTGCCTGTGCGGAGCCGGCGGCAGACTCAGAAACGGAAGCCCGAAGGGAGAACAATGAGTCTGGGCCGGATCACTGTACAGCGAGATGGCACATTGCACGCCTCGGACACTGAGATCGTCCTGGATTCTGTGGAGGCGACGCCAGAACTTATACCTGGCACGAGAGGCTCCGGCAGTGGGAGAGACTGATCTCCACCAGCTGTACAGTATCTACTGTGTTGTTGAGCTAAGTTAATGGGAGCCTGGACTGAGCGGCGGCCTATAAGCAGGGTCTGTTTATGGGGGGGTGGGGTTGGGAGGAGGCACAACATGAGTAAGGGGAATGGGCCCCGAGATTATTGTATCACTGGGGTTCGCCCTCCCTTCCCCGGTTTGGGGATATTTCTTTGGGTCCGGCCACTGTAAAGGTCGAGGGTCTGGATACTTGATGAAACAGTGGTCAAACATGGGCTGCCGGCGGAGCAGCAACGCCCCCAACAGAGCCTCGGTTCGCCGGGGAGGCTTGAGAGCAATCTCGCACCCGGGGGTAACCAACTCTCTTGCACAGCATTTCCTAATATAGGTGAAGGGGGGGGAGGTTTGGGGCGGTTCGTATGATGACTTGTATGGTACTGTATTTGCACATTCACATGGCTGCCAGGGGGGTGGGGGGATGGGTTACTCAAGTTTTTGTTTCTATACGTTTGGTTTGTTGTTTGGGAATTCATAGGGTCACAAGGACTTACACCATACCATACCAGTGCGGGTTGAGATGGGGAATGAGCCCGAGACGGACTGAGCTCTGCGCCCTACCTATACCATCACTTTTCCATGACGGTGCAAACACTGAAGTTCCTTAGTTGCGACGTCCGAGGGCTGGCAAACATAGTTAAACGCCGCAGAGTACACGCCTTTCTAAAGCGATACGGGGTTGCAGTTGCGGGCCTCCAGGAGATGCACATATGGGGGGATACCATTAAAAATTTACGCAAGCGGTGGAGGGGGCAAATATATGCCACGTCCTACTCTGGCTGTGCATGGAGGCGCTGGTGTGGGTGGCACCTGGAGTGCCATTCCAGCATCTCCATCATGTACTGGACCCTGAGGGGCGCTATGTTATTCTGTTTGGGAGGTGGGAAGGTAAAGAATTATGTATCATTAATGTGTATGCACCCAACATAGACTGCCCCGATTTCTATCAGGAAGTGCTGAAGGCCGCGACACCGTTCATGGGAGCTGAGATTCTTCTCATGGGTGACCTTAACTGTGTATTAGATGGGTCCTTAGATAGGGAGCCTCCCAGAGACAACACCAAACCCCGATTGGTGGAATCCCTTCGGGGTATTCTGCGAGGCCTGCAGCTCCGCGATATATGGAGACTACGTAACCCTGCTAAGAGGGAGTTCTCCTGTTTCACTCCGGCAGCCAACACCTTCTCTAGGATAGATAATTGTTATCTCACGGCCGGCCAGGTGGCTACGACAGAGGCTGCCGCCTACTTGACACGCTATCTGTCTGATCACACACCATTGCTGCTGACCCTGATCTCCAGACCGGGCATGCCACCCATTCCATTGTGGCGCCTTTGAGCTGAGGCCCTGTTGGATCCCCCCTTTGCGCAGGCAGTAAGGGAGGCTCTACAATATTATTTTGAGGAGAATTGGGGCTCCACTGACACAAGATCCATGGAATGGGAGGCCATGAAGGTTGTTATTAGGGGGGTCTGTATGAAGACGGCCTACGGCGTACATCGACAGCTCATAGCGGATATAGATTCCCTAGAGAAGCGCTTGAGGACTCTGGAGACCACACTACAGCGAGCCCCAGAGAATAGAACGGAGTGGGGGCGGGTTAGGGGAGAGCTACTCGAAGCATGGTCCCACCTGGAGAAGTACAAATACACCACATACAGACAGAGACTACACGTGGAAGGGGACAGGTCTGGAGCACTATTAGCTCAGCTAATTAAGACAGAGACAGAACATGCTCCGGTATTACAGCTCCAGGACAGTAGCGGAGTCTTGCGACACACACAGGAGGCGATTGTTCGAGTATTCGCGACACACTTAGAACACACGTGTTCCACGGAGCTCCGCGACGGACCTCTCGCAATTCAAGACTTTTTTAAAGATATAGAGTTTCCTACACTTGGTGAGGATGAGGCAGAGGCCCTGAGGGCACCTCCTACTAGGGAAGAACTGTTGACGCATATTCAACGGTTGAAAAATGGAAAATGCCCCGGGAGCGACGGTCTCCCGGCTGAGTTTTACAAGACCTTTGCCAATGAGTTAGTTGATCGCCTTCTTGCGGTGTACACGGAGGCCCTGGAGAAGGGGACACTTCCCAAAACTATGATGGAGGCGTTGGTCTCCATGATTCTTAAGCCAGACAGGGATCCCCACTCCCCGGGCTCCTACCGACCCATATCCCTCTTAAATATAGACGTGAAAGTGTTAAGTGGTGTGCTGGCGGCCAGGCTCTTGCCGTATATGACTCAGTTGGTCCACCCCGACCAATCTGGGTTTATTCCGACTCGGAATACCACTCATAACTTGCGTAGACTTGCACACTTATGGCATGCGCCGGATCTTGGGGAGTCTGACTGGGCGTGTCTCCTGGATATCCGTCAGGCTTTTGATACAGTTGAGTGGGAGTATATGTGGCGGGTTCTTGCCCGGATGGGCCTGGGAGGCGACTATATGAGATGGTTGAAGCTGCTCTATTGTAACCCTACGGCTCGGATCCACCTCCGAAGCCAGGTGTCGGATAGGTTGGTGATCCAGCGAGGTACGCAACAGGGTTGCCCCCTGTCGCCGCTCCTTTTCGCCCTAGTGATGGAGCCGCTGGCGATTGTCCTTAGACGACGGATGGAGGGTCGGGGAGTTCGATTGGGGACTTCGGTGCATGTCGTATCTATGTATGCCAACGATACAATGGTATATCTCACACATCCTGAAACAGTGGTCCCTGAGCTTCTTCAGGAACTTACCAGTTTTGGTATGATTTCTGGACTCTGTCTTAACCAGGGGAAGTCTAAACTTTTCCGCATGGGAAGCCTACGGAGTACGGGAATAGACGCTCTGCCGGTAGTGGGAATGAGTTGGGTCACTGACACGGTCCGATACCTCGGGGTCCGGCTGGCGCACACGCAAGACGCATACCATCAACTTAATGTGGGGAGATGCATAGAGGGGATCCAAAACTCCATTAGGTTCTGGCAAGACCTTCCACTATCTCTGATGGGGCGGATCGCCCTGATTAAAATGGTGGTTCTTCCGCGATGCCTCTATGTCCTGCAGAGCTCTCTTTATCGTATCCCATGGGTGTACTTTCAAAGACTGGATCGACTGTTGGTGGATCTTTTGTGGGGATCTAAATGGAAAAGAGTGAAGCTAACTACCCTGCAGAGAACATGGGACCAGGGGGGGGCTAGAGATCCCTAGATTTACACACTACTACATAGCGGCACAACTACAGCACGCGACGCACTGGCTGGGCGAAAATGACAATTGGGAGAAGCAGCTGTTGGAGGGTACCTATGGGGGGACTCCCCTCCCAGAACTCCTGATGATGGGATCGGGGGTCCCTGCGCACCTCCCCAACATTATTAGGCAGGTGGCTACTATATGGGAGTACGCAGTAAAAACAGTAGTGAAAAGGGCACCGTATGCCCCGGAGGCCCCGCTATGGGCAGTGACACCGTTCAAGAAAATAAGCCAGCATATGTCCATCGCTCGGTGAACAGCGGGAGGATGTGCCACTATGGGAGACTTATATCTGGGTCAACGTTTCCTCACTAGAGAGGAAGCTGAATCGACGTTTGATCTAGGACGGGGACAGTATCTCCAGTACGCCAAGATCTCGGTGATTGCACGGGAGATATGGCCATCATTCCCTGAAGAGCCACCCATATCTGCCACACTTAGGACCCTCGTCACGATGGCTGGGGGCCGCAGACTGGTGTCCCATATATATAAGGCGTTGCGAGAGGACCTTGCTGTAGACCCGCTGCCAGTACAGGGCAGATGGGATGAACTACTTGAAGCGCCCTTGACTGAGACAGAGTGGAGGAGGGTACATGCAGAGGTCAAACAAATTAGCTCGAACGTGAGATTTAGGCTTACTCAATTTAATATAATACATCAAACATATCTGACCCCACGTACATTACATAGAATTTATCCAGACAGGTCCTCTCAATGCCCCAAGTGCGGTTATGACGACGCTATGTTCCTACACATGACCTGGGACTGCCCAAAAGTGACCCCCTTCTGGGAGGCGGTTTTGGATCACTTGAAGCAAGTTACGGGGTGGTCGATTCAGCACTCCAGTAAGCAGGTACTCCTGGGACTTATCCCGCGGCCAAAGGGCAAAAAGCTTTCGAGACGATTTCTGCAGCTAGGGTTAGTGTTGGCAAAGAGACGAGTGGCAATTAGCTGGATGAGCGCGCAGCCACCCACACTAAAAATTGGACTAGGGACCTGACGGAATGGGCTACAGCGGAGTTGATCGGCATGAGACGAGTCCAGAGGGACGAAAAATTAGAGGACGATGTGAGAGCATGGCAGGGTATGATTTCAGAGGTCCCGCTAGAGGTGGAGGAGGGGGGTTCCCCTTCACAGGCTACTGGGAGGGCGCAGTTAGTTCGGCAGGGCTTGGAAGATAGAGAATGAATATAGATTATCTCAGACTACCGGGCCCACGGGTGAGATACAGAAACTGGTTTTAATAATAATAATTTCAAGGTATATAGATAACGGGAGGTGTGTACCTAGGTGACCCTGGGGGGAGGGGGGTAGGGTGTTAACAGTTTAATGATTTGGATATGTTTTTTGGTATTGTTCTTTCAGATCCCAATGTAACAGGTGATGTACAGTATAGGATATACGATTTCCATTGATCCATGACAACAAGAAATTGTACAGATGTGTTCTTGTTTCATGTACTGGGACAGACTAATTGTATACGAGTGGTAATCACGATCGCTGCATATTGTGTTGGTCTATGGATGAACATTCAATAAAAAAATATTTAAAAAAAAAAAAATCAAGATTGGTGAGTTTGCCTGAAGTAGTATTTCTGAAATAACTATTCAGGCACCAGATGTGCCTCGTATGGTACCCAGTTGGTGGAAAGAATTGTGATTAAAATGTCATTTCAGTGTCTTTGCAATGAAGGGGCCTATGGAGTACACATCTTGGCAAATCCAATGTATTCAGTTTTTTCTACATTCGGTGTACAGTAGTGGAAAGAAACATTCGGTACATTCGCTGATTTGGTCAGATGTTGCTTTCAGGACCTCAGCACGGCTGAGAGGCCATTGCCTTCATCTAATAGTTGACCCCGCTGAGATATGAGAAGTTGTAGATCATTGTGGAGGGCTACTGCAGTTCTCAAAGATGCATCCTAATCAAGGCAGGGTAGGGATTGAGGTGTGAGGAAGATGGTACAGGTGGTGAAGAGAATGCTGTAGGAAGCGACTTTTCATCATTTAAGAGGACAGACGGTCAGAAGCCTATCTACGTCCACAGTATTACATTTATGGGCTCATCAAAAATAACTGTAGATATTTTCAAAGGATGTGTCTATTTAGCATTTTAGTCTTTAGATTACTTTATTTCGGCCACCAGGGCCATAAAAGTACAGTCCACATACAATGAATACAAAAGAGAGCATAGTTAAAATCAATCATAAAAAGATTGTGTAAAAATATATTAGATAATAGATAAAATCTATACATAAAAATAAGTTCAACATTGATTATCTTATAAAAAAGTTATATTGAAAATGAGTAATGTTAATAGCATAAAACAGGCAGAAAGGGAATACACTTAAGTATTACATATCATGAGTGGTTCACTGACACAACATCGATATTTTTCAAAATATTGAGTAAAAAATATAGACAACAAAAATATCGACTCCTATACTTAAACAGGTAAGTACAAAAATATCGACTAAAAAATATTGATGTAAAAAATAGATGTATAAAATATCGACTTTTATATAAATATAAAATAAAATAATATATATTAAATATATTAAATATAATTTTAACAAAATAAAATAAATTGAATATACATTTTAATAAAATATAACAAATAAACTTAATTAAAAAAATAAACACACAAACATAATAATTTATACATATATATTTAGTTTAAAACAATAATAAACTATTAATTTTAATTTATGTTAAAAGTTTAAAACAATATAAAAAATAAAAATAAATATTAATGATTTAAAATATAAAAAAACAAAAATCTATAACAAATTAAAACATTAAACTATTAAAAAATACTTCAACTTAAATTTCACTATACAATCAGTGCAACAGTAGGGAAAGTGTTGGATAGCAAAGGGGTAAAAATAACTATTCCCACTCCAGTGAGTGCAACAGTAGGGTAAATGTTGGATAGCAGAGGAATTAAATGTACTATTCCAACTCCAGTGAGTGCAACAGTAGGGAAAGTGTTGGATAGCGGAGGGGTAAAAATGACTATTCCCACTCCAATGAGAGCAACAGTATGGAAAGTGTTAGATAGCGGAGGGGTAACAATTACTATTCCCACTCCAAAGAGTGCAACAGTAGGGAAAGTGTTGGATAGCAGAGGTGTAAAAATTACCATTCCAACTCCAGTGAGTGCAACAGTAGGGAAAGTGTTGGATAGCGGAGGGGTAAAAATTACTATTCCAACTCCAGTGAGTGCAACAGTAGGGAAAGTGTTGGACAGCAGAGGGGTAACATTTACTATTCCCACTCCAGTTAGAGCAACAGTAAGGAAAGTGTTGGATAGCGGAGGGGCAAACATTACTATTCCCACTCCAAAGAGTGCAACAGTAGAGAAAGTGTTGGATAGCGCAGGGGTAAAAATTACTATTTCCACTCCACTGAATGCAACAGTATGATAAGTGTTGGATAGTGGAGGGGTAAAAAATGTTATTCCCACTCCGGTGAGTGCAACAGTAGGGAAAGTGTTGAATAGCAAAGGGGTTACAATTACTATTCCCAGTCCAATGAGTGCAACAGTAGGGAAAGTGTTGGATCACGGAGGGGTAAAAATGACTACTCCAACTCCACTGAGTGCAACAGTACGGAAAATGTTGGATAGAGGAGGGGTAAAATTAACTATACCCACTCCAGTGAGTGCAAAAGTAGAGAAAGTGCTTGATAGCAGATTGTGAAAGGACCCAGTCACAGAGCTGGACATCTTTTGGACGCTGTCTTTACGGACTGTCCTTTCTTAAAACATAAGAATAATTTACAACTTCATTGGTCTGACCACCTAGCAGTGATGCTAAATCTTAGTCTACCTCCCTCAACAGGTCCTAAGCATTACGTAGCTAGAAATCAAAAAAGATATTTATGGCAGCGTATAGATAAAACAGTTTTCTCCTCGCATTTGAATCAGAATAAACCTTGCCTTTCCCTTGATTCAGAGGCAGCTGCATCAAAGTATCACGATTGGATCACCGCAGCGGTACAAGCCACCATCCCCCAGAGAGCAGGGAAAATTAGCAGAACCGCACCCACCGAACCTTGGTTCTCTGAGGAACTTAGATTATTAAGAAGGCTTTGCCGCCGTCAAGAAAGGTGTTGGCGTCAACACTATGATCCAAAGGAGAAAGAACTATATAAAATAAAACTAGCCCAATCCAAAGAATTAATTCAAAAAACTAAAACCAGTTACTTCTCAGCAAAAATTGAAGGAGCAAAGAATAGCTTGAAAGAGCTATTTGAGACGGTGCTGAAATTAAGCCGCCAATCAGAGTACCGTAGATCAAGCATTTTGCGATAGCCTAGCGTCTTCTTTTTGCGATAAAGTGTCTGTTATCTATAATACCTTTGCCTTACGTTCGGCTACCAATCAGAGCCCGCAGGCGCGGACAGATATCGCAATCACAGCTGCACCACCGCACAACTCATATTCAGAATCTGATCCATCCCAATTTTCAAATTTCTCAAAAATTTCCTATGAGCAAATTGTAAAACTTCTCTTGGCAACTAAATCAGGCTCCCCGTTGGATCCCTGTCCTCCCAAAGTAATCCACATGATACTGGAGACAGTTGCAGGCCCACTCCTGGAAGTACTTAACACTACCATTGAATCAGGGATGATTCCCAAAAGGTGGAAAAAAACATCCATTCTACCCCTATTAAAAAAGCCCAGTCTAGATAAATCAGACCCAGGGAACTACCGCCCTATCTCCCGCCTACCTCTGCCAGCAAAAAGTTTGGAGAAACACATGAATCAAGAACTAGCACACTTCATTGAGATCAATCATGTTTTAGACTCCACTCAATATGGCTTTAGAATTAAGCACAATACCGAAATGGCCTTAAGTACGGCAACTGAGGAAATAAGACACGCGGTTGACAATGGAGGTTCGGCAGCATTGATATTATTAGACCTGTCAGCCGCCTTTGATACGGTGGATCACGGCACCTTATTAAAGCGGCTTCAAGAGGCTGGGATAGTAGGCCCAGCTCTTGCTCTCCTCAGTTCTTTTCTGTTAGATCGAGACCAGTTTGTTGAAGTAGAAGGCTTTAAATCTCAGTGTTTTAAGCTTCCATGTGGGGTGCCACAGGGCTCTTCTTTGAGCCCTACCCTGTTTAATATCTACGTTGCACCCCTGTCCCGCTTGATTAAAGCCCATGGCTTCGACTTAGTATCATATGCAGATGATACCCAGATTATTGTTTCCATCGCGAGCAAAAATCACGACACAGCCCACAACTTCAAAGAATGCATGAGAGATGTAGGTGACTGGATGGCAGATAATTGCCTTAAACTGAACTCAAATAAAACGGAGGTTCTACTCTTCGGCAGAGACACATCGTTTTGGTCTTCAGAATGGTGGCCCTTGGAGCTGGGGATCCCTCCTTCTCCAGTCACCAAGGCAAAAAATCTGGGGGTCATTATTGACACCTCCTTATCCTTTTCACAACATGCAAAGATGCTCTCCTCGTCAATCTCTCTCACTTTGAAAATCCTGATGAAAATTCTTCCATTTATCCCACCGGCATTACAGAAAACAGTGGTAGCAGCTCTGGTTTTATCATAACTCGATTACTGTAATGGGATATTGGTTGGAGCAAACAAATCGGTAGTGGCAAAACTGCAGGTACTCCAAAACTCCACAGCCCGGCTGCTCTTTGGCCTAGCCAAATTGTCATCAGCCAGACAGGCTCTCGATACCTTGCACTGGTTGCCTGTGGCAAAACTAATTAAGTTTAAGGCGCTCTGCATCGCCTACAAAGCTCTGCATAACCTTGGTCCTGTCTACTTAGCAGATCGCTTCCAATGGCATTTGCCAGCATGCACACTTCGGTCTGCCTCTCTTAAGCTTGTGAAAGAGCCCAAGGTCCGCCTGCTTAGATGGGGTGGTAAAAGCTTCCTATGTGTCACATCCAGATGGTGGAATGAGATGCCAATGGAGTTAAAAAACTCACCTGATCTGCTCTCCTTTAGGAAGAAACTAAAAACCTGGCTTTACACCCAATAACATCTCGTAAACATCCGGATGGTTGACTGGTCTTTGTGTTGAGCTGCAAGCGCCTAGACGCCCTTGGATAGTAGTGCGCTATATAAATATATAATATGTAAAAAAGTAAATAAATAAATAGCGGAGGGGTAAAAATTACTATTCCCACTCCAGTGAGTGCAACAGTAGGGAAAGTGTTGGATAGCAGAGGGGTAAAAATTACTATTCCAACTCCAGTGAGTGCAACAGTAGGGAAAGTGTTGGATAGTGGAGGGGTAAAAATTACTATTCCCACTCCAGTGAGTGCAACAGTAGGGAAAGTGCTGGATAGCGGAGAGATAAAAATTACTATTCCCACTCCAGTGAGTGCAACATTAGGGAAAGTGTTGGATAGCGGAGAGACAAAAATTACTATTCACACTCAAACAGTTAAAAATATATATATATATTAAAAAAATTAAAAAATCATAAAAAATAAATAAACAATATTTAAAAATTGAAAAATCAAATTTAATGTATATATATAAAGAAAACATATTATAATATTAATTACATCTAACAAAAACCTAGAAATATTATATCAAATAAAATAATAAATACATTTAAAAAAAATAATGTAAACTAGAAAATATTTACAAACAAAAAAATGTATTAATACATAAATGTATTTATTTTATTTCCTACCCTATAACACCACACCAAAAACAAAACACTTCAACATTTTAAATTACATTTAATTCCATAATTAACATAATTAATAATCAATTAAAAAAATATTATTAATAAAAAAACTAACAAACATTCATTGACTACACACACTTTAACAATATAATATCCACAACACACACCTAAATTAAACTATAAAATAATAAAACATAATTAAAACTTATTTTTAAATTGTAAAACTCTTACTATTAACAACTAATAATAAAATAATTAAAATGTATTTAATACCCGATTCGATTCGATTTTAGAGCTTTTATTCGGTTAAATAAATCAACCATATAAGCAATACAGACATAAAAAAAGCTCAATCTACAAGAAAATCCAAAAAGGTATAAAACAGTGGGATAAAAAGTGCGAATACATCAAGGTGCGTAAACATGTTAATACAGATACAAAGTGCAAGTGCATAATTCACATAAGGGTCCAAACATTTACTGGATCATATATTATCCTAATTCAAAAGTGCAAATGCATATAATTGCATATAATTACATGATACCCTTAAAACACATAATCAGATGTCAATAGTCATAGATTTCCTAATACTAATAGATTTCAGAAGAAATGTAGCTAAATAAAAGCATAATCGTGGGTCATCCAATCTGAAGAGCAAATTCAAGGCATCTGTAGTGGATCTTATATTGTAGTGTAGAAAAAGGGTTTTAAATAAAATCTCCTAAGATGAGAATAAAATATACAGAATAATAACATATGGCAGCAGCTTTGTCTTGAGACTCCATCACATGGGCATACATGAACAGAGCACTGGTTCATAATTGGAAAATTAACAAAATGATGTACAATACCCAATCTTAAACATGTCAGCACAAATCGATGTGAAACTCTAGTCACTGTTGACAAATAAGTTTGTATTTAATACCCATTCTTTACCCCTTTAAAAGTAAAAACAACACACAAAAAAATAAACAATTACCCAAAATAAATATCAAATAATTAACATTAATTAACAACTATATATTAATTAATTAAACACAAATTACTTCCCAACCTTTACTCCTATAAACACCACAACACACACCTAAAATTAATTACACAATTACCATAATTACATTTTAATTTATTTAATTAGTATCAATTACCAAAAAATTCATAATAAAAAATAAATAAACTACTTAACACCCTTTACCCCTATAAACCCCAAAACACACACTTAAATGTAATTACACAAATACCATAATTAATTATCAATTAATTAATTAAAATTAATTAACAAACAATTATGAATTAATCAATTAAAATAAATTACTTCCCACCCTTGTCACCTGTAAACACCACAACACACACCTAAAATCAAGTACACAATTACCATAATGAATTACCAATGAATTAATCAAAATTAATTAACAACCAGTTATTAATTCATAAATTAAAAATAAATTACTTCCCACCCTTTACAACTATAAACACCACAACACACACCTAAAATTAATTACATAATTACCATTATTAATTACAAATTAATTAAAATTAATTAACAACCAATTATCAATTAATTAATAATAAATTAATTTACACATTTAAAACTATAAAATCTCAATTAAACAAATATTAATAAATAAAAAATAATGAATTAATTTAATATAATTAAATTACTTCCCACCCTATTCCCCTATAAATCCACAACCCCCTGCGGAACTAAAAACACAAAATTCAAATTAAAAAAAAATTAATAACTCCTAAAACTTTAACACATATATTAAAAATACAAACAATTCTTATACAAAAAACAAACATCACATACTTATAAAATATATACTAAAATACATAACATTAATTAAAAAAACTATATTTTTAACAACTATATTTTTGCAAATGATATTAAACACTTCAATATTTTTAAAATCGATATTACTTGCCTTAAGTCGATATTCTTGACCACGATATTCTTGTTGTTGATATTTCTGAACCACGATATTGCTTACTCAATATTTTTTACTCGAAATTCTGTCTGCACACCTCATGAGTAAGAACAGCAGAGGTATTTAGCACGAATCACCCACATAGCACCTAAACATTTTGCAACAGAAATGCCGATTACTGGGTGCAAGTCTGATCTAAGGATGCACAAGGCTTCCTGATGGTTCCGGACACCTATTAGCCTGCAGATGGGTGTAAGCCAATTATGCCGAAGAAATAAGTAGCCTGGACCTGCAAACAGAACATGGGAAACACTTTCACTTGGATGATCACAAATCGGGCAAACGGTGCCTCCTTTTCCAGCCCAACCTGTTGTAAACATCCTAAGAGATAGGGTGCCTATACGAAACTGAAAGTAAAGCTTCCTATGGAGTGGTACAGACACTACGTCCCAGAATAGCTCCGGCCCTGGGATAGACTTAAAATCTATAAAGTCGCTTGATAGCTTGGCAGTGGCAGCCTCCCACGACTCCTCTACCATCATAAGTGACCAATATATCTTTTCTATCACTACCTTTGCAGGAAAATCAGATGTATCCGGATGTTCCCAAAGATCGTGGAGCCCTAACAAGTATAGAGCTATCTTCATGTTTTTAAGCCAAGGAATTTTGTTAAAATGGTCGGCCTTCATAACATCCCATAGGAAATCAGCATATTGGGCAAGTTCGGGAGTGGTACCCACATGTCTCCAATATAGCACAGGCCGCAAACTCATTTTATCAGATTCCTTAGGAATTTGTTCTAAGTTCTTATGATACCATCATGTTTCGAGAAACCCCACAGTTCGGCCCCATACAGGGCTGACACCAGACTCGTCTCCTCATAGATCTTTAGTGCGGGAGAAATAGGTTTAGTGTACGATGTCGAGAACTCCTTAAGTATTGTCCCTGAAATCTGCTTAAGCTTTGTGGTCGCCTTGTCAATGTGGAGGTGCCACGACATACCCTCTGCAAATGTGACCCCGAGGTATACAAAGGAATCAACCTTCTCTAGGGTAACACCTCACAAGGTTAAATTGCCCTTAAGCGATCTATATGGATTGAAGAACTTCACCTTAGTTTTAGAGGTGTTGATTTTCAGACCCCAATCCTCACAGAATTAATTAAAATGAAAGAGGGTTTTTTGGAGGCCTGACGGGGTCTTGGAAATCAACAGGGAGTCATCTGCAAATGAAAGGAGCGGTGTCTTAAGGCCAGGCAAAGATGAAGCATCTGCTTCTACTTGAGACAGAAAGGGTACGATATCGTTAATAAATAGTGAGAACAAGGTGGGGGGCAAAGACACAGCCCTGGCAGACACCTTTAGACACTGGGACTCTTTCCGTTAACTGAGCCTGTTCCCCTCCCCAGCGTATGCGTGCATAATTATCTGTATGTAAACGGATTAGAAGAGACAAGATGTCAAGAGGCATTCCTAAGTCAGCTTGGACACTCCAGAGTTAAGGTCTGGGAATCAAGTCGAAGGCTGATTTTAAATCGACAAAGGCAACATAGAGGCTGCCTCTGCCAATCAAAACGGTTCTCCAGTAGATCAGTATAAAGTGAAATACCTGGTCAATAGTTGAAACCCTTGGTTGAAAGCATGCTTGAAATAAACTTAGAATGCTGCTCTCCTCAGTCCAATTATGTATTTTGTAGAGGAGGCAATGGCCGAAAAGTTTCTGAATACATTCAATAAGGCTTATTGCATTGCAATTAGATGGTAAAGAACGGTCGCCTTTTTTATGTGTAGGTAGGACAATGGCACCCTTCCATGAGTTTGGGATGGGATACACGCTGCGATTGCATTGGCCAAAGCTAGGATGTATTGAGACTAGGGCTCAATGTTGGCTTGAAAAATGTCTGCTGGAATACCGTTGGGACCAGCCACTCGCCCACTTGAAACCCTTTTAGGGACTGTAAGATATCTGTAATTTCAAACAACGGCGTGGGGCTGGTGACCGTCTGGGATGCTAAAACATCTAATGGTGCTATGGTGTAATCAGGATTGCCAGAATATAAATTCCCAAAATATTTCACCCAGCCAGAAGCAGCCACATTTGAGGGCAAATTCTGAACGACACTGGAGCGATCCTGTGCCACCAGTGCCCAGAATTTAGATGAGTCACCAATGGAGCACGTATCCAAAAGGACCCTCCACCTCTGTTCGTCCCACTCTTTTTTGGCGTGTGTGAATGCATTTTTGTATACCTTCCTTAGAACAGGTATTCCCGCCATATCTTTGGTTTTTACGGCCTTAACTAATAGATGATTTGTTGCTCGACATTTATTGTTGTAACATGACACCTGCTTAGTTCTGAACTGCCTGGATGTTCCATTCTGGGTTGTAAAACAGGATAAGACCTGTTCAAAGAATGCCACATGAATCAAGGCCAAGTGATCAGGTGCGCTAGCTTGTCCCCCCTCTACCTTTACGAGTACTGAATTAAGATCTTCCAGAATTGCTGCCAGTATTTCTGGATGTGCAGCAATCTGGGGCCATTTCAGATGTCGCTTGTCTGCTGTCAGAACAGCCTCGCTAGTAAGTGACGATAGATGGGAGTCTGGATGACTAAACTCACAAAAGGGCTTAAATGATGCAGATAAGTGATTATGGTCGCTATCGATTGGTTCTAACACAGTCATATCGATGACTGTTGGCCGTAATCTCAAGTAAAGCAAGATATAGGGCCAGATGTACGACCATTTCATTTAGCGCCTCGCAATTTGCGACACATTGCGAGTCGCAAATTGCAAGGCGCTAAATGAAATGTACAAGTGTGTTTAACACTGTTTGCGATTCCCAATGGGGTTGCAAATTGCGAGGCTCATTATTATTAATGAGCCTCTCGCACTTTGCGAGCCCATTGGGAATGCCAGCCCTCCCAGGGAGGGTGGCCTGCTGGGCTCAGCAGACCACCATGTCTGGGACTGCTTTTGAATAAAGCAGATTTTTTTTTTTAAATGCAGCCCGTTTTCCTTAAAGGAAAACGGGATGCATTTAAAAAAAACAACAAAAAAAAACGTTTCCGTTTCATTTTTTTAAGGGCAACCTTAACAAATAATTTCGCATGCATTTGCAAAGGAGAAGGGGTCCCTTCGGGACCCCTTCCCATTTGCGAATGCATTACCACCTACTTGAAGTAGGTGGTAATTGCGAGTGTTTTGCAAACGCAATTGCGGTCGCAAAACATTTGTACATGATTTTGAGACTCACCTTTTGGAATGGAATGCCCCTTCCAAATAGCGAGTCGCAAAACCTATTTAGCGAGTCACAAATAAATTGCGACTCGCTAAATAGGCTATGTACATGGCCCTATAGGTTTTTGTATGCACAAACGGGTTCGCAAACCAGTTTGCGCATGCAAAAACGGGTCGTACATCTGGCCATAAGTCTATGCGACTTGTATGAGAGGGCTTATTGTAAGTGTGGGCACCCATGGAGTCCGATTTGGTACGACTATTGAGTGCCCTCAGGCCATACTCAATGGTGAGTGCCTTTAGATAGATTGCTGAACGTACCCAAGAATGAATTGGTTGAATGTCTATTTTTGAAGGGGTAGAACGATGGCTCTAGTTTGTTCTCTTTGGGGATACTAATTCATGTGTAAAGGGAGGTTTGCACACCCCTTGTCGGTTGGAGCTGCTGAGTTTTCTGTAGTTGTCTGTGGTTTTCAGTTTATGTCTGAGTTAATTGGGTGTCCTCAATTACCTGGGTTTAAAAACTGGCACATGCCGACCTGAAAATGCACTGTTCTTTCAAGGGGGTCAATTTGAGGGAATTTGCTGTCAGCTTTTCTGGTACCAGGCATATGATCACAAAGAGGGGTGGATACCTGATGACAGTTTGGTAACAACAGATCGGCTAGAGCACAATTATTGGTCATTTGGGCCAGTATGGGCCCACTAATAGGAATAGTGGTGAAGGGAAGTGTTTGTTGACATTTAAGTGTACATTAAAGCTAAGTGCAATTTCCACACCCTCCCTTCGTTACATCAAAGATGTCCTACTAGCAATATGCATTATTGAGGTGTAGTGATCCCACTCAAATGAAGCTTTGGTCAGGACAAATTGAGTACTTTCTACGAAACACACAGTTTAGTCAAATTACTTTCTTTTATTATGATGCCAGCATGCACTGGGCTGTTGGGCACTGCTTTGAGAACGATATATCTTCAACATTTGTCAGTAGACCTATGTTTCGTAGTAAGGAGCTTTACACAGGACGCTTCCAGAAAAATGTGGGGGCACCTTTGATTTACTGAACCCAGAAATGCTTATACATTACCTCCTATGTGCTTATGGTTCTGTTTATGCTATGCATAGATTGGTGATTGCTGACACCAACACTAGAGGAGTAAGACAAATGACGGAGTAGATCAGTTTCACCAGACTGACATGTGATCTATTCCTCTTCTTTCTCCACCCCCTTTATCACTTCTTGTCTGTACCTACCTGCCAGATGTCTCAGGCCGGCTCTTCACAATGCACTCTCACTCTGTCCATTGTGATAGTCGCATTTTGGTGGAGGACCCTACACTCACAAGTCTTCCACGTTATTTCCTCTATCTTGACCCCTCCTTTCCATCTCTCTGCTGTCCTTCACTCAACGTTTTGAGGCAGCTTAATCATGCGATAATGCACGGCACAGGTACTCAAAATGGCATTAGGTTATTTGCCACTGTAACAATTTCAGTCCTCTTTTGCAATATTATAGTACTTAAATAAGTGCAATTTTGTGAATGTTTTATGAGTCGTGTTTTGGAACAAAACACCTGCAGGAATTCGAAAAACAGAAACAAACAATATTCTTCCCAGAATGGGAATCCAGTGAGCTGTATCTAGTCTGGATGCTCTATTATGTGCCTGAAGGAGTGGCTTACATATGCTGTGTTAAAGGACATGAACATGTAACCATTATTTTGTTTCCTAAATGTAAAACTTGCCCTAGACAATACCATGAGTAAACTAAGGGTTTCAAAAAGATCCTGCAAAGAAACGATCAACCTTCATTGAGTCGAAAGGTTAAAGGCACCTTTTAAGCTAACCGTGTGTTCAGCAGTGGCCATTCGAATGAAGGAATGAGTGAATGAATGAATAAACAGACCCGCTAACTCACCAAACACACCACAGAAATCTGGGACCTGCTCAGTCACAATGCTCCAGACCTACTTTTCCACACAGAAATTTGGCTGAGCCCTGTATCAGCACCTGATATCGCCACGGCCTTCCCCCTGGTTACAAGATTGCTAGGAAAGGCAGACCTCACAAGTCCATAAGGTGGAATCTCCATCATGCAAAAGAACATGATCAGCTGCACCTAATCCACGGACATGTCATCCTCCAACATGGTGCACCTGTCGTTCAAGCTCCACGTCACAGCCAACCTCACCTTAAGCGGCACTCTCATCTACAGACCAGAGGGCAGCCCACCAACTTCACCGACACCATCATGAACTTTGCCATACTACTCACCCTCGATGCTAGCAATTACATCCTACTCAGAGACCTGAACCTCAACCTTGAAGACCACTCAAAAGCTCTCATCAAAGACCTTGGAAGCCTTGGCCTCACCCAACTATTAAAGGGACCTACCCACATTGCGGGACACCTCCTGGACCCTATTTCTATGACCTTTGTCAACATGCACGAGTGGATGAGCCCACACTTGTCCCCTGGACAGACCATGCCCTCATTAGGTTCAGCTTCCCCATCTTGGTCCAAAGCACGTGCACTACCGCCAGAGCAGCCCATTGAAAATGGAACAGCATCACTGACATGGACTGAAACACCGCTCCTAACACCCACCTACCCCATCACAGCAACAGCCTCCCCAAAGTCATCAAGAATTTCTGACTCCCTGTTCCTCTCAAGCACAGCAATACAACAAGATCTGGACCCCAGGCCATTTGGTACACAGAGGAACCCAACTGATGAAAACGCCACTGCGAGCAACTGGAGCTCAATTGGAGAATGAGCCAGGACAATGCAGACAACAGCATGTTCAACTCCGTGCCAAAAGACGCTACCACCAAATGATCCGGACCACCAAATGTTTGCCATTCACAACCAAACACAATTCAAACACTTTACCGGCTCTTTTCCTCGACTACATAACACCAGCCCAGCATCCCTCAACAATCTCATCTGCTTTCACAACCTTCTAGGCACCTCCGCTCATCCGGACTCCTACTTGCACACATCCCACGCATACGGAAAACCAGATCCGGCGGTCAAGCATTCACCTACATCACTCCTAAAGCACGGAATGACCTGCCACTACACATATTTTTATTTATTTATTTATTTATTTTATTTACATAAGAGCCTCCTCCTCACTTCTTGAATTACACAAGAAGCTGAAGACCTGGCTTTTTGAGTAGTGCCACTAGGCCCTAGGTATGGCTAGACTCACACCTGCTCAGCATCAGGATAACCACCAGGCTGATAGTGCACTTTACAGATCTACATAACATACCATAACATAACATACCATAACATAACATAAACTCAGTAAAAAAAACTGTTTGCATGGAACCACCTGAATGCATTTTTTTTGGCTGAAGGAATTGGCATAGAGTATTAAGAAAAGGAGAGATTTTTTTTTCTTTTGTTTTTTTTTATTTACAGAAACTGAAGGTGATAGTCATGTAGAGTTTATTCCATAGCGTAGACCCTGAGAACACAACGTTTTATTTATTTATTTTTGCAGTTTTATATAGCGCAAACTCGACAAAGAGCGTTGGACTGCTTTAAATGAGCATCAGTTACATTACACCTATTCAGGATCAGATTCATTTTTGTAGGCACGGGGAGATTAAGAGATTTGCCCAGAATCACAGGATTGTGGTCCGATGTTGGGACTCGAGCCTGGTTCCCCAGTTCCAAAGTCGGCAGTTGCAGCCATAACACCACATGGTCTGTCTCACCTGCATTCGAGTGGCAGCATGTGCTGCAGATGTGGCTTAGAACTCGGGGGCCTATTACCAACAGCGTGCGTTAATTAACGCAAACCACAGTTAGCGTCGTTTTTTATCGCTGGATTCGTTTGCGGAGATAACGCGTTATTAGCAACGTTTATCTCCAATGCGAAACAAATCCAGCGATGGCGGCGATTCCCAGCATTAGCACGAGAATTCCTTGCGATAAATTCCTATCGCTAAGGAAAAACTCGCTAATAGGCAGGTGGGGACTTAACCGTAGAATCCACCTCCCATAGACTATAATGGCTAAGTCAGGTTTCTAGCAGGTGTTAAAATCCAGCGCTAATCGGGGTTAACGCACATTTTTTTATCGCTTCGCGGGCCTTGCTAATAGTGTGAAGTTGTGTTTGCGACTGTCTGCGTGTATTTTTAGTGAGGAACGCCCACTTTGCATGTCATTAGCGATAAATATCGCTGACATGCAAAGCGGTAAAAACGGGCGCTAATGCCCGCAAACTGTCGCTAACTGCTGTTAGAGACAGTTTGCTGATAGGGCGATAAAAATATCGCCGCTTTAGCGGCAAAAAGTGCCGCTAAAGCGGCGATAGTGCCCTTGCTAATATGCCCCTCGGTTTCATGACTGGGGATTTGAACTTTCAGGGGTGGAGACATTTATTTTTTGCTGCGATATGTTGCAGTTTTCCACATATGATTTTGTTGATGAGGTACAAGTAGGCCTGCCAGTTTTTAAATTATTTCCACTGGAGAGCAGCCTGGGCCTTTGAACACTAGTTTTGCCTAAACAGCCGCCTGGCATAAGCTATTGCTGTTACATAATCCCCTTCACAGCAACACAAACACTTCCATTTTCAGGAACGCTGAGAAATTGACATGAAGTTTATGAAGGTAGAGCCTCGACATTCCAGCTGTACACCTACTCTGCTTAATGGTTTTCAGCTCACCTTAATTTTCACCATGCGATAATGTATCTTCACTCGGTGGCCATATAAAGTGTGCCAACATTGTATGACACATCGTGGGACCATATGAGTAGGCAGTCATGTATGAGACATTGAAGGGGATCCAATTACCAACTAGGGCGGCGTCTTTGCTACCAGGGTAATGGAGACTCATGGTGATTGCCAACTACTATTCCAGCTGTAGAGCATGTTTGATGCTTGTCAGTCCAGAAGTACTATAGTTGACCTAGCTGAGAATTGTGCTTTTGGTATTCCTGACTGCTATGGACGTCTTTCTATAGGTCTAGTCATTAAAGTAAGTAGAAGTATTTAGTATAATGGGGGCACTCAGCTGCTAGTGCTATAAAAATATACAAAAAGTTATTTAGCAATTTTAAAATTCACATTCTTGTCTTCATGAAATTCTTTTAAAGGCACTTCTGTTTAAGTCAAAAGGACATTTATATTGATTCGAGCAAAGCTCAAAGAGCCTGTTTCATGTTTCGCTACTTAGACTTCCTCAAGGCTCCGGAAGATTAAATCCATGAGATAGAGTTGAATAAATGGCATAGGGGAGAAGAGCAATCATTCGAGGCATGTTGTATTAGAATCTGTGGTCCCAAAGGATGGTTTAAATGTCAATACAACCCAGAAGGTAGATTTAGAAGGATGCTAGAAGAGGTCCTTATGTTTGAAATAAGTACCATCAT
This sequence comes from Calotriton arnoldi, assembly GCA_963921515.1. Taxonomy (NCBI): domain Eukaryota; kingdom Metazoa; phylum Chordata; class Amphibia; order Caudata; family Salamandridae; genus Calotriton; species Calotriton arnoldi. The sequence continues at coordinate 613,906 of CAWUFW010009404.1, read as the reverse complement.
GTTTTACTAGTCTGTACACGTATTCATACCGATCCTAGCTCGGATTACCCATGCTGAACTTTCTCTGTACTACTCAAAAACAGTAGGATCTCTTCTAGCCACAAAGAATTCTGGATATAAACACTACAGTAGTTAGAATTTGTAGTGCTGGTAACATGTTGAGGATAAATTCCAATCCCTGGATCACCAGGAGAGTGTGCAGGGGTGAAATATTGGTTACATTTCGTCCGGTTAAACCTGCCAAAACTTACCAGGTGAAAACATGCAGGAAAAGACTGATACATGCAGTAAATGGTACAGAAAACACTGATTTCACATGAAATTACCCATTTTCATAGTGAAAACTCAGAACATGTGGTATTTGCCGCATCCGGTAAACAACACAGCCAAAAGGTATTGGTATTCACTTTACTCACTCACAATCAGGACGTGTGTACCTGCCTGCTCTTAGCCCAAGGTACAACTGAAGGTCACAAAAAGTGCTCATAAAACACACACCTACTGACTTTGTCACTGTTTGTTATCGTCTGTATTCTTCTGAATGGGGCTCCGAGCGCGAAAGGAATGTGGTCAACAATTAATGGGCTGGAAAGTGAGAGGGACAGCTGGACAGCGAGAGAAAGGGTAGACGCCGACCGGAAGTTGGAGTCTGGGAGAGGAGAGCTTTTCCATTGTACAGATTTCAACTCTCATTATTTCTAAATCCCTTTCTGTGTATGCTGCCAGCAGGCACTTAGAAGCAGGGTCCATTCAAGCTGGGCTATACTTAGTGTGTCGATCGGAAGCCAAATACGACACTGTAGACATCAGCAGACATTCAGACTGACTGTGCCTTTTATTTTTTATTTTTGTACCCCGCAGCAGTATTGTATACTGATTCTAAAGTTTGAAGAACATCAGATTCAGTATTAAAAAGATTCAGGACTTACTGGCTTGTCGTGCATGGTGGGTCGCCTCTCCATCACAGAGGTCCTGCATTATTCAAGAATCTTAACGGACCTTTGATTTTGTAAACAAGTTGAGTAAGGGGCAGGGAATGTGGACTGCAACAGTCACAACATTACAAATGAGAGAAGTATTTCACTCATTATATCAGGCAATTTTAGTCTACAAGCATAGTGAAATACTACTACCCTTAGTACAAATGAAGGGCTAAATTCCGAGTTTGTGCAGAGATCCGAATTATGACGTGTGTGATAATTATCGCATCATCGCTTTTTTCCTGAGAACTCCTGTCAGGTCAAATTAAAAAAAATATATTTCTTGAAAAAGGCTGGGAAAACAACAAAACATACAAAGTTTGGTGTGTTAAAACAATTCTATGAGTTATACCTTATTTTGTTTTTCAAAACTTGGAATATGAGGTATTTGTGCAATAACTACACTCCACGCTGTTGTGATAGCGTAAAAGGCCATTTATTTGGACAAGGTTACTCACATACCAATGAACTTTATTAACATTAACAATAAATTCCACAATATGAATCTTGACATAACCCAGACAGGTCCAGTCTCCCCACCCCATTCACCACTCACCTGCTTCCACTTCCCCAGTAAGACCATATCATTTGTTTCACTCTACCCCTTCTCACTTGCTGACCTCATTCCATGTACCCAATCTTTCTTTCACTTGCCCTCCAAACATCCTCCCTTGAAGATCCTTCCCTTGCTCGTCGCATCCCGTGCACCGTTATCAGTCCCCTGTGCAGTCTTCCTCACCCCGAGGGGTGGATATGCCCGTATGTGACTCACCACCCACCAAAATACCGCCAACTAGGGATCCCTGGTAGGGTGGTTACCTGCCCCATCAGCACAAAAAAACCCAGTGCACCTTTCGCCTCTCAGCAATAGGACCTGCGGCACCAAATCGACTCGTTCCACAATGCAGTCACCACATCCCACATTTCCATCATGTAATAAGCGTTCCCAAACGGGAAAGGTGCACACCATCATCCCTAAACAGACCTGATTCCTCCTCTTTAAGCCACACATGTGCAATCACCTTGATGTCATGAGCGAGGCAGAAAACCCTCATTGCCCTGTTCAACTTCCTCCGAGCCTTATCAATTGCAGCATGCTTCACAGCCCCTCTCCAGGCCATGCGCGGCACCAGCTCAGTCCAAACCACACTTGTTCCGGACTAATTCCGTTTGATCGCCTCCAAGTCCCTTTGCATATGGTGAAGCAAAGTCAATCCAGACAATCGCACCAAGTAATTTTCCCCCAGATGAATCAAGAGCATATCCGGGCAGCCTCAATGCAGAACCAACTTCTTGAGCCAAGGCGATAACGCCCCCCATCGCATTCCCCCTTTACTGCACCAAAACACCTCATGGTGGCTGCTCCTCAAGCCCAGGCTCCGTCCATTTTTTATTTTATCTATTTTTATTTATAAAGTTTTGTATAGCGCAAACATGACCCCAGAGGGTATCAGAGCGCTTTACATTTCACTAGTTGGATACATGAGAAGGTTGAGGAGGTAATATGCATACATTTGGTTCAAGAGGAAGGCAGAGGTAGATAAGATAACCTATATTGATAACAGTAAAGTATATTTTAAAGTCTTAGGATGTGAATTTGTTCATTAGAAGCATTTTCACTTCTTTTTAGAAGTAGGAGGGGGAAGAGATTCTGCGTACATCTGGTGGTAAGGAGTTCCATATCTTCGGTGCGATACCTGAGAAGGTTCTGCAGCACGTTCTCTTTTTGTGGAAGTTCTTTGGTTTCAGCAGTAGTGAGCTCGCGCTTTTGCGAATATCTCCAACCTCCCGAAAGCTCTAGCTTTTGTGCTAAGTAACTGGGGATTTTGATATGAAGGGCTTTATGAGTCATGCAGGCGATCTTTAGTTGTATTCTTGCCTCATATGGTAGCCAGTTCAATCTTTTTAAGGTCGGAGAAATGTGGTTATTTCTTTTTGTTCCGGAGACCAACCTGGCCGCTGCGTTAGGAGATGCCCTCAGCGGGGCCAGCTTGTATTTGGGAAGTCCGCATAGAGTGATGCCTCCATAATCCAATCTTGGCAACACTAGGGCTTGTACCGCCATTTTTAAATCGACCTGTGGGAGGAAGGGTTTAAGGGGCATATTATCAAGAACTGCGTTAAAATTATCGCCGCTTTAGCGGCAGAAAACTGCCGCTAAAGCGGCGATAATGGGCTTGATAATATGCCCTTGAGAATTCCAATAGAAGCCCATGTTGACACCAGAACATGGGCTTCTATTGGAATTCTCAAGGGCATATTATCAAGCCCATTATCGCCGCTTTAGCGGCAGTTTTCTGCCGCCAAAGCGGCGATAATTTTAACGCCGTTTCTTGATAATATGCCCCTAAGTTTCCTTAGAATACTCATCTGGTGATTAGCTCCTTTGGTGGCATTACTGATATGCGCCTGCATATTCAATTGTTTGTTAAAGGTAATTCCCAAGGATTTAGCAGAGTCAATGATGTGGGGAAATCAGTTAAAGGTTGTTAGATGCTTCAGCCAGAGGTCTATCTTGGGTGTGTGGTTTGGGGGGAGATGAGGAGGAATTCCGTTTTGGTGGTGTTGACCATGAGGTGGTTGCCTGTGAGCCAGCTTTGAGTGTTACGCAGAATAGTGTTGAGGGAGATCAAGTCTTCTGGGGAGGAGATAGATCTGTTCGTCTGCATACTTGGCTACCCAGTGTACAAAGGAATGTCCCACGATCCAGGTAGCCGTCTTGGTGCCTGGCCCTCTCACACACCCTGCAGTAGATGAAAGAAACAATTAACTCAGACAAAACATCCCCCCCAGTCCCTCCACCGGACAAAGACCATACTATTTTCACACACAGCGATCACAGCACCTTGACTTCCACCTGCCAATCTGTCGAATCCTTCCCCAAGACCAACTTAAGCGTGCCACCACCGTCGCCGCCCCAATCTGCAAGGAATGCATGCCAAAACTAGCGGGGTCTCTACCAATCCTGTGCAAAACCATGTGCAACACTGCCAACATCTGAAAAGCGGTGACCCTGCTACCCTCCGCATGACAAAATACGCCTGATAAACATCTCCCAGGCAATAACAGAAAAGCACGCCATTCATGGACCGGGCATACCACACTGCACCCACCCTCACACATCCAGACCCATCTCCCCCTGCCTGCCTAATCCGTTTTAGACCATCGCAGCCAGATGCCAAATCTCACTTGGCCCAAACATACTTCTTCATACAATACCCTCCCTTGGTGAGCAGAACCCAAAAGTTCAGAAACCCAAAATACCCCAAAAAACATCCAGTTTATACAAACGGATCATAACAACACAGAGGCAGAACCGCCAACAACTCCCCCAACAATTCAAACGTGATAGCTTCCTGCAACACCGACCTCCCCCCTCCCTTCCCCACCTCTTCAAGACGTTTCCCAGAATCTCGTCCTTGCCTTGTCAAAACCCAAATACAGCTTACCATAGAACAAAATTTCAGCCAGCTTGCCCGCAATAGTGGTAGGCTACAAACCTTTATCAATGCAGGATAAAACAAAACTCAAAACTCCCTGTTCAGTGTCCTGCCATTCAAGGCGCATCAGTTCCAAAGAATGGTTCAAAAACTCTCCAAATTCACTCCTTCAGTGCGGCAACATTGCCCCAGACATGGCCATGTCGAGACACCTGCAAAACGTCATGCCTGCTCTCGCCACTCTGCACACAAAGTTTAGGAAACCCAACAACTTCTGCTGCACCCTCAACTCAATCTTCCACTCTCCGATCACATGCAACAGAAAAACCTGGATCTCATCCACTTTTCCTCTAGGCAGACATGACACCCACTGCACCGAATCCAGTTGAATGCCCAGTAAAATCAGCACAACACCGGGCCCTTCCATTTTCTCGGGAGCCCAAGGCACCCCAGAATCCTGTGCTAAGGCTTCAAAGTGGCCCAATGCCACGGACACAGTCACCAGACGCTCGTGCCCCAACAAACAAGAAATCGTCAAGGTAGTGAGACACCTCCCGATGTCCACTGCTTCTGCTGAAAACCCACTGCAAAAAACATACTGAAAAGCTCGAACAAGGCACAAGAAATGGCACAACCCATCCGCAGCGCTTTATCCACATAGATGGCACCCCCAAATTGAATACCAAGCAAAGAGAAATCCGCAGGATGAATGGGCAGCAAACGAAAAGCGGACATAACATCACACTTCGACAACTCGGCTCCCCGTCCACACCTTTGATCAGCCATTTGGTGTCGTCCACCGAGGCGTACAACACCCTGGTATCTTCCTCAGCAATGAAGCTATTGACAGACCCACCCTACGTCCATGAGCGTTGGTGAATCATCCTGAACTACCCAGGCTCTTCTTGGGCACCACTCCCAAGGGGGAAACAATCAAATCCTCCAAGGGCCACTCGGAGAATGGACCTGCAAACCTACCAGTCCACTGGCTGTATGTGTCGAGGCCGAGGATTGAGTGGACGACATCCACTGCATCCACAACTCCGAATCCACCTCCCCTCATGGCTTGTCCGGATTCAGACTGACCCTGGTCCTAAACTCCTCATCATAGCTCAGTCAGGCATGACCCCCAAAATGCATCTGCGCCTTGTGAATGATGTCCATATACTTCAGCAAGGCTATCGCCCTATCTAAATGACACTCACAATAGATGCTAGCGTAAATCAAAAAAGCTAAGGTCCAATTTTCCATGTTTATGGGCACTCTTGGTCTCCTAGTCAACTCCCACTCTTCCTCCTTGGACCCCTCCTTGGCCTGAATCTCCCAATGTTAGAGTTTGAAAACATCAACATATTCATGTTTCCAAATACTATTTTTGTTTTTTTCCAAAAAAGGGGACCCCAAAGGCATCGCCAATCCCATATATGGCATCCGCTTCTTATGTTTGTCTTCCTTGGTCTCCTCCTTCCCGCCAGTCCCCACGGTACCGTTCAGTTGGACCTCGGCACCCACTACCTGTTTGCTACTCTCCCCTTTTTCAGTATCACATGTGCTGCCATTGCATCCGTCAGCGCAGCCCATGACTCATCCACCACACCATCTCCCACTCCCACCAACCTGCAATGCTCGTGTCCCCTCATTCCCAATATCCCATGCTGTCCACTAATCGCCATTACCTGGCAACACTTCACTGCGCACTGACTTTTCTTTGCGCCGTCCTCCGCCGCTCTGTAGTCCAGTAGGCTTAGCACTCCCCATGCCCACACTGGACACCTGTAAGACAGCAACATCGCTGGTTGCCCTCTTCATCTTCCCAGACCTCCATCTCGGTTCATCTTCCTCCTCTCGCAACTCCCCTTCTTCCCATTCATCACTGTCATCACAATAGTCAAGCGACAGCTTTGCATCCCCCACATGTTCAACACACACAGGCTCCTGCACCACACGCTTCTGCCATTGCACTGACACACATGTGTAACTGTATGATCATCCATCGCGACTCCTTGTGAGCGATCCCGTGACAGAGGGTAGCCGCCGCAGACCCCCTGCTGCTTCGTGCCAACATCCTGGGGCCGTCTTGTGCCCCGCTGGCATCGCCACCATTCTCCGGGCCTCTGCTGCCTCTCTTGTGCCTCCATCCCCCACCAGGCTGCTCCGACCTGGGGGGTCCCTCACACCACCGGGCCCCCGAGCCATGCTGGTTTTGCCCTGACTCCCTCACATTCGAGGTCCTCGGGAACCCACACCCACTGCCCCCCTGTCTTCTGGCCTACTGTCCTCCAGTCCCCCACCTGGGTGTCAACAGCCTGTAATTCCCCGGTCCCAGTGTCAAGGGCAGCCGCCCTCTCCCTGGCCTCACACATCCGGGCCCAACGTTCTTCAGTCTCCTGAATAAGGAGGCACTGCTCCGAATATGTGCCTCCAAATCCACTCTTTGCCACCTGTTAGTCAGGGGGTCCTTGGGGGCCATATGCCCCAACCCCCTCTGTGCCAGTTGCCTGCCAGTCCAGGCCCTGTATATGTGCCTCCTATCCCCAGGCCCACCCTCCCGGGGCCTAGGCGTGGCCCACTTGCTCTTTTTCAGTACAAGGCGCAAGGGCCCAGCTGTCTGTCCTGACTGCCTCCCAGGTGGGGGCCTCGCTGAAAGGTCCACTGGCCCTCCACCCCCGGGGAGTTGCAGAGCCTTCTGCTTGTCGTCCTGCTGGGCACGCGCTCGCACGGCCTTCGCTTGACTCAGCCCCGCTTCCCTGCTCTCAGTCAACTGCCTTTTTTCTGCGGGAGGCTGGAAGCAAGCCAGGAGGCTCTTTCTCCTGTCCCGCGTGTAGATTTTCCTAGACCGTGCTTCACACTCTGGCCCGCCCCACTGTGGCCTTAGCAGATGGCAGCGGCTTAGGAAGGCAAGCACCCACCGCCGCAGCGACCCTGCCCGATGCGGAACGCATCGGGCGCTGCATCCTCACCCAAGCCTGGTCAAGCACACCAGGCCTGAGGAGGTCCGCCCTACCTGCCGCACCTAGGGTGTTCAAAACGGCACAGACCACCTCAGTGTCCGGCACCGCCATCTACTTCTCCCCACCATCAACGAGACTGCAAGGTAGGCCGAGTTTCCTCACTTGAATAAGGGTCCTAAAAAACGAACTCCCCTCACAGGGGTGTTTTGGTGTCAGGAAGAGGCCGTATACTCCTCTCCTGACACCTTAATACCCTACCTAAACCTGCCCCTTCCCCCTAGCTTAGCCTATTCCCACCCTGTTCTGCTGGCCCTGCATGAAGCACCCCGGGGGAAGACTGGTCTGCGACCTTCACTTCCCCAGGGGGCCGACAATACCACTCGTGTATACCCAGCCCGATAGTAAGGGTATTCACCACATCTGGTAAATACCCCACCCTATTCCCACCAACTTGTAATGAGAGCCTCGGTGTACTAAAAATGGGCACTTCTGCCCACAAATATTTTCATATCAGGCTACTAAAAATCATGTGAACAAGGTGGAGTTACACCTTGAGAAAACCCTTGGAGGAAGGTGTAATGGTTGTTTCCTGACTATGGAAATTTTCAGTGATCGTCGGTATTCTAACTGAGGATTTTTTGTAAAGAATGATTAATGATTTTGTACTTTTGTACCTGGAGTGAGCACTTCATTGTAAAGACAAATTGGAGAATGTTGTAGTATGGGTAATGTGCTTGCTTTTGGACTTACCAATGGCTAAAAGAAAGGTGCTTCATTAAAATGGTTAGAATTGGGGAACCTTGCAAGGGTTCAGTAAATTAGAAACAATTGCTAACTATAGTTCGAGAGAAAAAGAATGCAAAGTGATTGCAGAGATGAAAAGTTGGAAAATGCCAGAATTTAGACTTCTGCACAGTTCTTCATGTATATAATCAATGTTGTTGAAACTGGGCTTCTTCAGAGTTCAACTGCCTGAAAAAGACAGTGGGAAAACGATAGCAGAAGAATAGACACAACTGTCATGAAAAATCATTTGTTAGATAAAATTAAACCATACACACAGTAGATGATGTTTTCTGACAAACAAATTGCGTTTTTTATTAATGAGTCAATCGCTTATATTTGTCATATCATTTTGAAACTTGAAAATATTAACACTTCCCACAAGAGAGAGTGAAAGGAGAACATGACTTCAGAGGTTTCATAAGACACACCAGTGTAGAAACTGCATGCTTCTAACTTTGTAAAATTTACAAACCTTTAAAAAATGAGACCATCCTTGGAAGTACTAAAGGCATTTTAGAACTTCAGGCCCATTTTAGAGTTTGGCAGGCAGCCACCCTTCCGCCAGGATAGAGGAGGACAGTACCCGGCCACCGTCATGGACTACTGTCTGCCATACTTAGAGTTCACAGTCAGTGGTTCTTCTTACGGCACTGCAAGTTTGGCGCACGCCCGCTGCCTTTCAAGTGCCCACGCACCAGATTTTGTATGTTTCAAAAACAAACTCCCAAGAATGAAGTTTGTCATTAAAAAACTAAAAATTAATGATCCCCAAACTCTGAGAGTTTTGTTTCTTACTATATATTAAAAACTTTGGATATGATATTTCTGCTGGTGAGACATTGATAAGTATTGCATTACATTTCATCATGAGGTCATGAGAATTATCAAGACATAGGTTTGTGAGAGTGTATGCTGTATCAAGAACAGACATGCGAGTGATTGGATCTAGGCGTTATCAAGTGCATAGCCCTCTGTGAGTTTTGGGTACAACCAAGAGTGAAGCTTGTGTGGGTCTGTGTATTATCAAAACTGTAATAAATGCATATACAATGGGGGCCCCCTGCACTAATGAAAAGTTTCTGAGGCATGGAAAAGAACAACTGTAATGTGAATCCTCAGGCAACCACTCTCTTTACTTACAAATACAATATTTCATGATTAACAGAGCTCATGAACACATAAAAATTAGAAAAGCTAAAAAAATATTTTATTATCAATGTTCAAGAATATACACACACATGACATATACATAACTATATAAAAAAACAACTCTAAAACAGACCGGTACAATCATCCACAACTGTCACAACCCATACACATTCATGAATAGCACTTAATAAACAAATAATGGAGTTCCAAAATATTTATAAATCCCTTTCATGTTTATATGCAAGTCCTAATCTGCAAGATAACCATTCAAATATATATTTTCTTATATAGATCAAGATATGGCAAATGACACAAATTCCAATAGCCAAATATCATCGACAGTTGATGAATGTAACGTAGCTGGAGTAAATGATAAACTCTGAAGATCTCTCTACATGCGTTTCGACTCACAGGCCTTCATCAGGAGAGCCATATCTCATAGGTTTGAATAATGCCATCCTACTTCCTGCTTGTCAGAGTTTATACATCACATAGTCGATGCAGCAAGATTGACATGTAACAAGAGACTGTCTTTCCTCAATTGGTTATATATGGTTGTTCCTGTGAAGTATCACTAGGAATAGCACCTGACACAGGAGTTTAATAGCATGCAAGGCTTAGAACAAGTTGCAAATCAAAGAAGTGGTTCTTAATGGAACTGCGCTGTGATGAGACAGCGTCCCAGTCTCTTTACTATTCTCAGATTAATTTTCACCCTTAAAAGGGGCTTAAGTACTTAAAAGAACATCTAGATTCAAAAATGTATCCCTTCCACATGCAGTTCAGTCCTCAAAAATCATGAATGCTTGTGTGCGCATCTAGGATAGAACACGGAATCTATGCGATACCATCTGTGTGGTGCAGCCAGGTCCTCCACACGAACTGTAACACAGGAAGTCTGAATATTAGCAGGAATATAGTTGCTAGGCACACATGGTATTAAAAGACGCACAGCTCTGTGTTTTAGAACAGAGCCTTGTGTGAGACTGTGTGTCATGATGGTTCACTTCCAGGGGCCCAATTTAAGGAAAGTGCCCCGGGGGTGCAACAGACATGTGCGCCTGCTTTGCGTGCCCCATTGTGCTTTGGTATTACAGAAAGGGCTGCAAACACTTGTGCGACCCTTTCTGTAATGTATATAGCGCTGGCACATATTTAGTGCCAGCACTATCACCAGGGGATGTCCCCTCATGTTCATGGGGGTGTGGCCCCATGCAAATGAAGGAATCCCTTTTCCTCTGTGCCAGTGCTGTATTATAGACACAGGCGTAGAGGCAAAGAGGCTGTCAGGAGGCGCACTGACAGCGCGCCACCTAAAAGGTGGAGCACTGCCAGTGCACCCCATGATGGCAGCCCTCTGGAGAGGGGAAAGGGGGACCCCCCAGACATCCCCTTGCAGGCAGGCGCAGTCACTCACTACAAGGGTATCTCTCTCCCCTTTTAAAAGTGCAGGCGGGTTGCCGCCTGCACAGTGAAATATGGAGCGGCTCCTTCAAAGCCACTCAGTTTTTCATGTGAATGCGCTGCTCCCAGGGCAGCATGACTATGCAGCTGCCCTGGGGCAGCACATTCAATGTAATAGAATGCACTTTCCCTGTTTGCGCCCGGCGCACCTGTTTTAAGGTGCTCCGTGACGCAATCAGGGAAAGTGTGTCCTATGTGTAACAGGGCCCTAGGTCTATCTTTTAAAAGTGACCATTATTCTGTGAATTATGAAAGCAATTAAGATGAGATTAAGCACTCTATAAGACTGAGCTGGATTTCCAGTGGTTGTTGCTGCTGAATACACAGCATCAATAGGCCATTCAGCTCGAGAATGTGCTTTCTGGAAAGCGCCATACCAATCCACACTGTTATCCTTCTTTGGGAGAAATGTGCTGTTAAAGGTTCCAGTTGTGAAAAATGTCAAGGGGAGGGAACAAGTTTACCACTCTCCTACAAAAAATGTATGGCTTTTCCTGCTCTTGCTTGTTTGGTAACATCAATTTCCTGTGATTAAAGCTATGTGGCACCAGTGGCCATTCTACTTGATAAAGGTACAATATTCATTTATTTCCCTTTACTGAACTTAACTGGCACAGATGTTTTGTAAAATCATGTGGAGTTATACTGAACTTGCAGGTCTAGGGGGTCTGGAGACCTTATTTGAACTCTACCAATATAGCATGCATACTCCTCTCCTTTCCCTGAAAAAGCACCTGGAGTTTCACCATCTTCTCCTAAAGGTAGGACTTTAAAACCCTGCCTCCAGGGCAGAATACTTACTAAACTGTTAACCCCATTCTGAATTCCAGAGCTGTAGCAATGTTTGTGTTTGTGTCTCCAAGTTCATTGGTTGCTAGGGAATGTTACACGCCCTTGGCCTCCAGGTCGCTGTCTGGTTGCCAGATGCCCTTCTGCCACTGTAACCAAGCTCCTGTGAGGAATGGAAGATCATGTGACGAGCTGTAATGGAGACGAGCTTCATGATTTTGAGGTGTCTGCATGTTTTAGAGCTCAGGCCGGGTGTTATTCTGCATGCTGCAATCTTTTGCTGTCTCTCTCGTTCTGCTAAGTAGGATTAACCCTGTCTTTTGTCCCATTTGCTTGCCCCATCCTGAGGTTTCAGCACATAAGTCCCCTCCAAGTTTCGTGCCTGGACCCATGCCCTTAGAATTCCCTGTCTGTGCTACCCTAATGGAATTGCCTCTTACCAGCATATTGTACTTTGATTGAGACCAAACGAGGTAAAGTTTGCTACATAAGTGCAGTCACTCTCTAACTCGTATTCTCTAGGGGTGGTGTGAAATTTCACTTGCTACCACTCCTACTATATTAAGTTTTTAAACCATTTATTGAACTTCAAGATGTTGACAGTTTTTATTGTTAAAGTGTAAGGCAAAATGTGGTTAACGTAGTGGTGGGCGTAACTCGCATAATTCCATGTAGCGTAGTCACGCGGAATTACCTAAGGATTCCACAAGATCAGCTTGAATTATGTGAGAAGAGTAATTTTGCATGTAGTTCTATTTATTACAGCAAAAATGCCCACTCGTATCCAAAATGGATGCGAGGATGCTTTTTGCACCTATAAACATCACTAAAGGCAACAGAACATGAATAGCTTGCCGAGCAGCTGCTCCCGCTTGCTAAAAGTGCTCTTGGGGTAGGATTTGTTCCCACATTACTACCAGCATTTAGCGCGTACAGAACGGATGTGAGAATGCATTTTGTGCTAGGAAACAGCACTAAATGCAGCAGAAGACGAATATTGAGCGTGAGTGTCTGCTTATGCTTGCTAAATGTGCTCTTGCAGTAAGATTTTTTTCCCAAAAAATTTCTCTTGATTACGAGAGCAGGAGTAATTGCATAATTATCAGTAATTCCACATGAAAGAGTAATGCAGAATTACCAAAATTACTCTGAATACTACAGTGTAATCGAAATTCTGCCTAAGCATAAGTACAAAATGGTTTGTAAATTAATGAATGATTTCTTGTTTAATCTCAGTTAAAACCAATCTTTTGAAGGTTTTCTACATATTGCCGTGGAAATCAAAGGCTACAATTCCCCCATAGGGACAATTTGTGCCTCTAATAAATAGGCCTTAGTAAAAGTAGAACTTTGTATGAGTATAACTCACTCAAACCTACCTTGCCTTATAGGGGAGTTTTACCTCAAATTCTTTTTCAGTTGGAAAATTTCACCCACTCAACTGGGGTTGTGCAAAACATAGAAAAGTGTACTATGCGCAGCTGTGCTAGTAAAGGTATAATCTTACACATCCCTACTCTTCACTTGAGGTATGCAAAATCATGTTCATTGTATCCCTAAAATGACAAGAAATATCTGGAAAACTGTGCGAAATTACACATAAATTACGCAAAGTGCACTATGATATATCTCACAGAAATTTGAAATTAATGGCATATCTGGCATTAAAAGTCACTTGAGATACATGCAACAAGACTGGGTTCCGCTCTAGTCATTTCTGATATTTTGTATAATTTGCATAGTTCAAAATAACACAAATTAGGAAAATTATGTATGCAAAACAGAACATTTCATACAGCACTACTCTTCACTATCAGACCTGGGACCAGGTGTTTGAAGATCTGATTGCAAAAATATGGTTACCATTTGCAACTAGTAAATTTACGAAAACTGAAAAGTCTAACAAAATGGCGTATGTACTAATAGGTTGGTTCCCTAAATTCGGATTCGGAGTGGGTCACAATCTGACCAACCTCACGAATATTAATGAAGCAAGTCACAAATTGTGATTTACTCCAATTGGTGGCTGTCACAGGGCTCAGATGACCATAACATTGATCAACTCTGAAAAAGTAAACTCTTTTTATAATGCATCCCATTTTCTTTAAAGGAAGGAAGGGGCTGCTTTTAAAAAGAAAACTTTCTTTTTTGAAAAGTTTGTTTTAGTGTTCTGGACCACTGACTTCTCAACAAACCTTTTTGTACATTCACAGACTCCTTCCATTTTGCAAATGCATAACAATACTGTCGTTCCAAATACTGAATTGATGTGGGGCCACAATCCGAATTTAGGAGCCGGTAAAATTTTAGCGATTCCTAAAATGGGATTAGTACATTAAAAAACCAT
>CAWUFW010009403.1:600000-787850 GCA_963921515.1 Calotriton arnoldi | reverse complement strand
CACATCCGGTGCAAGTCAACATGCTGCACCAGCAGGACCACCAGCTGCAGCACCAGCAGGTCCACCAGCTGCACCCCCTGCACCCACCCCTCCAACGACTGTCACCACGAATACCATCCCTGCCGACATGGACAGAATAAGGAACAACACCAGCGCAGTGACCCTGGACCAACCTGGGGCCATGGACACCACCACCACCACCAACCCCCGAGGTGGACCAGGGTTATCTGTGCGTGCAACTGCACACACTGCACATGTCAGCAGGGGTGGTGGGAGGGGTGGGAGACAGAGGTCGCTGCTTGCAGACGTTGCTGGTGTGCATGAAGACCCACAACTGGTACGCATAGCTGATGCGTACCAGTCCAGCACCGGAGAGCTCAGCCAGGTAGTGGGGCTCCTCAGAGACATCAAACAGCAGCAGGCTGCCCATCATGCCCGCTTGGACTCCCACATGTCCCATGTGGAGTCACACATGTCACGTGTGGACTCCCACATGTCACGTGTGGACTCCCACATGACCCGCGTGGAGTCCAAGTGGGATGTACTACATGAGATGACGGCGGTGCACAGGGACATTTTACAATGCCTCCGCCAGATGAACAGCAACCAGTCCACACCTCCCTGTGTGCCAACAACATCTGGTACCGAACAAACTGCAACTGCCACAGGGAGGGAGGAGGACTCTGGCGGAGAGTCCCCTGCACCGCAGCAGCCTGCACTTGAGGGCCCCCCCCAAGAAGAGGGGTCGTCCGAGGAGGGGAAAGTGAGAGGCTGATGGCCAAGCGCAACTCCCAGGAAGCCTGAACCTGTTCTGGATTTTCGCCTTTGTGCACAGACTGTTCACCCTGTTGATGGCAACACTACTCCCACACATTGCATGGGGAGTACAAGTTGGAACAATGTGTCAGACAACTGTGGCCCCGATACTGGGGATCCTGTCTACCTGGACTTTCTATTCATCTAGGAACTTGGGATTGCAAGATTCATGTACAGCACAATCCATCCTATGCACTATTATCACAGATGTATCACAATAAACACAATAATACACCATACTTGCCTCTGTCGTGATTCCAACGTGGGTGCTGTTATGGGGATGATGAACAACAAAATTACACTGTGTATGCGAACTGCAACAGCAAGGACAACACAGGCATGTGAGTACAGGCAACGTGACACATATGAGGGAGACACACCACCAGGGCTACACAACACATACACACCTAGGCCATCTGACTCATTGCCTACACTGATGTTGCCAGGGAAGACGGTGCAATGCACAGACACCACACCCATTCCCAGTTGTAGTCAAGTAGCCCACAGGTGCAGTAAGCAAATGGCAGTCAAATGTGTGACCACAGACAACGCACATCACTAAGTGAAGCACAGGTTTATTACACAGTAGCAACATGCCGTAACCACTACAGATGCAAGGTAACCCCACCTGGTAGCGGGCACACAGTCAACAACTGTAGACAGAAGGAAGTCCATGGGTGTGGCGCACATCACCTGTAGGGACACAACAGCTACCAGCCTGGATGTGCAATCACGTTGTCGGTGGACACAGTTGACCAAACGAATCTGAAAGTACCCTGTGAAGGACAGAAATGACACACAGTCAAAAGCAATGGAGTACAGGACAGAACAGCAAAACTCATGCACAATACATGTTACAAGATACCCACCCAGAACCAAGTTAGCATGTGAACACTGTTGGGGAGTACAGCCCACCTGTAAGCACACATCGCAACACACATCCAGTCAAGTAGCCCATGGACACACTCCAACAGCACCAGAGCACCACCCACACATCATGCCAACTCACATCATTGACATGACACCTCAGGATACTCACATTCAGCTAAAGAAGTTGGTGATGAGCTGTGTGCGGACATCACCATCACCATCATCATCATCATCGTCACTGGCATCGTGTTCCAGGCCAGGATCCTCCACAGGTGGCGGATGTTGGTCATCGTCATCCTGGATGAGAGGCAACTCCTTCCGCACTGCCAGGTTGTGGAGCATGCAGCAGACGATGATAATCTTGCACACTTTCGCAGGGGCATATGGGAGGGACCCTCCGGTCTTGTCCAGGCAGCGGAAGCGGCTCTTCAGGAGACCAAAGGTCCGCTCAATCACTCTCCTGGTCCGACCATGTGCCTCATTGTAGCGCATCTGGGCAGGTGTCACAGGGTTCCTGAGGGGTGTCAGCAACCACGGCATGTTGGGGTATCCCGAGTCACCTACGGACAGACAAGTGCACATCAGCTGACTTGGAAAAGTGGGCGGAATACTACAGATCAGATCACACACAATGGCACAAAGTCAGTACACACCGACAAGCCAGGCACGCTGGTTCTGCATCTGTGCCATCAACCTGGGGATGCGACTACTCCTCATCACAAAGGCATCGTGTGCTGAACCAGGGAAACGGGCACACACGTGTGTGATGGTCATGTCTGCAAGACACACCACCAGTGCATTGACCGAGTGGTAGTGCTTGCGGTTCCTGTAGGCCTGCTCCTGGGCCTGTGGTGGTACCAAAGCCACATGTGTCCCATCAATGGAGCCAATGACATGCGGCATCCTCCCCAGGGCATAAAAGTCACTCTTCACGTCAGTGAGTCGTCGCAGTCTAGGGAAATAGATGTACCGGTTCAGGAAGAGCAACATTGCCGCCAAGAAATCGCGGAGCACACGGCTGAACATGGTCTGTGACATCCCACCAGCAGACGCCACAGTATGTTGGAAGGTACCGGTGGCAAAGAAGTGTAGGGCTGCCATCACCTTCACCTTGGGGGTCAGCGCTGTAGGATACGGCCGGCCAGGCTGCAAATGTGGGGACAACTGCACTGCCAAATCCTCAATCAGCTGCCTGGTGAAGCGGTACCGTCGGATGCTGTCCCGTTCCACCATCGTTGCCAGGTCTGGGAATGGCCGATGGACAGCAGGAGCCCTGCAGTGCAGAGGAGAAGTAAGCAAGATCGTCAGTCACCCCACATATGCGGCATTGAACACACTCAAGATCCCAACATACATCATCATGAGGCACAACTACATGAAGTGTGCAGTACCGGAACGACATGTATGGTACATACATGGCCAACATCTGTCAACACGGTCCTACAGGTGGCATCAATTTGTCCCAGGTTGGCCCATTGGATATCATGATGCTGTGTCACAGTCACCCCCCAGTGACATGTGAGGACAGATGTGCCCCAGGCACCACAGCTCAACGACAGGCACATTCCCAGGGACCCTGTAATGCCACATGGACACTGGCATCACCTGGAGTATCATGTGTACACCACAACAAAACAAACATGACCCCCACAGGTAGTGGCCACACTTGCCATGGCAGGAGAGCCATGGACGTCTGTGACACACACGCACAACATCAGAGTCCATGCACACACAACGTGGATGTGGAGAATGTCTCCCATTGTGCACATGAAATCAGAGACATTGTAAACACTACATGCACAAAGACTGTGGAGGGCCATCACTATTGTGCCACTGGGACACCCTGGCTCAAACATACCGTCCCACATGGGACTCACGGGGTATGTGACATGACATACACAAACACCACTGTGAAATGTGACCATGGCACATGCACAGATATGAACAGTTGCACATCACAGTGGTCACGTACACGTAACACCCAGGATCCTGTCCCCATTAACACGTGCACAGCCTGGGGGTGGCTGCCCACAGGTGACACCCACAGGACAAAATGTACACCAACATACACACAATAGGAAATGCAGCCTTACATGCCTTATGATAAGGTTTGGACAGGCTGTCGTGATGTAGGTGTGCCCCTCACTCCCTGGGAGCTATCTGTGGCTGGCATATGTCCATCTGAGACAGGCATGCTGACATATGCCAGTCACATGTACAGTGATGCGTTGAACAGCAATGGACCGATCGGTGCCTCCGGCCGGCCCATTGCTTTCAATGTGTGCGGGTACGCGTTGTACCCCTGTGCGCGTTGTACTGCAATGGACCGATCGGTGCCTCCGGCCGGCCCATTGCATTCAATGTGTGCGGGTACGCGTTGTACCCCTGTGCGCGTTGTACTGCAATGGACCGATCGGTGCCTCCGGCCGGCCCATTGCATTCAATGTGTGCGGGTACGCGTTGTACCCCTGTGCGCGTTGAACAGCAATGGACCGATCGGTGCCTCCGGCCGGCCCATTGCATTCAATGTGTGCGGGTACGCGTTGTACCCCTGTGCGCGTTGTACTGCAATGGACCGATCGGTGCCTCCGGCCGGCCCATTGCATTCAATGTGTGCGGGTACGCGTTGTACCCCTGTGCGCGTTGTACTGCAATGGACCGATCGGTGCCTCCGGCCGGCCCATTGCATTCAATGTGTGCGGGTACGCGTTGTACCCCTGTGCGCGTTGTACCTCAATGGACCGATCGGTGCGCACCCATTGACAATGGGCTTGCCTGGCAACGGACGCGTTTACGAATATTCGAACGAGTCGGTTGCTGGAAAATCAGTTGGTCACCCACAACAATGTTGCAAAATCATGTATGTCATGAAGTTGAAATTTTGAAGGATGCTGTGGGCGTGTTTTGGTGCTGCTATTCCATGGATTGGCCAGATTCAGAAGATGCAAACGACTTGGACCTATCACTTTGGACACAAGGGACAGTATCTGCCTCTCCAGCACATATATATTGCTGCATGTTCCCCTGAGAGCCCACTTGCCTGCACTACATGCTCCAGGACGACATCTGCCACTGCACTGCTGCTGTCTCTGCCCCTCTGGACCCTGCAATGGCACGTACTGTGGAGAGAGCCCCAGCCTTCAGCCTTGAAGAGAACCAGGCCCTGCTGGACAGCCTACTTCCACAGTACAGCAAGCTGTATGGGACACCAGGGGAGCAGGTGAGTGTTCTGTGCACTGCCTTTCTGAATGTGCATTTTGTCTGACTAGCAAGGCTGAGAGTCAGCACACCACTGGCTAGCAGGCTCACTGAGTAGTTGTCACCCCCATAGTGTGTAGTGACTTGCACTGGACAGGTATGGTGCAGTGACAGTGCTTCTGAACAGGGTTTTACTCCCCATGCTATGATACCATGTAGTGACTTCTGGAAAACTGTCCATGGGCAGCCGTGCACTGCCTGGGTACACCATGTGCCCCTGTGATTGCGACATGTATATGCAACTGTGTCATGCACGGATATGTTGCATGTGTAGTAATGGCCTTATCACTTTGTCATCCTGACAGGCTTCTGCCCATCGGAAGCATGAGATCTGGAAGGACATCGTCCGGGCTGTCCGGTCCGTGGGGGTCTACAAGCGCCGGATCCGCAACTGCCAAAAGAGGTGGCAGGACCTTCGGGGCTGGACCCGGAGGATTGCACGGGTCCAGCTGAAGCTGTCGCCTCCTCGCAGGAGGGGCGGAACACGGACCCTGACCCCCACATGCTCAGGATCCTGGCGGTGGTCTTTCCAGACCTGGATGGGCAGCTGAAGGCCAGAGAGCAGCAAGGAGGGGGTGAGTCAAAGACTGCACTGTGTACTCTGTCTAACATGTTATGTGCCGTCCTCGGGCCAGGTTGAACTGCCACAGTACAGCAGTCATGTTGTCCAGGAGCCATGTCCCTCTATTGTGCACTGCCCACTCCTCATCTGATACCCAGGTGTGGCCCTTACATGCAGGGAATTCTGTCACTTAGGACTGTGTCCTTGCAGTTTGCTTGACTCAAGGTGGGAGACAGCATCTGTTTCCCTGACTCTGTGGTGGGCATCATGGGTGGGTCAATTGCTTACACAATGCCTGTATTCTGACATGTATTCAGCGTGTTACTTTGATCTGTGGTCCAATTGCTGAGCTGATCCACCACATGTGGCTGGGGTACCTGGCACACACCCATGCTGCGGGTGGGAACAATGTTTGGGCCCCAGGAGTATGTATATGACGTGTGTCACACATACTTAGCCAGTTGCCTACAGTCCAGGGCTCATCCCTCATTCATGTGGGGCTGGACAGTCATGCCTACTCCAGGCCATACAATACACTCTGTACTCCCACTCCCGTGTATCAGAGGACACATTGTGCACAGTGATTTGCCCCTCAGGTGTCTGCCTCTGTGTCAGTGTGCTGTGGATTAGTCGCCAGGACTGCTGTGGAGTTTCTTGGTAGGGGCTCAGCATGCCACTGGAGATGTGACCATAGGAGACGATACTTGTGTGACACATAGGTGTCTGATCAGCTGCCCATGCAGACTGGGGCATGTAAATGTGAAGTTCAGGCAGCTGTTCCCCATGCACAGCAGAGTGTGAGGGGCTCAGGTTCAGAGGGTAGTGTCACAGGTCTCCCATATGTCCAATAGGTATGACCTGGACAGATGAGGGTTAAGAGGATGTGTTGTGGGGGGATGTACATGTGCACTTGTGCAGCTCCAGGACTTGCATTCCCCATGACCTACTATTGTGACACAGTGCAGAGTGTTGTTGTCTGGCTGCAAAGTCATACATCACTGAGACAGTGATGTATGACTTTGCAGTCATGCCTCCGCCATGGCATGTGTCTACTGATTGGTGATCCTGCAGGGGAGTGACATGTGCTACATGCACACCATAGTGGCGCTGGCTATCAGGACATGGGTGCATCATGGTGTCTGTCGCTGGTATGCATCACATGCATTTCCTATTTGACTCTGGGCATCCCTTACATCCGTAAACCTGTACTGACTCAGTGGCAAGAGCTGTGATGTGTCCACACCGTGTCCTCTGCACTGTCCAACTACTGTGTACTTGGTGCATGTGTCAACACTGGGGTGTTGCAATCCAACAGACACCAGACAGATGGGTGCAAGGCCATGTGGGATGTGAGTGCCATGCTTGGCATCAGACTGACAATTGACTTCTCCTGTTCAATTAGGGCACTTTTAGCAATGTACAACTAATGATGCCAGGGCTTGCTCTGTAATGTGCTGTGCTCACAGTGGTGTGTGCGTTTGGTGCAGGTGACTGATGTCTGTCTGTTTCCCCATTGTTTGCAGATACATCCACGGCCACGGAAGGGGACAGCTCCACGGACCAGGAGGAGCCGGAGAGCCAGACTGGGTCAGCAGCCGAGGAGTGGTCGGAGGGACCCAGTGGCACGGAGGGCGAGGGGAGCCACACCGAGGAGTCCTCAGCAGCATCCACCTCAGCTGAGGACCAGAGCAACTCGGAGGATGACTCCCTTGTGGAGGCGGGTGTCAGCAGCCACCACACCCCAGCTAGTGTTGCTGTCCCCGCCACCACCAGCACCACCACCGCCCTCCCATCGGCTCCCATTCCCCAGGTCCGTGGAGGCTCCCATGTCCGGGAGCGTGTCTCCTTTGGGCCAGGCACCGCACCCCCTGCCCCTGTGTCCCCTGCTGCCCTGAGTGAGGAGTCTGTGTACCTCCTTCGCCAGCTCCATGTAGGGCAGACAGCCATGCTGAGTGTCCTCCATGCGCACACCGCGCTGTTGACTCAGCTGGTGTCGTTCATGGAGGGCATCTCATCGGGCATGTCTGACCTACAGAGGGGCAATAGGTCCATGGACTCCTCCCTGACGGCAGCAGTGTCCCTCCTCAAACGGTCCCTCACCCCTCCTGCCTCTGCTCCATCCACACTCCCCAGCACCTTACCCATCCCAGGCACACACACACTGGCACAGGCACACACCAGCACACACACATCCAGCACACTGACACACACGCCAATGACAAAACGCACACGCACGCACATTCAGGGGACTGAAGCCAGACTCACAGGGGATGGGGCCCTGGAACACACACACGCATCCACATGCACTGCGCAGTCCTCAGTTCCCTCTCCCTCCAAAGCACCCTCCCTTGCCTCACCTGCAACCCCAAAGTCACAGCAGCTCTTCCTCTGTGACCTCGGCCTCTTCCCCACCGATGAAGCTGCTCCAGCATCCCGGGGGAAGAGGAAGCCCACCCACACGGAGCAGAGTGCCCCTCGCCCCCGGACACCCTCCCCCAGGCGCAGACGGACTGAGGCCCCCACCCGCAAGTCCCCCCGGAGTGCTAAGAGCAAGACCCCGCCACCACCCTGCAGCTCAGGCACAAGGTCTCCGTCCTCCATCCCTCAGGCCCCCACTGCACAGGTGCCCCCACCACACCCTGCCCCAGGTTCCCCACCCACAGATATACCATCCCCAAGATGCTCCGGCCTTCTCCCCCTGCCACTTGCTCTCCCAGCACCACACCCCCCGCTGCGCTTGTCTGTGCCACTGATGTGGTGAGGGTGTCCCCCCCTCTGTCCAACCCACCTTGCCTGTTCCCCATTCTCCTCCCCTGGAGGTAGGCACTGCAGTGGAGTCCACTACCGCCCTGTCTGACTTGGGCACTGCAGTGGCGGACCTGTCCACCCCATCTGCAGGGTCCACTGCAGTTGTGCCGGCACCCACGACATCTGTGTCATGCCCCCCAGTTGTGCCGGCACACACCATGTCAGACACCTCCACTGCAGTTGTCAGTGGCTCTCCTGCACCCACCACCCCTTCCCTGACTCCCCCTGGTGAGCCCTGATCCTGTCCCTGCGGTGCCTGGCCTGCCCCCCGGTTGCCCCTCCTAGTGGATTGTCCCTGGTATTGTGCAGGCATGCGTAGGGTGACATCTGCCAGTGTCACCCTGTTTGAACTTTGACAATGGACTGGCCATTGGCCTTTGCTCTTTTTCAGGACTTCGTTTGGCCTCAACACATATGCTGAATAAAGCAACTTTCTTTTCTCTAGTGCTCATGCTTCAGATGTACATGTTGTTGGTGCAGCTAACCATGCCCTTGCTGCAGTGATGGTGATATCTGGTCTCATGATTATGAAGTGTTACTGTGCAGGAACCCATGTGGTCCAGGGGGAATGTGTCCTATCATGTGGTGTATCCATGTCATCAATAGCAGCATCTGAGGGTGTCATGTGTTCAGTATTTGGCAATGGGTTTCCTACTTACATTGGCAATTTCATATCTGTGGCTTCCACCCCTGCACATCTGTTGTGCCTGCCATCGTTGCATTTGTCTACTTCCCTGACCGTGTTGCCATCTCCAGTGGACATGCAGGTTTGGGCATCAATGGGGAGGGACTCATCCGTGTAGTCAGTGCAACATTGCTATACAAGTGTGTTGGATCTGTGCTGATGATTCCGTTGGCACATCCATGACCAGGCTGATGTGATGGGAGCCCTCATTTGGTGCTAATTGTTGATTGTGTGACCAAGTGCTCAGCTGACATGATGGGGCCCTACTGAGGCAACATATGGCACAGCTTTCCTCACACAGGAGTGGAGTCCCCTCATGGCAGTGTGTACACGTGTGACATTGCCTGCGCCCAAGGTGTGTGTTGTATGTGCATGTCTGTGTGTTCACTTCCATTCATCTGCGCATGCTGTGATCCCTAGTGTTGTACCTGTTTGTGATGCTTGCTGACTTGAGCTATGTTCCCCAAAGTCTTCTCCCTGTGTTCTCTGTGATGTGGGTGCATGGCACATTACTGGTCATCAGGGTGTCACCCATAGGTGTGTTTGCTGTCAGGGCAGAGTTTGTGTGCTGACGCAGATGGGTCACAGTCAGGTTTCCCTTTGGCACTTGTTGTTTGCCCCTGTCATGTGATTTCCAGTTTGTGTTATCTTTCAGTGATTGTGACACGTTGTGTGTGTGACTGCTGGCACTCCTTAGGGTCCGGGCTGCAATGTTGGTTGTTGTCTATGTGTGTTCTTTGTGGGTGACCTTGGCTTCTTCATTGGTGTGTGACTGTGGCTGGGATCCCATTGGTCGGTGTGGTATTGCCGTCATGTCCATGTACAGAGTAGTGTGCAGTGTGTCAGACATTCAGGAGTCTTGTTGAGTGTCCATGTGT
Source organism: Calotriton arnoldi (assembly GCA_963921515.1). Lineage (NCBI taxonomy): Eukaryota > Metazoa > Chordata > Amphibia > Caudata > Salamandridae > Calotriton > Calotriton arnoldi. The sequence continues at coordinate 777,973 of CAWUFW010009403.1, read as the reverse complement.
GATGTGTTTCTACACCTTGGTTCCCACCCACCACCCTGGAATAGTCATGGGTGCATGTGCAATGTCACCAGTGCATGTGTACTTCACTGCTGCACATTGTTGGAGGTCGAGGGGTGTGGTGTTGAGTGTGTGCAGATGAGAGTTGTTGCCCGGCTAGTCCCCTGCCTCCATGTTGGCCTTGGCTTACTGGCCATGCTGATTGATTTGTGCTTGTGTAGGTGTGATGGTAGTTAGTTGCTCAGGACACCTGACTGTGGTTCACAGTGTGAACGACATTTAGCTTTGTCATCACAGTGGTATTTTTCTTCAGCCCAGGGTCACCACATTGTGGGGGCCCTGGGGGTGGTGCTGTGGTGTGTCTGTGACTTGCTGTGTCAGTTGTTGTTCCTACGTGCCTGTGTGACATGTGTGTTTTGTGCTCCCTCTCACCTGTCAATGCCTGCTTGCCCACATAGGGGATTTGGATCCATGAGTTAGCTTAGTGTGGCAGTGTATGCACATCTGTATGATTGGTATTCAGCTCTCCTCATGTGTTGTGTTGTTGCCTGGGGACACTGGCACCCCCACCCCTCACCTGCTGTGTATGATGACAGTGTTGGTCTGCCTGTTTGTGTTTGTGCATCTGCACCACTGCATTGGCATATCTTGGGTGTGCCATTGGCTGTATGTTGTTTGGTGTGTTTCCCCTGCTGTCCCTGGGACTCCTAGGTCATCGGTCAGCACAGTGATCATGGTTTGTGTGTCCCATTGCTGCCATGGTATGGTATCTGTTCACCTCACATCTGCTGTCTCCACAGGGTATCTGCATTTGTGTGCCCATTGGTGCAAATATGTGGTTCTGCATTCTGATGGTCACTTCTGTCATTGTGTCATTGATGACTGTTGACGGTCTCAGCCCCCATGGGTGTTGTTTGTCTGCACATGGCCAAAGGAATGTTTCATTTGCACTGCAGTATTTGGCTCCCCCAATTTATGTTGCAATGGGACACATACACTACTTTGCCACAGATGAGTTTTTGGTTCTGTGACCAGGAATGATCCATGCAGTTTGGCAGTTGCAGCTCTTTCTTTGTTAACAATTACCTTTTGGTCACTGTGATGATGAGGGTGTAGACCCCATTGCCACAATGGTCAAAATGTGCTTCAGCTATGGACCCCACACTTACATTTTGGTCACTGTGATGATGGAGGTTTGGGCCCCATTGCCACAATGTTCAAAATGTGCTTCAGCTATGGACCCCACACTTACCTTTTGGTCACTGTGATGATGGGGGTTTAGACCCCATTGCCACAATGGTCAAAATGTGCTTCAGCTATGGACCCCACACTTGCCTTTTGGTCACTGTGATGATGGGGGTTTAGACCCCATTGCCACAATGGTCAAAATGTGCTTCAGCTATGGACCCCACACTTGCCTTTTGGTCACTGTGATGATGGGGGTTTAGACCCCATTGCCACAATGGTCAAAATGTGCTTCAGCTATGGACCCCACACTTGCCTTTTGGTCACTGTGATGATGGGGGTTTAGGCCCCATTGCCACAATGGTCATGGGCTGCTTGCATTGTGGGTGCCACACACATATATGTGTGGCACATGTGCTAGGGGGTCACATTGTATGTTCAATGTCATGTTCGGTGTTGTAGGCATTTGACACAGCCTGCTCACACGCTTGTCATGGTGGTGGGGGGATGTCTTAATCTTGCATTCCCTAGGTTGTGGTGTGCTTGTTGTGTCATGCATTGTCCATCCTATGAGTGGGGGTGGTAGTAGTGGTAGGCATCCAGCCCCCTGGCTAAGGGTGGTAGTAGTGGTAGGCTTCCTGCCCCCTGGCTAAGGGTGGTAGTAGTGGTGGGCATCCTGCCCCCCTGGGTGAGGGTGGTAGTAGTGGTAGGCATCCTGCCCCCTGGCTAAGGGTGGTAGTAGTGGTAGGCATCCAGCCCCCTGGCTAAGGGTGGTAGTAGTGGTGGGCATCCTGCCCCCTGGCTAAGGGTGGTAGTAGTGGTGGGCATCCTGCCCCCCTGGGTGAGGGTGGTAGTAGTGGTGGGCATCCTGCCCCCTGGCTAAGGGTGGTAGTAGTGGTAGGCATCCAGCCCCCTGGCTAAGGGTGGTAGTAGTGGTGGGCATCCTGCCCCCCTGGGTGAGGGTGGTAGTAGTGGTGGGCATCCTGCCCCCTGGCTAAGGGTGGTAGTAGTGGTGGGCATCCTGCCCCCCTGGGTGAGGGTGGTAGTAGTGGTGGGCATCCTGCCCCCTGGGTGAGGGTGGTAGTAGTGGTGGGCATCCTGCCCCCTGGCTAAGGGTGGTAGTAGTGGTGGGCATCCTGCCCCCCTGGGTGAGGGTGGTAGTAGTGGTGGGCATCCTGCCCCCTGGCTAAGGGTGGTAGTAGTGGTAGGCATCCAGCCCCCTGGCTAAGGGTGGTAGTAGTGGTGGGCATCCTGCCCCCCTGGGTGAGGGTGGTAGTAGTGGTGGGCATCCTGCCCCCTGGCTAAGGGTGGTAGTAGTGGTGGGCATCCTGCCCCCCTGGGTGAGGGTGGTAGTAGTGGTGGGCATCCTGCCCCCCCTGGGTGAGGGTGGTAGTAGTGGTGGGCATCCTGCCCCCTGGCTAAGGGTGGTAGTAGTGGTGGGCATCCTGCCCCCCTGGGTGAGGGTGGTAGTAGTGGTGGGCATCCTGCCCCCCTGGGTGAGGGTGGTAGTAGTGGTGGGCATCCTGCCCCCTGGCTAAGGGTGGTAGTAGTGGTGGGCATCCTGCCCCCCTGGGTGAGGGTGGTAGTAGTGGTGGGCATCCTGCCCCCTGGCTAAGGGTGGTAGTAGTGGTAGGCATCCAGCCCCCTGGCTAAGGGTGGTAGTAGTGGTGGGCATCCTGCCCCCCTGGGTGAGGGTGGTAGTAGTGGTGGGCATCCTGCCCCCTGGCTAAGGGTGGTAGTAGTGGTGGGCATCCTGCCCCCCTGGGTGAGGGTGGTAGTAGTGGTGGGCATCCTGCCCCCCTGGGTGAGGGTGGTAGTAGTGGTGGGCATCCTGCCCCCTGGCTAAGGGTGGTAGTAGTGGTGGGCATCCTGCCCCCTGGGTGAGGGTGGTAGTAGTGGTGGGCATCCTGCCCCCTGGGTGAGGGTGGTAGTAGTGGTGGGCATCCTGCCCCCTGGCTAAGGGTGGTAGTAGTGGTAGGCATCCTGCCCCCTGGCTAAGGGTGGTAGTAGTGGTGGGCATCCTGCCCCCCTGGGTGAGGGTGGTAGTAGTGGTGGGCATCCTGCCCCCTGGCTAAGGGTGGTAGTAGTGGTAGGCATCCAGCCCCCTGGCTAAGGGTGGTAGTAGTGGTGGGCATCCTGCCCCCTGGGTGAGGGTGGTAGTAGTGGTGGGCATCCTGCCCCCTGGCTAAGGGTGGTAGTGGTGGTGGGCATTTGGCACCCCCTGGCTAAGGGTGGTTGTGGTGGTTGGCATCCAGCCCCCCTGGGTTGGGGTGGTGGCGCGCATTCAGGCCCCTGTGTGCATATGTGGCATTGGTGATGGGCATCCCGCCCCTATGGTGCTGCTGTTGCAAGTATATTCAGATTCCCCGTGTATGTGTGTGATGTGTCGTGTACGTGTTGTATGTGTTTTGTGGTTGGTGTCTGACTTACCTTCTGCGCCGTACGCGTCCGTGCCTGTTCCGGTAGTAGATGTAGAATATTGGTATGATCGGGACGAAGGGATTCATGGTTGGTTCGTGTCGTTCGTCCTTCTCGTTGCTTCGCGTCGTCCTCGTCGCTTGGCTTCGTCCTCGTCGCTTCGCTTCGTCCTCGTCGCTTCGCGTCGTCCTCGTCTGTGCTGTGTTCGTCTCGTAGCCGTGGATCGTGTTGTGGCGCGATTCGGAGCTTATGTGCGCCTCTCCCGGATGCTTTGACGTGCCGTGCGTAGCGACGGGTTCGGCGCGTACGGAAAGCGCATCGTACTTGTCCGGCCGGACGGGGCTGCATTTTCCCTTCCGTGCGACTCGATTCGGCGTTTCCGGATTCGCCTCGGTCGGAGAACAGGACCTGGTTTGGGTGAGTACGGCTCGGCCGGAATTTTTGCTGTTGTGCGCATCGTACTTGCTCGTTCGGTGTGCTGTACGGATCGGTCGGGAAACTGGCTTTCGCATGGCTTTTTTCCCGACCGAATAGTATTGGGTGCGCCTCCGACCGAGATCGGAATCGGCCCCTTAGTCTCTACTTAATCTCTTCCTACATGATCAATGCACTAAACAATAAGTGCAAACAGAAAGTTCTCGTAAAACAGGATGAAAGGTTGATGAGTGAAGACCGGGGGACGGATACATTGTGTTCATGCCCTCCCTGATATATAAGAAGACCCAGAATAGCAGAACAGGTCAAAATGACCTAAAAACTTTGTGTCTAATTAGATAAAAAATTGTTATATTAAACCCAGAGTTATCGAAACTCTAAAATCTGTTGACTACCAATTACCAGATTATAAAATGTAACGTCTTACCTCAATGGGTTAACATCAAAGATTCAAATGGAAGACTTGATCCATTTCTTTATCAGGAAGTATTAATATTGCAATGCGTAACGGAAGTTAACGTGACGTTGAAAGGAATCGTGTGAGGCTGATGATCAAAGCTAGACCGTTGACCTGCATGCAAGGATGTCCGAATAGAAGACAGACTATCGCAGGATGAGTCTATTAAGTGACTAAAGGCAAAGAATTATCCCGAGAAAAATAATAGAAAAATACAAAAAATACAAAATAAGAGAGATAAAACAAATGACAAATGTCAAAGGATGTTGAAAGATAAAACTACCTAAAGCTGTTTTGACATGGGGTCAATAGAATAGAAGGGTCAATAGACGTTCATGAGTCCTTAGTCATAAAGGCTAGAACCATATATTTGATGAAACCGTGTAAGGAATGAAGAACAGACTGACAATAAAAGATTATATGTGTATATCCTAATAATTTCTACGTCTGCAGAACAAATCTGTGTGAGCAAGAAAATGACTAGAAGGAGGAAAATATAACTCAAAAATAAGGAAACTATAGCTCTATGACACATGTAGCTGGAGAATGACAGACCGAATGGGGTGATCATGAGATCAAGGTACATATCTGTAAAGAATTGTTATGTAATGCCATTAAGCCACCAAGTGGACTGGTGTTTGAAATAGTATATGATGAAACTATACACATGTATAAATAAAGGGCATACATATTGAAAATGAATGCAGTATAAAAACTGCCTGAATATTTCTGGCTAACTAAATATTAAGGATAGGTATTGTATCTGATGGCATTTTCCCAGGGCATCTCATTATTTAGTCCACGTTTGAAAGTATCAAGGACAAAAATCCAAAACACCTCTCTCCTTTTTCTAATATCATTACTTCTACTTTCTTGGGTTATTTCTATTTTCTCAAAAATAAGCCACTGATGTCATTGGCTGTATGTTCCTTTTCGAGATAATGTTTGACTAAAGGCGCAGTCAGTTTTGATGTATGGATCGGCGATCGGTGTTAGTTTAGACGAGTAGATAAGGAACGAGACGTTTCACCTACATAACCTAGGTTACAAGTACATAGTAAAAGGTAGATTATATTTTTTGTTTTACAGTTGAATTTCTTTTGGCATAGATGGTATAGCCATTATGGGTGAACATGTCACCTTCAATCACTGTGTCACATGCTTTGCATTGAGTGCATTTGAAAGTTCCTCTCACTGGCAACGTGCCATCAATTGTTTTTTTAATACAAGAAGAACCTTCAGAAAAACGGAAGTGTACAATGATGTCTTAGATGTTCTTATTGTGACGGTGGGCAAATAAAGGCTTAGGGAGTTTGGGCTCTTGATTGTTATGACTGTTTAAAATGTGTCTGTTGGAATTCATGATTTGACTAACTGTTTCATTCATTGTCAAATGTTTTGTAACACAAACTAGTTGTGTAACTGAAGGGCGAGTATGTGATCTCACTAAAGTGTCACTATCATAAAATCTAGCTCTTTTGTAAGACTCTCTGACTAGATGTTTTGGATAATCTCTTGTTAGAAATTTTCCCTTCATGGCTATCGCCTTTGAGTCAAAGGCCCAGATGTACAACCCTTTCATTTAGCGCCTCGCAATTTGCGACTCATTGCGAGTCGCAAATTGCAAGGCGCTAAATGAAATGTACAACAGTGTTATTACACTGTTTTCGATTCCCAATGTGGTCGCAAATTGCGAGGCTCATTAATATTAATGAGCCTCTCGCAGTTTGCGAGCCCATTGGAAATGTCAGCCCTCCCAGGGATGGTGGCCTGCTGGGCTCAGCAGACCACCATGTCTGGGACTGCTTTTTAATAAGCAGCTTTTTTTTTTTAAATGCAGCCCGTTTTCCTTCAAGGAAAACGGGATGCATTAAAAAAAAAAAAAGTGAAACAATTTTGTTTCATTTTTGAAGGGCAGGCAGTGGTCCCTCGGACCACTGCCTGCCCTTAAAAAATATTTTCCCCTGCATTTGCAAAAGGGAAGGGGTCCCCTGGGGACCCCTTCTCTTTTGCGACCCCATTACCACCCTCTTGAAGAGGGTGGTTTTTTGCGAGTGTTTTGCGACCGCAATTGCGGTTGCAAAACATTTGTACATGGGGTTGCGCTCGCTATTAGGAAGGGAACGCCCCTTCCTAATAGCGACTCGAAATTCCAAAATAGCGAGTCGCAAATAAATTACGACTCGTTATTTTGGAATAGTACATACCCCTATTGGTTTTTGCATGCGCAAACGGGTTCGCAAACCCGTTTGCGCATGCAAAAACCGTCGTACATCTGGCCCAAAGTCTTGTAAATTAGAGCAGTTTCTTCGTAATCGTAGAAACTGCCCAAAAGGGATACTCTCTTTCTGTGCTCTAGGGTGGTAACTTTCATAATGTAGCAGGGTATTCCTTGCTGTAGGTTTAAAGAAAAGGTCTACCTCAAGGATGCCGTTGTTGTGGTGGATCAGGATACCTGAGAATTTGACTTGAATCTGGCTGGGGTGGGCAGGAAATTTCAAGCTAGCATCACACAGATTTAACCATTCCAGAAATTCTGTAAGTAGGTCTGCAGTGTCGGTCCAGATGAAAAAAATATCATCAATATATCGTGACCAATGTGTCACTGATTCGAAGAAGGGTGCGATTTCATTGTCAATATTTTTCTTTTCACACAATGCCATATAATGTTGGCTACCAATGGTGCTACTGATGCCCCCATACTTACCCCTTTAGTTTGTTTATATAGGGACTTTAAAAATTCAAAAGTATTTTCTGCTAAAACAATTTTTAGGCATTAAAGTATGAAAGTCTTGGGACACTTGATATTATGTGTGTCTATGAACCACGCTACAGCCTCTATGGCCTCCGTCTGCGGAATATTTCTGTACAAGGACTCTATGTCTAATGTTACCAAAATATTGGTTTCACAATTGAATGGAAAGTTTTCGACTTTGTTAATAATGTCTCTTGTATCCATAATGTATGATGGAATTTTGGATATGTGTGGTCTCAGCAAATTATTGGTGTATTTTGAAAGGAGTTCCGTGATCGATCCAATCATGGAGACGATTGGGTGATAGGGTGGATCTGTGATATCTTTATGGATTTTAGGAATTCCATAAATACATGGCATCTTGAGATCAATTATATTAAGGTTCTCCAACTCTTTAGCACAAATTTCGCCTGCTTGTAATGCATCTATAGTAAGATGTTGAATTCTGGACGCTATTTTCTTTGTGGGCTCACAAGAGATTTTGGTGTAAAAATTAGAGTCATTCAGAAGCGTAACCATTTTTTGTCTATATTGTTGACTATCTAATACAGCAATGCCTCCTCCTCTGTTGCAATTTTTAACTGTAAGAGATTACTCATGAGTGATTTTTTGAAGGGATTAAAATTCGTCTTTATTTAAATTGTAGCTAGGTTTAGGAATGTATCGTGTGGTTCTGTCTAGACAATTAAGTACGGCATGTTCGAATACAGCGACTTCGGGGCCTCGTTAGTCTAGCATGGGGATGAAGGTGGATGGCTTAGAGAGGCCCGATAAATTCAAAGGAGCCAGATTTTGTGTCTCTTTACCTGCAAAGAATTTTTTGAGTCTTATTTTACAAAAGAAAGTCAAAATGTCTTGATAAAGTTCAAATACATTGGTTGGCTTCTAAGGCACGAAAGAGAGTCCTTTAGACAATAAGGTCATACAGGAAGTGTCTAAGGATACCGAGGATAAATTGAAAATGGGCATCAAATTCCTTGACTCCAATACTGGCCATTCCAGGTTTCCTACATGTGTTGGTTGTTCGGTTGGTAGTATTGGGTTTCAAAATTGCCCCTGAAGTGGGACTGAAAGCGGATTCCTGTCTGCCTCTGTGAGTGCCACACTGGGCTAAAAAAGGTTGCATCCTGTCTTGATTGGAGTCAAAAGGAGTACGTCATCCTTGTTGATCAAAATTATATGTTCTCCCTTCATCATCAGAATCTGATGTGTCAGAAAAAGTAAGAACCTTTTGATTTCTTGAATTATCCTCATTTTGTTATTGGCCCTGATTACAATAATCCTCGGATAAGTACGTTTATGTTTTTGCACGAGAATTATATTAAATATCTTTATTTAGTTTATCTGTCTTATGTTTAACCAGGTGTTCTGTAAATGAAGACAATTCTCTTTCAGCTTCTTCAAATTTTTTCTTTGCATCCTCTAGAGCATTAGTTTTTTTGATTTTATCTTCTAATTCCATTAATTCATTTTTTAAAGTGGAGAGTAGCTCTTTGGCAGTCTCGACTATTAGCATCATCAGATCTATGGAGCATCTATTGGCTATCATTGTCCATTTCTCTAAGAACTGTCTAATCTGGACAAACAGCTACCGGTATTGCTGACAGTACCTGCCTTCATTTGCGCCATGTCGACTCATCACCAGTAATACTGCGCCGACAATGCATTGCAGACAGAACAGCCTCCTTAGAACCTGAGAATGAAATGCAATGGAACATACGCCCGCCGATGTTTTCAATAGTGCACTGATGTGCTCCCTCATTGGTTTACTGCAGAGTGACGTTCATTGGTTGAGACTCTCTTAGTCTCAACCAATGAAAACTACCTCTTCACAAGTGTCATGCTCTAGTGTATGGGAGCATATTTGCCACCATCACAATCAAATTTGGGGCCAATTAGGGTTGAGCGCTGGTAAACTCTGCTACATAGTAGTGGGCGGACTTGTTGATTAACTCCGCGCTCTAAGCGGAGTGCGGAGTTGCAAAACTCACAAACTCCGCCGGCGGAGTGGAGTTTGCCGCCCACACCTAATCAATAATAAAGCTACATGCAGTAGCCTTGAAGGTGTCGCATACTAACCGTGGAGAAAGAAGGGGGTCATTATGGATAGAAAATAAGTCAGAAGTGAATGCAAGAGAAGTAGGTATCCGACATTAAGGCATTGCTAAATCACTATCTATTAGGAGGTTTGGGGAGTGGTAACAAATCAAGATCGGCTATCACTGGAACATGATCTAAAATTACTAGTGGAGCAATTTCTATTTTAAGTAGGTGTTGAGAAAGATGTTTACTAATGAATAAATGGTCTAGTCTGGTATGAGAGTAATGTGGTGGGGAAAAGAAAGCATATTTGCAGGTTGTTCGGTTACACAACCACCAGGAGTCTACTAAGGACATGTGAAAGATGTAAGAACAGAATTTTTTGTTCATTTTATGAGGGATAAACTTAACTGAGGATGTCTATCCCAAAAAGGATTAATAATTTGATCACAATCTCTGGCCAAAAGAAAGAACTCTTCATCAAACTGAAGGAATTTTTTCTCACTATCAGGCCAAAATGAAAAATCAATCTGAATAGGCCCATAAATATTAAAAATAGTTAAAGGAATTTTGTTAACAGTAAGCTTAGTAATAATCATCTACCCTCATTAGCAGTTTCTTGTGAGAGAACAGAAACACCTATATGCTCATTACAAAGAATAATAACACAATTTTTTTGTTGTAGTGGGGGAAACAAATACAGTACTCACCCATGGTCGTTTAAGATTATGTGCTTCTAAATCTAGGAGGCGAGTTTCTTGAAGAAGCACTATATCAGGAGTGTATTTCACCAAACGGGAGAGAATAATATGTTGTTTAATAGGATTATTCAAACCATTGACATTCCAAGAAATAACTCAGAATTATAACAATTTCAAACATGTTAAGACAAAAAACTGATCCAAACTAAGTAAAGAGATATACAAAGGTAGTTAGGAAAGGAAGTGAAAAAACAGGGACACGGAAGGAAAGAAACTGGAAGAGGGCATAGAAAAAAGGGAGAAAATGGACATGAAAGTATGAAAGAAGACAGTACAAGCCATAACCATGATGACTGAAGGGAATACCTGTTTGTAATTGTACACAAGGGAGGGGGTGGTGACAGCACATCACGAGGACAGACACGAAGAGCTACGCATGCCACACTACCAAGGACAACAGGATGGTGAAAAGAGGGCAATATATAACCTGTAAAGAGAAGAAGATAATATTAAAGGCATGAAAATAAATGTTAATGAACAATATAGTAAAATACTTCTGAGTGTGAGCAATCATCAGCAGATGTATAATAAACACAAAACATAAAAAATAAAAGAAAACACAGTAAAATAAATCAAAAACTAGAGGGACCAGGAGCAATGTCTATGGAAGTAGGGAAGTTGTACTGAAGCAATTTCTTAAGTTGCGCAGGAACTGTGAAGGTAAACTAATTATCTTTATATGTGAGATTTAAAAATGCATGGATGAAGCAAGCCAAAATGAGCTCCCATATTTCTAAGAGTTGGTTGGAAAGAAAGGAATTTCTTTTGTTTGTCAGCAGTAGACTCAGTGACATCTTGCGTAAAAAATAACTTCTGACCCCACCAAAAAATTTGTTTTAAAGTTTAGGTAGCTTGTAAAACTTTAAGAAGGTCCAAGAATTCCAAGAAGATGATTATGATTCCCCTTTGGTTTAGCTGAAGCAGAGACTTTATGACCAAGTCTATGAGCATGTTGTATGTTGAGTTTGGGCAAAGTGTGAAGATTAAGAATCTGTGGCAAGAAATTGGTGAAGAAAGAAACTGGATCTTTGCCCTCAACATCTTTAGGAAGACCATAAATGTAAAGATTATTGCACCTATTTCTGTTTTCAAGGTCTTCAGCATGATGTTTAAGTAAGAGAATCTCTCTCTGCATGGCCACAATATTGGAAGTTTCATCCTGAAAGTCACTGATTCTTTGCTCAGCTTGCGCAACTAAAGATTCCATGGAGGACCATTTTGCATCCAAGTTCTGTATTCTTATGTTATTTTCCTCCACAAAATGGCGTAGAGCCATATTTTTTCTAATAAAATTTCCCTAGATTATAGGAAGATAATTTATCAGGTGAGGTAGGATCATGTTTGAGGTGATTGGTCAATCCTGCCTGTTTCACAGCAGAATGAAACTTAGGAGTGATGTTAGGCATGTTTTCCGGTGAAACGGAAGTTGCCATTGCTTTAATGCTTTGCAGTGCAGTACAGTCAAAATGGTGAGCAACGTGTGATATATGAGCATGTTTAAGTTTCTTCAGTCTCTCCATACATAATGAAACAATATCATCATCAAAATCACTTTATTTTGCCAATATAATAATCGGTATAAAAGTATACTATGTACAATAAAATTAAAAATTTCCAATCATGAAATTACATAAAAGAGTGTTAAAAAAATAAAAATAAATGTGCTTACTATTTCATATTTAAAGCACATATACACATCTAAAATATGGCAATATGACACTTAAGGGGAGCTGTAATCTTACTAACGTTGTCACACAGCACGGATTCTGTTTCCTCTTAATTAATGCATACTGGAAAAAGGAGGCCAAACAATAGCAGGTAAAAGAATCACCTAATGACTTTAAAAAGTATAGAGCTAGATGACATATCTAAATTTGAGAATGCGCATTAGTGGAGCAATGTAAGTCCTCCTTTCCTCATTGTACAAACTACAAAAGAATAAGAGGTGGAGGTCGCATTGGGGGAGCAAAAGTCACATGGGCATGGCGTAAGGGCATCCAGGGAATATGTATTAGATGGGTAACCCAACATAAGGGGAGTGTAATTCAGCCAAAACCTTGTTAGTAGAAATCTATGCTCGGGATGGGTTCCAAAGGTTTGGTACGAGAAAACCGTTGGATCTATTATTGGTGTTGACAAGTATAATTTAACACTAGGCTTAGTATAATTGGACTCCCAGCTCTCTCTCCTCTGCTTTTCTAGCAGTTGTTCTTTTAGTTCCGACCATTGGATGGAGTTACACGTGGTCGGATCGTCAAATAATTTGGCCTGGCCTATACTATAGAGGCTGTTCTTGACAAATTGAAGCCACGTTGCTTTAACTAAGCCATCAAGCTTTAGAAAATCACTCAGGATATCTTGTGTAAGCTTCAACTGATCCCTTTTCCACACTGAGTGCCACAAAAGGGGATGGGCGGAACGAATCTGGTCCGATATGAAAGGGACATCTAGTTCAGGATGGCAATTATAGGAGGAACAGGTTTTAGGAGCGCCTACCAGGCGCTTCCAAAAGCGGTCCACTACTTGTTGTCAAACAGTAATACTCGCAGTTCCCCACACTGCAGCCCCGTAAGAGGCGACAGATGTTGTTTTTGCTTCATAGATCTTTTTAATTACATCGATTGGTTTGGAACCAAGCTTTTTTATGAATTTAAATCGGGCCCCTATTTTTCCATTGATTTACTTCTGTTTATTTGCCCATGTATTTTTAGAGTCGAATAATACCCCTAAGTAGCAGAAGGAATCCACCATTTCCAACTTCCTCCCTTCTACATTCCAATAAGGAGTTATTTTTGGCCTCTCTCCTGCCACGAGTATGAAGGTATGAAGGACTTAGCTTCATTTACTTTAAGTTCAAGCTTTTTCATAAATCTGGTGTACGACTCTATCAAGATCTGAAGTGCATTGCCAGTCCGACCCAGCAGCACCGCATCGTCTGCATAAAGAAGTAAGGGTACTGGGGTGGAGTTAATGATAGGTACGTCAATAGCGGACTCGGCCGAAACAGCTTCCACATTGTTAGTGTAAAGTGAAAACAGGAATGGGGCAAGCTCGCGTAATACCAAAGGATCTAGTGCTTTCGCCCTCTCTCCAGTAGCAGACACATGCTGTGGCAACAGAATACATCTCACGAATGAAGTTGTTTATAGATTTCTCTATGCCAATGCCTTCCATTATGGAACATAATTTTGCATAGGCCACACAATCAAAGGTGGCTGACGAGAACATAAAGGCCATATAACGATGGCTTCCCTTGACCACAGTGTATTTGGAAATTAACAGATCAAGGTTGAGGCACTGGTCAATCGTCCCTTTTCCCTTTCTAAAGCCATACTGAGTGCGTGATAGAATGTTTCTTTCTTGTACCCAAACCTCTAGTATGTTCAGGAGCAAACGCCCCATTAATTTTGTGGTGTCGTGAAGGGGGTCAGTAATTTTTTGGCATGGCCCTATCCCTCTTTTTAAAAATTGGAATAATAACTTTTTTCCAGGATGGTGGAACACCAACTAGAGTGATAACGGTAAAAACATTAATAAGAAGTGGAGCCCATAATTCTTGGTTGGTTAAAAAGAAATCTATGGGTACCCCATCAGGACCAGGTGCTCTTGCTGAACTGCATTGATTCAGGGCTCTTTCATTTCGTCCAAATTGAAAGATAGATATTCTTCTGATGCGGTCGCAAGAAAGCTAAGTGGCAATAATGCTGCTGCATCTCGATGCTCAAAAACCTCTCCAAAATAGGTCACCCAGGCCTCCTCGCTGATGTATGAATCGGTGGTAACTTCCAAGTCATCTTTGAGGAATGGGGCGTTAATTATGTTCCTCCCTGCTGTTCTTTAGGACTGCCGCCTGGCTTAGCTTGTCCCAAGCCTCCTCTTTCAGAACCCCTAGTCTATTGACTCTTGCTGTTTCGTATGAGGAACGTAGCAGTTTTGCCATAGCTACGACTCTTGGTTCTTGTCTTAACACGAAGTGGAGATTTTTTAGTGCCTTTGAACAGGCCTCATCAAACCAACGTACTACTCCCGGCGCCTAAGAGACACACAGGCATTGTAAATTATTATGAATTTCACGTAAAATTCGTCCGAAAGCTTGAGGAATATCGTCCATCAATGGGAGGGGCTCTAAACAAATAGAGACTTCCTTAGACATCTTTGCAACAATGCTACATAAAAATGTGGGTGCATCAAGTTTTCCCCATTTAAGCACTATTCCGTTTTTCCTGGAAATCACAGGCTTTGGGAGAGATATTAATGGGACCCCAAAGCTTTTGACAAGTCATCGCAGCATGATCACTGAATGCATCGAATTTTGTCTCGGTATGTAACATCTGATTTCTTGTGGATTCCGAGACCAGGGTGTAATCTAGTGTTGAGTTGTAGGATTGAGGGGAAAATGTATGATCTAATTGGCCTGTGCTGATATCAATTGAGTTAGTTATAACAAGATTATTAATCAGTAATAGTCTATTTAATGCATTGCCATAGCCATTATGACAAAAATGATATATTGAGTGCCCGAGTCATCGATCAGACCACACACCCCAGAATCTGCTCTACTGCAGGTGTGAGCATTAAAATCGCCCAACCATATAATATCGAGGGGGCTATGATGGAACTTCATTAGCTGGTCAATTTCCTTCTTGATTAATTCTATAACAGAAGTCATACTTCTTGCAAAGTTGTTATTATAGAAGTTAATTAGGAGCCAATCCCTCCCCTATGTCCTTCATTTAAAAGGATATGATAATAGGGTGAAGTGTTGAGAAAGGAGATTACCTTAATCCTGGCTGCACTAGCTACTAAAGTGACCACACCTCCACTTGAGCGACATGCTCTAGATGGCACAGCGTCTGATTGAAATGTGCAATATCCGTTAATATGAATCTTTGCGATTTCCCATGTTTCTCGAAAACAAAGAATGTCATATTTTGAAACAAGGGATAGCCAATCATGATTACACCTCTTCTGGTTATAACCTGCTATATTCCAAGAAATGGCCATATCTTCTTTAGCATTAACTAGTTCTTTCTGATTGAGAAGTGAGGTAGTGGCACCCTTAGGTTTAGATGAATGGGACTTGTGAGGGGAAGCAGGGAGTCAGTCGCATTCTTCATGGTCGGTCAGTGGAGCATATCTATTCCTGGTGGAAGGGGGTGGACTAGCCAGGACATTACGTGACTAGGAAGTGTGTCTCAACTGGGCCTCGCTAAAGTGCTAAGGATGGGCCTTTGTGGTTTGTTAAAAAAAACAATGGAAGGGCAAAGATCTGAGTATCAGACCATGGGGTAAATGGCAGTATATTATATAGAAACTCAACCAATCATTGGTTATTGAAGTTGACAAATATACAGTTCCCTCTAATTGATTTTGACCCATAGCCCACCCAGGTTACACGTCTAGCCATGATGAATTGGTTATATAGCTTAGGATGACCCACGTAAAATTTTGAAAGCCAATTTAAAACCTTGTCCATCAGCTGCTCCGTGGATTCCTGTTGAGTCACTTTCAGTTCAGGGATGTTGGCAAGGGCAATGACAAGGGGGCAAGCTATGGGTGGAAGATCTAATTGTCCACCTTGCGCAATATTCACACTGCACTGGGAGCTCTTGACAGGATAAGGGTCTTGCGGCTCCACTGGGATCCTTTGCATGATTGACTTGATTATTGCTGGCAAGTCCCACTTTCCCCGAAAAGCTGGCCACTCCTGGAGTAGGGAGATTGGTTAATGGGGGTTGATGGAATCCAAAGCCCCAGGTTGACTATAAGAATAAACAGGAGCTCCCACCGACAGGCCGGAATCGTATGTAATAGAGTTGTAGGAGGACAAGCATTTGGAGCTGAGGCAGTACAGTGAGTCGAACACTCTAGAGGGAATTTGCGAATGTCTGTTAGTTTGTGAATGACTTGGGTTTCCCTCTTGATTGCTTCCCTGTCTAGGATTATCATTCCCTGATTGGATGTCGGGAAGAGTTTTATATTCTCCTCTATTTTAGACAGTCTAGTCAGGATAGGCTGTAAAAGGGTATTTGTTCCAACTTCTGGCACAAAAGGTCATCGGAGGACAATTGTTGTGGAGTGGGTACAAGGGCTGGCTATATTCGAAGTCCGAGGTGAGATTGTTGGCATATTTTTGCGCACTTTGATAGACTTGGTCACAGGAGCTATTTTAGACCTCCCTCTTTTCCTTTTGCCCTGGGGTTCCACTAAGGGACTACCAACTGGTCTAGGGTATTTAGAGTTGGTGATCGATGCTGACGTACATGGAGCTTCATTATAAACAAACCCCTTTTTTGACTCCTTATCTGTATGGCCCAGACCTGGCACTTCAGGGGTTAAAATAGGGAATCTCACCTCCTCTAGGGAGAGGCGACGCTCTGTGATCTCGATTTCTTTGGAGAGCACGTCTGCTGCCCTGGTCAAAAAAGAGTCCAGCGTATTGATGATTTCACCGCCCGACTCGGGCGCCCTTGATTTCCTTTTGACCATGATTTAACTGGGAAACCCGGCAATTTAACCCCAAATGTTAGGGGGGGTGGCCCAGCCCAGCATTCTCTAGGCAATGATGGGCCCGCCCTCAGCCCGGGCGCAGCCTGGGTGCAGCCCGGGCACATCCCCAAGCGCGTCACCACTCCGTGGGCTGGCGTCGCACTTTTAAGCGTGTTTAGGGCTCAGGGGGAGATGGGAAATGTAGTCCCCGGAGACGCCCACGAATATGGCACGGCTTTCCCCAGCGGAAACAAACAATTCAGCAGTTCTGCAGAGTCGATGGTGGCAACATCAGCCGTGGGCCAGCGTCACGCATTTAAGCGCATTCAGGGTGCAGGGGGAGATGGGCTATATAGTCCCCTGCGGCGCCCTGGAATATGGCATGGCTTCCCCCAGTAGAAACAAACAATCCAGCAGTCCAGCAGAGTCGATGGTGGAGACAATACCAAAAAGAAAGTGAAAAGGTAGTCACATCACCAAAGTCATTTGAATCCAGTAAATATAAAGAAAACTCAGAGAACTAGGCACAACTACTCAATGTTATGAGACTAGCAATAGGAATGGGAAAGTGTACATATGCTAAAACAACGGCATTAATGTGATGTAGACATCATAAAAGCTGAAAAAAAGGCTGATAGAGTGTAGCTTGGAAAGTCAAAGTTATCAACTGGGCAATGGTAAGCAGAGTCAGCTTCGTGAAAAAACACAATTCTGTGGTAAATTATGAAGAACATGCTGGAAATATAAATACCTCCTTAGAGAGAAGGAAAAAACTCTGTTGCGGGGCCGGCATGAGGGAGTAGTAACATTTCCAAATGAAGGCAAAATGGCTGCTGCAACACTGAGATGAGGCACAAGTGGCATTCAAAAGAAATGTGCCCAAAACCATCTTTAAAGCATCACAAGGAACCACGCTTCATGGTTCCGTGGTCTTATAGATAACTCTCCTGCGTTTGCTGGGCATCAGAGAGGCAGCGGGAAGGTGCCCGTCAACAAGTCAGCGTAGCATGGTGCGGAACATCCTCAACCCACGGCCATCTGCCTCGGCGTCAAAGCCACCCCAAAAGATAACTAGCTGAGAAGGTGAAGCCTCAGTTCTTTGAGTGATGGGTTACTTGACATCCAGAGTATCAATCTTAGGTGCAGACACCCAGTTCCACCAGAGAGGTAGATCCCAAATGTGACTTGAAGAGATATGTCTTCATTGAGATTTTGATCACTGTCAAGCTTGGTTGGTTCTTCAGGCATGGGCCGAATGCATTCCAGAGTTGTGGACTCAATATTCCAATGGTTCCACCTCCATGCAAATATTTTGTATGTGGTACAGAGTAGTTTTAATTTTCAATTGAGAGCTATGCAGCTCATTTAAAGCCATGATAATGTGGTCTGATTCTTTTACATGCAAAATGTCTCTTGTTGCTTGATTTTGAAACCTTTGGAACTTCTCACTTTCTTTTCTGGGTGCCCAGTCATAGACAAAGTTGGTGTAATACAGTCGAGGCAGGACCGGAGGAGCTCTTTGCTGTTTGTGGTTTTCTAACAGGGTTAGTCCAATTTATGTGGGCATTGGAAAGGGAACGTATTCTGATCGAGATCATCAATTACAAGAATCTCTGTGTTAATGCCCTTCAGGTACAAATTGCTTTCCACCAGTAATTGAGCCACATACATAGTCTAAATGACACCCTTTATGGTTATTGTCTGGAGTTTCTGTCTCCTTTATGAGCACGGAGGCTTTCGGCTGCTAGTGCTGTTTTTTTTTGTTTTTGCTATTCACTGCGTAAGACAGAGTAAGGTTTTTTCTTTGCTATTTACTGTGTATGACTAAGTTTGTGTTTTCTTCCCTTATGTGACATCCGCCCAGGTCAACTTTCCGGGACCTCTGAAGCAAGTTCCATAGCTTACTTTATGCCAGTGAAAACGTAGAAAAAATGTTCGGGCAAGACAGTCATATTTATTGCTTTCTTCCATATTCTAAGTGTCAAAAAGTACCTCCAGGAAAAATGTTATTCAGTCGCAATAACCATTAATAATGTTCATCTCTTTGCCTGAAACTTATTTTCATGTGGAAATGAAATAAAATAAATACAGGGATTTATTTCAGGTAACCAAAAAGTGAATGACAAGACAGCCAAACCATTGACAATATCAGCTTTCAGAAGTTGTGTAATTAATACTGCTGTATTCTTTCTGAAACAACCGGAAAGTTGTAGTCACTCACGTTTTCTGTTTTTTTAAGCACGTTCCCGGGTGGGGGGGGGCGGAGGGGGGTATTAAACAGGTGTTTCGAAGCTTCTTTGTAATGGGGCTCACAGTAACTTAGATGAAATACTAGGCATAAGCTTATTCTCTATTTTTGTAAATCGTTTTTGTGTGAGATCCTTGTCCATTCATCAATTCTTGTCCAAACTTACGTTTCATCCCAGGTCGGCATGGTCCCTTCCCAGCCCACCTGGTGCCAGATGTTCAGCAGTCTCCGACGAGGGTCCCCTGTCCTCCGATAGGCAGAATGCAGATTCTCAGGTGACATTCACCTGGTAGTGGTTGGCCCCCCAACAGCTGCCACCCCTTGATTACCATGCCCGCCTCAACGCTTCGCGCCGCTATCATATCAATTGCTTGTCAATTCCGCTTAGCACTCACTTTGACTGACTGGAACGAGGGAAGCGGAAGTGGGGTGTAGGCGAATGGTTAAAATTAATTGCTACATAAGAAAAAATTGAAAGATAATTATTCCTGCTTCCCTGTCAGTGCTCTGGGGTAGATGACCTCATTAACTTGCAGCTTGTACACAATTCAATTACTAGGAGATGGGAAATACATTTTTAATTACCTCAGTGGCTTGTGCGCCATTCATCTCCATTTGTATAGCGGTTTTACGATTATGTTATGATATATGTTAAATATGGTTCCCACAAAAAATTAAATAGGGTTCCCACAAAATGTGTGCTTTGCTCTAAATATCAATTTTTGGGATATAATATAAATATGTACACGTAGTTAAAGAGCAATGGATTTTGCTCCCACCACAGGCAGTACACAAATATCACACAGGGAGGCATGTCAATTGAGGCGTTCATAATTAAGAGATCACCCTATTTGAGGGCCCTGTCATGAAGGATTGTCAATCTCTTACCCTGAAACGATAAGGAACAGAGGAGGAGGAGGAAGAGTTTTCCATCCCAATTCATTTCTGTTTAGACTTCATTTTGATTGCACAGTTTATGGTTTAACTCTTTTTTATTGACAGTTGCAAGGAAAAGCAGACATAACGTTAGGGCCACGCAGGGCCTAGCGATAAGGTAAGCAAAACATGTTATGCTGAAGAACTCGAACATCTCCCACCCCCACCCGCCACCCCGACAGTAAAGGAGGAAAGGAAAAAGAAGAAAGACCTCCCCCCACCCGCTCCCGGTCCAGGCTAGTGTCAATGCATAGGCGTGAACTGCATGTCGGGGTAAGGGCTCTATCCTGCTACTGGTTAGGGTCCGGTGAATTAAGGCGTAAGAGGCACAAATACCTCGGGCAGGTGAGCTCCCGAAACTCTTGTGCGAGAAGTGTAAGAAAGGGTTGCCATAGCTCTGTAAAGGAAGCACCCTTCCCCGCCAGTGTGAGGGAGATCTTCACCATCCCCAAGACATGCCACAGTCGGTGATACCAGCCCGTGTGTGTAGGAATCTGAGGGGACCTCCAGTGGATTAGAATGTTCTGGGTGGCGGAGCCTAATGCAATAGCCATTTGTTTCCCTCTCCGAGCCTTAAGAGGATATTTGAGCGGGTTGGGCACCCCCAGCAGAACGTATGCAGGAAAGCGAGGGATCTCCGTGTCTAGATGTTTGTCTATTTCGTCCAGGACATGTGTCCAGTATGACCGAAGTTGGGGACAGTCCCACAGTAGGTGAACCAGGGTGCCCCTCCCACCGCACCCTCGCCAGCAATCTGGGCTCAGTGTTGTGTCGGTCTGGTGAAGCCGCTCCGGGGTGTAGTACCAATGGTATACTAATTTAGTGAGTGTTTCTGTGAGCCCAACATGCGTTGCCGTGTGCCGTGCCCTGTAGCAGGCGCCGTCCCATTCCTCCGGGGTGAGATCGCGCCCTAGGTCCTTTTCCCACCGCGCCCGACCCGCATGATACATGTGTGTGTATCTAGATTGTAAGAGCTTGTAAAGGTCTGAAATCAGTTTTCTATCCGATGTTCTCGTTACGAGCCATCGTTCGTATGTGGTAAAACGTCTGGACGCTTGTAGGCGGTTGGAAGGATGAAGAGCCCAGTGGCGTACCTGAAGGTAGCGCATGCGTTCCGTTTCCGGCAGGTCGAAACCCTGCCGAAACTGCTCGAATGTGATGAGCTCGCCATCGGTAAACAGAGGGCCCAGCGCCCAGCAGCCAGACTCCCGCCAACGGCGAAAAGATTGTTGATCCAGCCCCGGACTAAACTCCGGATTGTCCAAGATGGATGTGAGAGGGGAGGGAAAAGACGTTAAGTCATGACTTAAGTTTGTCTGGTCCCAAGCCATGAGTATCGTGCGGGTCACCTGTGAGGCATATAAGTTAGGGGGCCGGTGAGCCTTCTTGAGGAATGGGATCTTTCTAAGTGAAGTACCTGCGACCGCTCGGTCCTGGAAGAGCCAATTCTTTTCAGATTCAGCCCGGCTCCATTCAACCAGGTAGCAGAGCTGCGTTGCTTTGTAGTATAGGGCCAGGTCAGGAATCCCGAGGCCCCCCTCATGCGGAGGAAGGAAGCTAACTGCTTGTTTCATTCTGGGCTTACTGCCTTGCCATATAAAGGCAGAGAGATCCGATTGTACCTTTTGGAGCCAACCCCTAGGGGGGGGCAGAGGCAAAGCTTGGAATACATAGAGGAGTTGGGGGAGGATGGTCATTTTTATAGCGGTAACACATCCTAGCCAAGAAATCTGCTGATGTTTCCATCGCCTGAGTTCCACCTGGATTTGATCTTGGCGACGCGAAAAATTGGCCAATCTCATGCCCTGTAAGGTGGGGGTCAGGTGTATGCCCAGGTACGGGACCGGGTCGTCGGACCAGGCTATGGGGTAGCGAGCTTGTAAATCCGCCTGTTCGCTAGGCGGCAGGGACAGATTCAGAGCCGTCGACTTGGAGAGGTTAACTTTAAACCCAGAAGCCTCCGCGAAGGCATCCAGCTCCCCCAGCATGGCTCCTAGGGCTCTGTCCGGGTTCGTCAGGGTAACAAGAACATCGTCCGCATAGAGGCTAACAGTGTGGGTGTCCCCCCAAAGCGTATGCCCGTGATTTGTGCGTGTCGTCGGACCCTCTGTGCCATGGGCTCCATGTAGAGAGCAAAGAGCAAGGGTGATAGGGGACAACCCAGCCGTGTGCCTCTATGGATGGAGAAAGGCACCGAGGTATGCCCATTAACCCTTACTGTCGCCGTGGGGGAGCGGTAGCAGTTAAAAATGTGAGTCCGCATCTTATCCCCGAGACCCACACGGCATAGCACCTGTTCGAGAAACGGCCAATGGACCCGGTCAAAGGCCTTTTCGGCGTCAATTGTGAGCAGCATGTATTTCCCGGGGACGCGAGAAGCCTTTTCAATGAGGTGTACCACCCGTTTCGTGTTGTCGCTTGTCTGCCGTTGGGCGATAAACCCGGCCTGGTCGGGATCCACCAGTCCCTGCATATAAGGGCCCAGACGACTCGCCAAAATGGAGGTGTAAAGCTTTAAGTCTAAATTCAGAAGCGATATGGGTCGGTAGGACCCGCACGCCGTTCTGTCTTTCCCCGGTTTGGGGAGGACGACTATCGCCGCCTCCAGCATGGATGAGGGGATCGCCCCTGCCTCCGCAAATGAATTAAAAAGCCGCGTCAGTAAGGGGGTGAGAACGGCACCAAATTGCTTATAAAAGGCCGCGGTGTAGCCATCAGGGCCCGGAGACTTACCAAGCTTCAGCCGCGCTATGGCAGAGATCACTTCCTCCGGCCTGATTTCCCTCTCGATGTGTGCTGCCTGTTCCGGTGTCAGCATCGGAAGGTCCGCCACGGAAAGGTATGAGGTAATGTCGGCTTCTGCTAGGTGTTGGCTATCGTAAAGGTGAGCGTAAAATGTGCGAAAGGTGTCTGCGATGTTCGCGTCCTCGGAGGTTAACACACCGGCGCTGTCTGTGATCTCCCGGACGCCCTCCCGAAGCCGAGCCTCACGGAGTTTGTGCGCCAGGAGGCGGCCGCACTTGTCCCCCCCAGTATAAAAAGCATGCCGCAGGCGCAAAGCAGCATATTCAGCCTTGTCTTGGTCCAGGGCCAGCAGTTGCTTCCGTGCGATGGACAGTTGGCGCCACACTCGAGGCGCTCCGGTCCGCTGGTGCATCTGCTCCAGCTCCCTAACTTGTCACGACTGGTCCCCCCTTTTGGCCTTCCGATCCACATTATCTGCGGCGGAGATGGCGATAATCTCCCCCCGGACGACGGCTTTAAGGGCTTCCCAACGCGTCGCAAGGGACGTGTCCGGTGTATCATTGTGTGCGAGATAGTCCGTTATGACGCGTCGCAGTTGGGTGACCGTGTTCGGCCTATGTAGCAGTGCGTCGCAAAATCGCCACCGTCCGGGGCAACGGCAGGGTTGGGGAAGAGTCAATGAAATCTCCACCGGGTTGTGGTCTGAGAGGGATGCAACCAGGATGTCGGTGTCAAGGGTGGCCGCACAAACAGCCTTCGTGCCCAAGAAATAATCTAGCCGCGCGTAGGTCTTGTGTGCGTGGGAGTAATAGGAAAAGGCTCGGGAGTGTGGATGGTGTTGTCTCCAGATGTCGGCGTGGTCAAGGTCGCAGAGCCACTGGGTCCCAGTGTGAGAGAGTGCGCTCACCTGACTGGTGCGTTGGGAAGACCTGTCCATGTCATTATTGAACACTAGATTAAGATCACCCCCAATCAAGATGTGACGTTCTTGTGTTGCAGTGGCTGCCGTAAGGGCAGTCTGTAAAAAGTGTTCCTGTCCCTCATTAGGAGCGTATACCGATCCCACCACCACCGTGTGACCCCCGATGGAAAAGTGATAGGTAAGTAATCTGCCCTTGATCTCGGCCCCCCTCTGGAGCACCTTCCCCCTGAAAGCCCTGGAGACGAGGATAGCCAACCCAGCCGTTTTAGTAGTCATGGAGGAGAAGAATTGGCTCGGAAAGGCTCGGGATTTGAGACGATGACAATCTTTGGAAAGGAGGTGTGTCTCCTGGAGGAGGCAGATGTCAGCTTGTGTGCTCTCTAAAAAGGACAGCAGAGCCCGTCTTTTAATTGGATTGTTGAGCCCCTAACATTGAAGGTGAGTACCTTAATTGGAGATGTCATCGGTATAGCAAGTCAGTAGCCACCTAGCTAAGCCCTGCTGCCGCTCGCCGGAACTGCGTCACAGCCATGTCGAAGGAGGCAGTTGCTCGGGGCCTGGACCGGAGCCCCACAAAGTCAGAAGAAGCCCAGAGAGAGACAGAAAAAGAAAAGAAGAGAAGCCCCGACAGAAGAAGAGGAAGGGCAAAAAGGGAACACCCTGTAGGCGCAACTGGCACCAAAAAAAAGATGAAAAAAGAAAAATTGTACCCAGTCTATCAGTAGTCCGTCATCCCAGGATGAATCGGAAATGGGAGAATGTCGTTGGGGTGAAATGGTGGCCAACAAAAGATGCCCCGCCCGCCTCTCCCGCCCACCATGCATCTGTTAAGTGCAAAAACCACGTCGGCCCGGATGCATTTCTAGGGGGTCACGTTGGTCTGGGCCCCGGCACCGCCGCTATAGCTGCCAGTTGTTCTCTCCTGACCTCTTGTGGGTCGGGTCTTCTGATGCGGCGTCGGCTGCGTTGCCGCCGCCACCTTGGGTGGTCGTCAGGAGCTTCCCGGTCCATGCGTTCTTCGGTGTCCTGCTCCGCCGGAGGCGTGACGTCCAAGAGCCTGCACGCCTCAGTGAACGAGCGGAGTTGTTGGAGGGTCCCATCATACCTGAATACCAAGCGAAACGGGTGGCCCCATGAATAGGAGATTTGCTTTTGGCGCAAAGCCTCTGTGATAGGTCGGAACATCTGGCGTTTTTGAAGCGTGATGGCAGCGAGGTCTTGAAAGAGAGCCACCGGCTGATCTCGAAATGTGATTGGTTGTTTCAACCGGGCCTGACGAAGAATCTCCTCCTTAGTGCGGTAGTCCTGCACGCATACTAGGATGTCTGCCGGGGGTGCCGAGGGCGCTCTCGGAGGACCCACCCTGTGGGCCCTGTCCAACGTGAGTTCAGCGTCCGACGCTCTGCCCAGGACAAAGTTAAAAAGTTCCCGCGCATAGGTAAAGACGTCCCCCGCCTCAGTATCGGTGCGAGCCCCTGTGATGCGAATATTGTGGCGTCGCGATCGATTCTCCAAATCCTCTAGGTGGGACTGCACATCCACTTGCTGCTCATGAAGTCTCACCACCTCTTGTTGCAAGGCCTCCATCTCCTCATCAGAGGTGTCGCTTTTGGCCTCGAGGGACGCCACTCTTTCCCCAATTTCGTCCACGTCTTTGCGGACATCTTTGATCTCCGCCGTGAGGTCGCGTTTCACTGCTTGGAGATCTTCCCGGAGGGAGGCGAACAAAGTCTCCAAAAAGGCCCGGGTCACGGGCATATCTGCCGCTTCAGCCATCTGTCTCGGTGGGCTGTCCCGACGAGTCCCAGCCGGCCCGCGCTCCTGGCCCGTGCAAAAAGGTCCGTGAGGGGCTTCTCTTTCGGGAGTTGTTTTTCTTTCTTGCCCCGGGTAGAAGACATGCTCCGCCGGCCCCGACGGGGGGTCCCTAGGCGGGGAGAGCCACCCGCCGTGCCACCGCCCGGGGCGCCGGTCCCAACTCTGGTGCTGGCTCACCCACCCTGATGTCCGGTGCGTAGCTTCTCCGGGAGGAATGTGGGTCCCCCGGTGACAGTCCCGCCGATGTGGCAGGGGTAGGGCCAGAGGCGAGATGCGTCGTGTAGACTCTCCGCAGTGCTGGGGTGAGGACGTCGGCAGCCGCCCCGGAGGCCTCCGGGCGGGAGGGCCGAGGTGCAAGTAGGAGACCTCCAAGAGATCCAGAGCAATGCAGGCCGGTGCCTCGCTCGACGTGTTCCCAGTGTCAATGTGGCCTCTGTAGTGCGGGAGGCCCCGGTCTCCCACAGCTACGCCAGCGCCGCCGTGGGGTCAGGAGCGTCCAGCCGGGGAGCAGTGCGGGAGCCACAGGGACCCGTCAGTGGGCTCCTCCAGGGACAACCCCAGTGCGTGGACCTGCCGCCAGAAGAGAGCACGGAAGCGACCCACCACCTCCGCCGCCCCTGTGGCCCACCAGGTCCCCAGGCCCCAGCAACCAATGCTGCAGAAGGTAGCGCTTCCCTACCAGGCAAAGGTCTCAGCCACGGGGCAAGGTTCTTCAGGGCCCCTGGTGATGCGTCCCGTCGGCGAAGGCTGATGCGGGAGTCCGCGCCCTCCGCCTCCGGCAGCGTCCTGTGCCCTCTGCTCCGGCCGTGTCACCACCCCCGCCGCTCCGTCAGGCAGCGCTGGGGTCTGCGAGCGGGGTTCCAGAAGGTGGCCTGCAGCAATGGCCTCCGCTGCTGTCTCTAGGCCGCACGGGCCTGACTGCGTTGTGCAGAAAGCCCCAGCCGGAGGCCGATCCGCCTCCCAATGACCAGGGTGCTCCGGGATCGGGCTCTCGCTGCCCGGGCCCAAGTGCCTTCAGTTGCAGCCTCAGCGTCAGGGAATGCCCCCCTGCCTCGAGGCGAAGGCCCGGCCCACCACCGGGAGCCGAAGCGCTCCCCGAGCTCGCGTAGCTACGCCAGCCGGTCGCCCCTGCGGCCCCGGCCGGCGCCTCACTCGGCGTACCCCCAGGCGACTAGGCAGCGGAAGAGCGGCGGCCCCCGGTCCCTCGCCGCCTCACCAGCTCTGCAGCGGGGGCCAGGATCGGCCCGGGGCCAGGATCGGCCCGGAGCCAGCCTCAGTCGACTCACCAGCTGCCTCCGCCTGTGCTCAGCTGCTAATGCGGGTCTCCCGGGCACTAGCCGCGAGGATCGCGCCTTGTCTTCGCATGCGGCCCGGTCCGCGGGCAAGCACGCTTCCGCCGGAGCCCCTCGATCCCTGCCGGCTCCCGGGAACAGGTCCGCTAGATTCTGCGGGGCACCAGAGGTCTCGGGGCAGCGCCTCAACACGGCGCGGGAGGCCCGGGCCGGTGCTAAAAGACAGTGGGCAAAGGAGCGGTAGAGAAGCACGTCTCAACCCTCCGCCATCTTGGCCACGCCCCCCCTTGATTGCACAGTTTATTCAAACTTTACAGTCATATGTCTTCATCTAAGCAGTTAGTAAGTTGTCTGAAAAACAGACTCAAAAGTTTGTTAGAGGATCACTAAATGTACAGTAGTGCATTTTAGTAGCTAGCATTCCTGTTCGAGGTAATAGCAAAAGTAATTAGGTTTTAGAGATTACATCTCTTCAGAGCTTCACGCATCCATCATTTGAGGATTGCAGTGCTCTTTACAGTGTATTTGATTCAAGACATCTGCTTGCATTGATTAAACATTAGTAAGTAGACCAGTAATGATTTGCACAAAAAATTTACATTTACTCCTTCGTTTGGAGTACATTTATGACATTTGTTTAGGAGTCTCAAAAACTTCAAGGAGTTCTGCTTGTAACTTAAGCAGCTGCAATCCCTGCTTTGCAGTAGTACTCTTATTCATAGGTGTTAAATTTCATCAGCTTTGTCAACCCCCGCTTTAGCAGCTACAGTGGGGATGGGGTTCTTGATGGGTCTCTTCAGTCTGCAGCTAAGCAGACAAAGGATCATAATTAACTTGAAAGTGTGTGGGTGTGAGTGAGTGAGTGAGTGAGTGAATGAAAACTGGACGTAAGGATGGATGCGTTAAAGAGAGGGAGGCTGGATGGATGGATGAGTGAAAGGGTGAATGGATGCATGGATGAATGAAATGGTGAATGGACGGGTGATGAGAAGGATGAGTGAGTAAAAGGAGGGATGCATGAGTGAAAGTGTAAAGGGATGGATGGGTGGATGGATAGATGGATGTATGTATGTATTGAAAGGGTGGATGGATGATTGGATGGATGGATGGAGTGAAAGGGTGGATGGATGAGCAAAAGGGTGGATGGATGGATGTGTGAAAGGATTGATGAAAGGATGAATGAGTAAAAGAATGGATGGATGAGTGAAAGGAATGATAGATGGATGGCTGGGTGAAAAGGTGGATGGATGGATGAGTGTAAGAGTGAATGGATGGATGGATGAATGAAAGGGTGGAAGGATGAATAAATGAAAGGTTGGATGGATGAGTGAGTGAAAGGGTAAATGGATGAGTGGATGGAAGGATCAAAGGGTGGATGGATAAGTAAAAGGATGTATGGCTGAGTGAAAGGGTGGATGGATGGATGAGTGAAAGGTTTGATGATTGGATGGATGGAGTGAAAAGGTGGATAGATGGAGTTAAAGGATGGATGAATGAACACAAGTATGGGTGAGAGGATGAGTGGATAAGTGAAAGGATCGATGGATGGATTTGATAGATAAGTTTGAAGATGGATGGATGGATAGGTTTGGATATGGATAGGCAGACGGATAAAATGGTAACAGATTGAATGATGGATGAAATATTGAATGGATGACAGAATGTAAAGCTGAAATGGGGGATACCAGGGGTGAATGGAAGGATAAAAGGATGCATGGATAGATGTTTGGATGGAAGAGATATGCAAGGTTTCTGGGGATGGTCACAATGACTTGCTTCGCTTGCTTGATGCCATGAGAGCTTTAGTTCAAAGTGGGGGTATTTTAATTTCCTGGCTACTCCCTTGGTGTTTATTTATGCATAAATTTACACAATGTACACTTATGCGTTGTATGCTGA
Organism: Calotriton arnoldi; assembly: GCA_963921515.1. Classification (NCBI taxonomy): domain Eukaryota; kingdom Metazoa; phylum Chordata; class Amphibia; order Caudata; family Salamandridae; genus Calotriton; species Calotriton arnoldi. Next base: position 749,579 of record CAWUFW010009403.1, on the reverse strand, counting down.
AGAAAGTGCATTTGTACTTGTTTTTACTTTTTCCTTTTCTCCCCTGGAAAAATGTATTTCTTCATGCTCTTTCTCAGGTCTTCTCAATTCCAAGTAGTACATATTTTCCAATCCTCCTTGATGAATAGTCTCCAAATAATTGTGTCATCTGCGGACAATAACGACTATTAATTACCCACCCTGCTATTATGGGCCTGAGCTGCAGGCATGGTTGATAATGAGGGGGATAATTAACAACGAAAGTGCCTGGCAGGCAGGTAAGGGCAAAAAGGCTATTAGCTCTCCTCTTTTTTTCATTTTCTTTCGTTTTGATATGTAGCCATTCACTGCTTTTATTGTCATTCAACTTCGATTTGCCTCAGGCCACCACTCTAATCTGATTTAGGAGTGGGCAGAGTGGGCAGATTCTGCGGATTTCTACGAACAGGCAGAAATCGGCATGTTGCGCTGCTTGCACTGATTTTTAGCACCAGGAGCTTGCTTCATGCTGCAAAATCAGCATGAATGGCACCACACGCCATGCCAGAGGGCACTGCTTCTTTGCTGCCAATCGAGTAGTTTTTCTATTTCAGTGGCAGCTTTCTCACTGTGAACAGTCGTGATCGCCCGCTTTAAGAGAATCCCGCCGGGTGCCTTCCTAGCGCCCAAAAATTCCATAAGCGGATGCCAATTCTTGCTTGTCAACCTATATTTGGCAAGCCGTGCATGAGAACAAGCTCTGCCATGCGGCAGTTGGCAGAATTTGACCAGAACTCTGTGTTAAATGCGTAACGCAGACTGGCCAAAAATCCACCAGCTCCGGCGGCAGAGTGGACTTTATCACCCACCCCTGATCTTATTGAGACAATTAGTTGTGCTCCACCTGTGCCAGTAAGGTTTCTCGCTTCCTTCCTCCGTGCACCTCCCTTCTTAAGCTCTCATTACAAGTGTTGCAGTTTAATACTCCGTTGTGTAAGTATTGAATTGTGTAAGAACTATCTTCTGTTACGAGTTTTGATCCTAAAGTGAGGCATAACATGCAAAATCCACATGTTACAGTATTTACAAGACATTTTTCTCCTGATAAATATTGGCAAATTTGATGTGCTAAAATGTATATCTAGGATGTACTTTTGTCGCACCGATGATATAGCGGGTGCAAAAGAATGTCATAAAATGTATAATTCTAGTATTTGTTGAAAGGCCTGCCACAAACAAATTGCAGTTCCCTCTTTGTCCAACAAGTCCTATACAAATAGAAACTGCCTCATACAAAGGTAGACTGAGGACATTGAAAAGACAGAGATGCGTGTCATGGAAATCCCACAAAGGGCGGTGATAGGACTAATACAAGCAGTCATCCTAGGTATGTATATCTCACCAAATTTGACCAGGTATAAAGAGTCTTATGTCATGCCAATTTTAAAAGTCTAGTCCCACTGAATTTACATAAATGCAAGAGCATGACATGGGTTTTATCAAGTCATGCAACAGGTCAGAACATCTCAAACAGGATAGCTTACCAACAAACACCTATTATGTTATGATATAAACCATTTATTATGCACACTGTCACCAAAGATCCCTCTGCGCAACAGCACAGCAAGCAGCGAAAAACTCAACAGTTCACCTCGCTAAGGCATATAGCCCAACAGAACGACTGTTATCGTGGAAAAGTCATGCCAACCTTTAGAAGTTACCACCCCAGCTTTTTCCATAAAAGCAGAATGCTCTTACATATCCACATGCAACTGACCAACGAAGACAGGAATCTACCCAGCATTCATTCATCGATTGTGTCGAATTAGAAAGTGATTTTGGGCAACAATGTGGTATTAATGAAATGTATCATTCCTATGGTAGTAAGAGGCGTGCGTGCGTGCGAGCTCAGCCTTTATGTCCTTTGCGACTTAATATTAGCATCTACCAAAGCATTAAGGACAGATGTGATCAACGTGCTCAAATACCTGAAAACTGTTTTCAAAAGATTGAAACCAATATGATAAACAAATCAACTCCGATTTATAATGTATTACACTTATATCCAGAGAGCGACCAGAACCTAACCAAAATCATGCATACCAATGGACATGATATTGAGGGTTCAGCTTTTTACACAATAGTATTATCTGCCTATAATATGATCTCCCTGATCCCGTCACCTACCTTTCAATTATTCAGATACATTGTGCTAGGGGTCCTTGGTTTCTCACCATGGAAAGGCACACTCCATCTTTTCACCAGAATGCACCAGTATGCATTTCCAAGGCGGGCTTATTTAACATTGCCCCCCCCCACCCCCATGTCCCTGTGAACATCCTCTTTTCTCCCCCAAGCCTTACCATTTCAATGGCAGATTGCTGACATATTGCACTCATAAATTCACTCTGTAAGTGAACTGGCCACTGATCCACATTCTGTGAAGCAGATCAGAGAATTTCTACCTACTGCCTGGGTTTGTGGCATGGTGAAGTTGCACTTATCTATTTAAAAATGAATGAAAGTAATTTGCCCATGGTCAGATAGGATAAGAACCTTGATTACATAGTGGGAAATGTAGGCACTAAACCACAATTGATGTTTCTCTCATCCCTTCTTTACTTCTCCCTAAAGAATTCCACCTTTCTTTCTTCCTTACCTGCTTGGTTACTATTAGATTAGGCATCCTTGGTATGGTCTTCCTCGTACTTTTTGCCTTCACTTCCCCTGTTTTCTGAAATACGTTTTTATGGGCTTTAGGACTTTGTGCACTTTACCAGTGCTACATAGCTTGTGCTCATTCCCTATAATATGGTAAAATTGCCCTTCACCTGATTGGCACATTTAATTCACTTATAAGTCCCTAGTATTTGGTACTACACAGTACTAGGGCCTGTAAGTTAAATGCTACTAGTCGGCCTGCAGCACTAATTGTGCCACCCACTAAAGTAGAACTTGTCTCAGGCCTGCCACTGCAGCCTATTGAGCAGTTTTAAACTTCCATTTTCACCCAGCAAAATAATCCTTTTGCCACATCTAAACCTTATGTCACCCCTAAGGTAGGCCCTAAAAAGCCCATAGGGCGAAGTGCATTGTATATGAAAAGTAGGACATGTGTTTTTAAGTTTCATGTGTCCTGTTAGTGAAAAACACCTGAATTTGTTTTTCACTACTGTGAGGCCTATCTGTCCCATAGGATAACATTGTGTTACCTTATTACATTTATGCTTTAAGTGCTAATTTTGATTGGGCCCAGGTAGAAATGGCATGTATAGACTCAAATTATTTGTAATTTAAAATTCTTTTCAATGGTAAAGTAAGATTTTAAGTCACACTTCTTAAAATGACACTTTTAGAAAAACATGTTTGTGCCTCTGCCTCATGAATGGCTCTGCCGTTGGGGTTTGTGTATTCCTACCTGACAGTGAAAGAAAGAGGACTAGGTGTAGGTAGGATGGGCCATCCTTCCTCTATTGCTTGGGCAAAGCTGTTCCCTGCCCCATATACATTTCAAAGGGCTGCCCCCACCACACACACAAAGGAATATGACACTAATCAAGTTCAAGGTTTTTGTTTCAGTTAATTAAAACATAACAATTTTGCAGCTTAAAACAATAATACATTACAATTTATAGCATCATAATTGTGCATCCAGAGATAAAGTTCAACAGGTCATTCAACTTGGTTCCTGCTACCATAAATCTTAACATGAATTAATAGATTCAAACTATTACCATCTTTCTGCAAATAGGCAGACTTAAAATAGTACATCCAGAGCAAAGTGGCAAAAGTCATTCAACTCTGAGATTTACATGCTTCCCGTTAGTGTGTATCTTAAAACAGATTGATAGTTAAAAACTGGTGACCTATATGTACCTTTCTCAGATTGGTGCAAATTTAAATATTTACAAATAAAACTGATCACAGTGAGATTAAAATGTATTGACGGAGACCCTTCGTAGGCAATCATGGCATTGACCATCGTGGAGAGTACAACAGTCAATTATCCTAATCATTACTTATTAGAAGTACAGAATGTCCTGGACCAAATTTAATTGTTTACATCTGGAGTAGTCTTTTGTCGCTCCAGTTGTCTTGGAACCTTGACAGGGGAAGGGAAGAACTTTCCAGAACCAGATATGGGGGCAGCCTAGAAGTTCCCCTCACTTCAAAGGCTAGCACCAGGTATAAATAGTGGACCCTAAAAACATCTCTTCAGTACACTCCTGGACCTGTGGAAGACTGCAGAAGGACTGCCTGGACACCCTGAGGACTGCCCTGCTGCTTGATGCCTGCCTTGTTCTCCAGAGGACTGCCTTGCTGCTGCCAGAGGCCTGCCTTGCTGCTAGAAACCTGCCTTGCTGCTTGAACCCATGAATAACAGAGTGACTCCAGGGCTAGTTGGCTTGCCTTCTGTGTGAGCTACAGGGACATAACAAGCTCCAGAGACCTTGAACCCTGCAGGAATGGGTCCTAATCCTCCAAGTGGTGCTTCCCAAGTCCTAGACCAGTGGAAGTGGTGTTAGAGGTTCTGCTCCTGCCTAACCCTAAAGGTTGTTACTTAGAAAACATTTTACTGAAAAGTGGCAGAAGAACCAATTTAAGACCGGGACTTACATACCAGCTGATTCACCCAAGTTGTATCGCTGTTTGGCCTGACTTTGTGGTAGCTCCCACTATGTCCTTTTCTGCAGCAGCAAATCCTGTTCAGTGGGACCTCCAAATGATGGTATCTGACCTCGTGGAGGCCTCTTAAGCTACATCTTGCAGTTTCACCCAGCTGGAGGTTTTTGGGTTCTTAAAACTTGTTTAAGTCTGAAGGCAAAATTCTTCACTGGGCTCAACAAAGACAGGATCCCCATCGACGACCTCATCAGGCTGGAAATCCAGCTTTTTCCACTCAGAGTGTTCTCCTGCCATCATCAACGGCTTCACCAAGACTTTGTCTTGTGCTCCCCAGAGCATGCGCAGTTCATGCAAGACGTAATACGTACGGGGACGCGAGGAGGAGGGTGACGGAAAGAAGGAGACACCGTGTCGAGGAGGAGGGCGGCCCGCAGAGAAGGTAAGTGTTTTTAAAAAAAAACAAATTTAATAAACTTTCCGTGGGCCTGGGGCGGAGCGTAGTTCCACAGAGTTTTTTTAAACTCAGTGGAACTACGCAGAGCACCACTCTGCATACTCCGCCCAGGGTTAGGCATGGGACACCAGCTCCTGAAACTCCCATGGCCCGAAGGGAGGCTGCCATGGGAGACCTGCCTGAGCTGGCTGGTTGGCAAGCTGAGGGAGGACTATTCACGGAGGAGGTCAGCAAATCTCAAAAGGAGTGCCTTACTCTTGAGGGCCTGAAGTAGCAAGCTGAGGCCCAGGCAGCTGGTGACACCTCTGGAGATCACCTGATATATTAGGAGAATTACCTTCTATATAGTGAACCTAAGGTCCCTGACCCTTAGGCAACCCATGTGTTGGTTGTCTCCCAGTGCTACAGAGCCTTCCTAGTGGATATGGCTCTGGCAGGACATCTGGGGCAGGACAAGACCTTTGCCTGGCTTGTCAACCACTTTTATTGGCCCCGATTGAGAGTGACCTCAGATGCAAACTGAAGGTCCTGTCCTACCTGCCAGGCCAGTGGGAAGTCAGGGAAAAATATAAAGACTCCCCCTGGTTCCCTTATCTGTGATTGGCACCCCTTTTGAAGGGGTGGCATCAACTTCATTGGCCCCTGGACTCTTAGACTACCCTAGGCAACAGATGTATCCTGGTCTTGGTGGACCATACTACTAGGTACCCTGAGGCTGTATCTCTGATGACTGTGACTGCATCCGGCAGTGGTCAGGGTGCTGATGGGGATTTTGACCCAGGTGTGGTTCTTCACACTCCATCATCCCCAGACCAATGGGCTTGTTGAGAAGTTCAACAAGACCCCTAAATGCATGATTATGGGCCTATCAGAGCCCTTGAGGCAGATATGGGATGCCAACTTGCAATGTCTAATTTTTGCCTACAAGGAGGTACCATAGAAAGGAGTTGATTTCAGTCCCTTTGAGCTCCTGTGTGGCCACCCAGTTAGAGGACCTTTAAGTCTTGTAAAGGAGTGGTCTGAGCAAGATCCCAAGAAGCCCCCCCAGGATGTAGTCAGCTCTCCGAAAGAAGGCTACTGAGAACCTGGAAGCCAGCCAGGAGGTGATGAAGCTCTGACATGAACAGAAGGTCACTTTGGTCGATTGTAAGCATGGTCAAAAAGTGCGGGTGTTGGAGCCAGTAGAGGCCAGGGCCTTTCAAGACCGCAGGTGTGGGCCTTGTGAGATGAAGGAGACAAGGGGGTCACCTACCTTGTGAACCTCATGAACCCCAGGCACCCCTTAAGGATCCTCCATGCTAATCACCTCAATTTCCATTATGAGAGGTCCAAAGTCACTATGCTCCAAGTGACAGATGATGGGGTAGAAGAAAAGATTAAGCCTCTCCAAGACCTGCTATCCTCTAAGGAGCAGGACGGGTCAGTGGAAGGTGTGAACCTCTCCCGTATGCTGATCCCAGAACAGTAGAGGAACTATTGCCACTCGCTGGGGCAGTTTTTGCCTCTATTCTCACTAACCCCTGGGCTCACTAATCTGTGTACCCATGATATTGACACTGGGTGGGGAGAGCATGCCTGTGAAAAATAAACTGTACAGGTTGTCTGACATGGTGAGATCTACCATCAAGGAAGAAGTGTCCAATATGCTCGAGTTAGGAGTGATTGAGCACTCTAATAGCCTTTGATCCAGCCCAGTAGTTCTGGTATCCAATGCCACTCCACCGGGTGCCGTATCAGAACTCAGGTTCTGTGTGGACTATATGGGGCTCAATTCAGTTACAAAGACTGATACTCGTCCCACCCCTGAGATTATGAGCTCCTAGATAAATTGGGAGCTGCCAAGTTTCTAAGTACTGTTCTGATGACTTGACTTCTGGGCACTGGGAGATTGCTCTAACCAAGGGGGCTAAGGAGATGTCTATATTGGCCTTCCCATAGTTCCACTTCCAATTCCAGGTAATGTCCTTCAGGTTAGCAAATGCCAGTGCCACCTACCATAGATTGATTAACAGAGTCCTGGATGGGATGGAGGCTTTCAGTGCCGCCTATCTGTATGACATTGCAGTCTTCACTTCCAGTTCGGAAGACTTCCAGTTTTACCTCCGTAATATGCATCAGGCCCTGCAGCACACATTCCCAACTATCAAGGCCAGCAAGTGCAAGATAGGGCAGGAATCAGAGGTATATCTGAGACATCTAGTAGGTGGGGGCAAGGTGCAGCCCCTCCAAGCCATGATTGAAACTATTAAGGCCTGTGAACCCCCAAGACTGAGACTGAAGTGAGGACCTTCCTAGGCCTCAGTGGATTTTACAAGAGGTTTGTTAGGTTTATGGTGTCATTGTTGCCTCCTTGAGACTCTCCCAAGTGAGTAGCCTTGCTATATAAACCCCTGATTGATTGATTGCTTGACCAAGATGATTTCTAAGAAGCAGCCCAAAGAAGGTGATCTGGACCCAGAACTGCTAGAAAGCCTTTGACACCCTCAAGGAGGGCATATGTACAGCACCAGTACGCAAGGCCCCTGACTTCTGCAAGGAGTTTATAGTGCAGATGCCTTAGAGCATGGCATATGGGTTGTGCTCTTACAGATAAATAAAGAGGGCCTCGACCAACCTGTTGCCTTAATCAGCAGGAGGCTACTGCCCAGGGAACAGTTGGAGTGCAAATGAGAATGAAGCTTTTGCTATGGTCTGGGCGCCTTTAGAAGTTGAGACCATACTTGTTTAGGACTCACTTCCAGGTTCAGGCAACCACGGACGCCTTAGATGTTTAACGCAGATGAGGGGAGAGAATCCCAAATTGTTGAGGTGGTCCATCTCCCTACAGGGAATTGACTTTACAGTGGAACACTGTCCTGGGACTCACCACTCCAATGCTGATGGTCTTTCCAGGTTCTTCCACCTTAGTGATGAAAACTCCCATGAGGGTGGGTAGTTCTCTCTACTTTCAGCTGGGGAGGGAGACACATGTTAGACCTGACATCCTTGGTGTGGTCTTCATACAAACCTTTTGCCTTTACCGCTCCTGTTTTCTGAAATTTGGTTTTGTTGACATTAGAACTCTGTTCTGTTAAACAGTGCTAAACTGCTTGTGCTCTTGCCCTAAAACATGGTAAAATTGGCCTATGCCTGATTGGCACATCTAATGTACTTATAAGTCCCTAGTATATGGTACTACATAGTACCCATGCGCTGTGAATTAAATGCTACCAGTGGGCCTGCAGCACTCATTGTGCCATTGACTGATGTAGTGCTTTAAAATTGACCTCAGGCTTGCCACTGCATCCTGTAGTGCAGTTTTAAACTGCCATTTCCACCTGGCAAAATAATCCTTTTGGAAGGTCTAAACCTTCCTTTTTATTACATAGTAGCCACCCCAAGGTAGGTCCTAAAAAGCCCATAGGTTAGGGTGCATTGTATTTTAAAAATAGGAGATGTGTTTTTAAGTTTTACATGTCCTGCTAGTGAAAAACTCCTAAATGTGTTTTTTATTAATGTAAGGCCTACCTCTCCCATAGGATAACATTGGGTTACCTTATTACATTTAATAAGTGCTTACTTTCGAATGGGAGCAGGTAGAAATGTCATGTTTAGACTCAAATGAATTGCAATTTAAAATCCTCTTTTATGGTAAAGTCAGATTTTAAGTTACAATTCTGAAAATGCCACTTTTAAAAAGTTGGTGTTTTCCTGCCTAACCATTTTTGTGCCTGCAGCCAGTGTCCTGGGTCACATGACTGCGAATGGCCCTGCTATTTTTGTTTTCCTGCCAGGCAGTGCGACAGAGGATGGGCCATCATGCCTGGATTGCTGGGGACAGATTATTTCCCTGCTCGAATTTCTAAGGGCTTCCTCCAGCACACATGCAAAGGAGTCTGATACTTGTCTTTTGTCACGCCAGACTTCTCAGAACCTTGACAGGGAAAGGGAAGAACTTTCCAGAACCAGATGTGGGGGTAGCCTAGAAGATTTCCCTACTTCCAAGCCTGGCATTAGGTAGAGCAGGTCTTTAGTACACTCCTGGACCTGTGGAAGACTTCAGGAGGACTGCCTGGACCACCAGAGGACTGCCCAGATGCTTGAGGCCTGTCTTGTTCTCCAGAGGACTGGTCTGCTGCTATCAGAGGACTGCTCTGCAGCTTGAGACATGCCTTGCTCCCCAGGGGTCTGCCCCGTTCTTAGAGAACTGCCTTGCTGCTTGTACCCAAGATTACGAGAGTGACTCTAAGGGCTAGTTGGCTGGCCTCCTGTGTGAATTATAGGAACATAACTAGCTCAAGAGACATTGAACCCTGCACCTGGCCTCTGCTGGAGTGAGTTCTAATGCCCCAAGTGGTGCTCTCCAAGTCCTGGACTCTTCGAAGTGGTGGTAGAAGTGATGCTCTTACGTAACCCTAAAGGTTGGGTCTGTTCTTCTGGCAAAAAGAAGACCGGGACATACCTGCTAGGCAATCCGCCCGAGATGCATCATGGTCAGCCTGACTTCACTGTAGCTCCCACTACGTTCTTCTCTTCATCAGCAAATCCTGTTTAGTGGGACCTCTGAGTGATGGCCTTGTGGGGACCTCTTCAGCTACAGCTTGCAGCTTCGTCTCGCTTGCGGGGGCTCAAATTCCAAAATGTTGTCTAAGTCCAAAGGTAAAAATCTTCATTGGGCTTGACAGTGATAGGCTCCCCATCGATGACGATGACTTCCTCAGCCTGGAAGTCCGACTTCTGATGCTCTGAGCTTTTTCCCGCCATCATAGCCAGTTTCACTACGACCTTGTCCATTTCTGCCCAGGGATGACGACTTCTCCTCAGACACAGCCTTCTGCCTTAACTCACAGCACTCTACCTTCTGCTGGACTTTTCTGCAAAATTGCTTCTAAGTCCGAAGGTAAGCCGAGACCGGGCCCAGTACATTTTGTGTATCCGAACCGCATGCCATTGTAGTCAGCCTTAACTTATGACTCTGCACCAGTCTCACGTGACCAGATACCAGCAGTTGGCGCTTTAATCTCTTAGGTGCTATTTTGCACTGAAAACTTTAAAAATTCATAACTTTGGTTCTAATGATTGGATTTATTTCGTTTTGCTGTCATTTTATTCAGTAATCTTTTCTCTATTTTTCTAAATTGGTTTGGGATTTTTCTTCTGTTGTGTTTTTACTTTATTACTTTATTACTGTTTGTGTGCTGCATAAATACTTGACTCACTCCTAAGTTAAACCTGACTACTTTTGTGCCAAGCTACCAGAAATTTAAGCACAAATTAAATTGGTGACTTTTGTGGTTCATCTTGACCTGGATTGCAGTTTTTCCGTGAGTAGGGGTTTTACCCCCCAACCAATAACCCAATTTTATACACATACGTATTTCTTTTATCAGTTCTCATCCATTTTCATCCATTTCCCCATCTTCTTTCTTCCTCTTCTTCCTTTATCCATTTCTCTGCCTTCCCTTCCTTTCTTCTGTCCTTAGTATCCTTTTTACCTCACTTGCCATCCTGGTATTCCTTCTTCTTTTTTACCTCCCTTAAATTGTTTGTCTTTCATGCTCTCCTATTTCAGATTCTCTCTCCAGAGGACACCTAAATGGCAGATTATATTTTGACTTCATAGAGCTGGATGTAGGATTGAAATAATAAGGGAAGTTGATTTGCAGTGCTGGTTATGCACAGCGTTTTTTAACAGGTTATTTTCAATCCTGCCTTCAGATTGCGGGAATTACTATTGAGTGGCAATAGGGCACAGCAATAGGACTAATATTACTGGGGTGATCATAAAGGTAAATTTACCTTCAATTTGTTAGCCAGAATTTATAAAAAAGATTCTAGAAGGTAGTACTAAGCAGTATGTGAGCTTTTATCTTGCATATGTGCAATGTTATATTCTTACATAATCTTTCATCAAAGCACCGTTCAGTTGTATTGCATAGTGTGCATAAAAATAATTGCTGAGCTCATTTGGTGACACGCCCAAGGTTAAAGCCCACTTTGTACAAGTCCTGCCAGCCTCTGCTGCACGAGTCTCTGTTAGAATCCTACTCAGTCAGACATGCCTTACCTTCTCTCTCCAGAGAAGACCACCAAGCATGCACGCTTCTGGCTTTAACACCTTGTTTATCCTTGTCTGCATTTCTACAGCTCAGCTGTGTGCTGTATTGCTCTCTTTATTCACAAATTATGACTCTAGCTATTTTGTACATTAGTATTTGCCCTCCTTTACTAAGTATGCAGTGTTCTTCTACTGCTTTGAGAAGTGGAAGTTATGGAAAGGCCAATCCCCACATGGATGGCATATGCTGCCAAACAGATATGAGTGTACCACTGAACTTGGCATGAGGTGCAAGCAATCCCTGCCTCATCGTCAACTTTTACAAAGGTGGAGACATTAGACCAATCCATCGATCTAAGAATGTCCTCAAAATCAGCTCCAACACGAAAAGCATTTAAAGCCATAGATCCCCCGTGTGGAGTGAGCAGTGAAAGCAGTGGTATTGATGCCTGCCAAGTTCATAATCCATCTAACCAAATGAGCTAAGTGTGGAGAAGGGTGCGGTCTATAAAGTCTTCCTAATGAATTAATGAGCTGAACTGAAAAGGACATTCTCAAATCCTGTGGTCAGACCATACTCTTTCAAGTAGTTTCCTAGGAAAATGAGATTGATAAATAACTTTAAAATCTAATTTCCAACCAACATTTGGTTGTACTTGGGCGAAGGAAGTTTTGAAAAATGTACTCCCTTTAAAAGTCAACAAATTAGTGGATGTTCTCCAGGAGGTCTACCATCCGCTCTGGCATGTTCTTCTGAGAATGCTGATGTATAGACATTTATAGTACTGTACACTTTCTCTTGGGATGCTAAAGACACTAAACTATTTACTATTACAATCACATCTGCTGAAAAGGGATCTGAATCCTTGCCCAAGCACCAGCTATTCCAGTCCATCCTGGTGGATATATAGAGTTTTGTGCTTTCTGCCAGCAGATGAATTGAGTAGCCTCCGCCAAAATAAAATTCTTGGAGGTTTCAAGGCTGACCCTAAACCTTCCATGCTGCTAATACTAGGGACTGTTTGAGAATCGTTTTGTGATATTGACCCTGAGGTTTGAGAAGCAGACTGGGAAATGATGCATTTAGGATCAGGCAGTATATAGATAATTCCAGATTGGCATTGAACTAAGACTCACACTGCCATAGAGGAGGTACCAACATCAAAATTGCATTTTGATGACGCATATAAGCTAGAAGTTGTGTATTCATGATAAATGAAGGGAAAGGATAATTTAGCTGGACGGACCAGTCTGATGGAAAGGCATTCATTGCTAGAACTTGTGGATCCGGTCTCCAACTGTAAAAAGAGGGAAATTGTGTGTTTAAGTGAGAGGCAAAGAAATATATTGCAAAGGGTCCAAATCTAGAAAAAAGGTTTCCTGAAAATTATAGGATGTGAAGATGGCGTTATGTTTTTGGATAAAGTTCGATATTGGCACTCTGACCGAAGCCTGTGTTGGTGTTGGTCTAGGAGGGACATGTTGTGCCACGTGTTCAGAAGGGACCCATTCTATAAAGTTAGGGTGATGAATCAAGGTGAGACTAAACATTGGCTCACCTGAGAAATCACACTCTGTACTGTTAGCAGCCTCAGAAGACTATCCCATATCATCAAGAGAAACTTTGCACCCCTCCTCTAGAGGCTCAGGCCAGATGATATCATCTGGATCATGGTAATCTTTGTTATAATAAGCATCTGAAATACCCATATCATTGTCAGTATCAAGAAGATAAACCACCTGAATGTGAAGCTTGACCATACAAGCCAAATTTGTAACTTCTCAGTGGAAGGGCCAACTTCAAGAGAGTCAACAGCCTTAGATTTTACTTCAGCCACAATGCGCTGAGCATCCTGGCCTGGAGAATGTGTCTTTCCCTTTTTTAAACCCAGTGTGTCATGGCGGATACTGTATAAATAGGATTAGTTTTATGTGAAAACCTTTTCTGCACAGATGCATCAAGACTCTTTGAAATATTAGAAATGGATGAAAAGGTGGATGGATAGATGAGTGTAAGGGTGAAGGGATGGGTGAAGGGATGGACAGATGAATGAAAGGGTGGATGAATGAGTGAGTGAAAGAATGGATGGATGAGTGAAAGGGTAAATGGATGAGTGGATGGATTGTTCAAAGGGTGTATTGATGAGTGAAAGGATGGATGGATGAGTTAAAGGGTGGATGGATGACCGAAAGGGTGGGTGGATGGATGATTGAAAGAATGGATAGATAAATGGATGGATGAAAGGGGGATGGATACGTGAAAGGATGGATGTCTGAGTGAAAGGATGAATAAGTGGATGGATGGGTTTGATGGATAGGTTTGAAGATGAATGGATAGGTTTGGATATTGATAGGCGGACGGATGGACAGACAGATGAATGAAATGGTAACAGATTGAAACATGGATGAAAGATTGAATGAATGACAGAATGTAAAGGTGAAATGGTGGATAACAGGGGTGAATGGAAGGATGAAAGGATGAATGTATAGATGTTTGGATTGAAGAGACAAGCAAGCTCTTCTGGGGAGGGTCGTAATGACTTGGTTTACGTGCTTGGTGCCATAAGAGCTTTAGTACAAGGTGGGAAGTATTTTAATTTTCTTGCTACTCCCTTGGGTGAGGTTACATTATGACATCATTATGTAGTTTTTTTCTCAATGTTTCATTGGAACTGTAGTGTGCTATATCTTGGCTGCATTACATTAAAGCATGAGAAGAATGCTTAACATGGGTCCCCGTTTGTGTAAAAAAGTCAGTGGCATGGCTATTCTCCCAATAGTTGTGCGCTATATTAGTGAACTTTTGTGAAATGTGGCATGAAGTCATCCATCCATTCAGTGATCCAGATTCGCTATGATAGTATCCTTGCTTTTTTGAAAGTAGTCATAGATTGCTAATTGGTTATGGCTTCATTCAGGTCCATACCTTCTATATTAGTCCTTATGACTATAAGGATGGTTTCATTGACAAAACCTCCATCACAAAGACTCCATCACCTCAGCTAACCCCTCATTCCCAGGCTTGCTATGTTCTTTATTATTTGCCTGCCATATGTGTTAGAGGATATTGTTTTGGATTCAGTGGGGTCATTCCACTCGGGTAAGATTTTGCAAGATTATGTCATGGTTTTACATGGTGCTGTATTAATGTGGTTCCTTAGCTTCTATTGTTGTCACTGTAGCTCCTGTTTGTATCTTAGTGGAACATTGTACCTTGACATTGAAGTGCATGAGATTGTGCAGTGAGTCTTCTAGGTGCTGCTTTGTCATCATGAACCCTTTTCTCGTTTACTCTTGTGATGCCAAATGTAGGTGTGTATATGCCAGTTGTAATAATCTGTTGAGATCCCAACAGATTTGTGAGTGGTTTAATGCCATGTATATAATCCAAAATGTTTGTTGTCCTTGTGTTAACTATTAGCACTTCCTTATTGTCCTCGTACTGCATTTTTTTGAGGATTTGTATTACCATTTTTTACATTACTCCTACCTTGACCCCTGTTGCAGAGCCCCTCTCAAATGCCCAGAAGGGTGGGCCTCATGATGTTGATGATTTGAAAGTTTCTATTGTGACTCTGGGCTCTCTCCTTACATTGGGGTTTAGAAGGAGGTATCTACCTGGGTGGATAGAACATTCTGTGTCACTAACGACGAGTCCATAAGTGTCATGCTCTTACTGTACTTGGACCCTTGTTGGTCCTCACACCTCCAAAAAACCCTGTGCAGACCTGTAACCTGATTCCTCCTATCCAGGTGTCCGATGATTTGAAATTCTCTTCCTCCTTAAGCTCTGCTCCAAACGTGAATGAATGGAATTTCGTGAGGGAGGTTTTTTTATTAGGAAGGATTGGTGTGAGGCTATGAGGAAGGGGGTGCTCTCTCTGTCTTCAACCACAACTAAAGTGATGTATTCTACTGATAACGACAGCAACCTTGATAAGATCTTGGTCTCTGCTGCCATTGGCCTTTTCTTTTAACCTATGGGTGCTACTACTTTTGGGGATTTCCCATTGGACTACCATGCAAATATTAATTATCGAAAGGGTAGGACTGGGAAGCAATATCATCAAAGAGCAGCAGTGATATTACAGACATAGTATAGTAAAAGTAAAGAAAAAAGTGACAACAACTAACATTTTTTATGGTTGAAGAACAACCTAACGTTGTTTTCAATCAAAGTTAATAGTTAAAGCAGAGAATAAAAGTGATATTCCTAAGATGCAGAAGGAATCTATATTAAAGTATGAAATGGATATGTTAAGGGGCTAAAAAACCGAGCCGAAAAAAATCTCTTTCATCAAAGATGGACTAACTAGACAACTTAGGGAAATAGAAGCACTGATGTTGGGAAGCAAAAAACAGTCATTTTAAATGATTTCAAGAATAGGTCAAGAAGGATTAATAAATGCATAGCATGCCTAGTAGAGTAAGAAGTACCATAGGTCTTCTAGGAGAGATTTCCCTTTGCCCTATTTGTGGATCCTCTAGCAATGAAATCCATATATCTGTTTAGGAAATACTGCGCTCTACGATAGCGAGAATGCCTCCTAATCTGCTCAGGAGAGCCAAAATGATAATTTTTTTGAGATATAGGTATGAACCCCACCATTTAACAAAAGCGGAACAAACGAAGACATTTGATGAACAGTAGCAATATTTTCAGTTCTGTGCAATATGTGTCTGAGTCTAACATTGTATGGGGTCAAACAGAATGTCCCGGACAACAGAAGTGCATATGCATTACTATTAGCTTTTATAATGAAAACTGATATCAAAGCAAGAAAGAGTTTTCTGACAAAGTCATGCACACTACCTGGTAACTCTATGACGAGTACTGTCACAATGTGGATAGATGTAGGTGGGATAAATAAAGCTTCTTTGAAATGTCGGGGGGGTTACTATTACCCAAATAATGACCAGGCAAATCAGAATTGTAAAAATGTTCACAATTATAAAGTGGGTACTTTAAAGTGTGTGCAGTAGAACTATCTGCTAAATTAAATAACACACAGCTTTGCAGATATGCTAGATATAAAAAATTAAATCAGAGGTGATAAATGGTAACAGGCGCTGTGAAAGATAGGGGATGCTTGTGCTGCTAAGCCGCTAAGCACACCTCTTGATGCAAGTGGCTGAATGTGCTTGAATTCCCAAGGTACTTACTAGTGGCTGAAATGTTTCAAGCAATGCATCTATCACTTTGTTGTTTTCCTCAATATGATGCCATACATGTGCATGATAGGCCAGAGGTGGGTCCCATAGTTTTCCCTTCTATAGGTCTTAATCTGCACCTTACTGATGAGGACCAACCAGGCTGAAACAGGTCAGGTGTTGTTTGTGTTCCTGTTTAAAGAGGACGTGGTCTTGCAGTTCAGGCTGGACTATTCCTATCGGACCAGAACCAAGGCTGATTTACATATTTTGATCCACGCCTGGAGTGATACAGTAGGCAAAACAAATGACAGATGGGAATATGGTCCAGAGCAAATTCCTGTGCCAGTGGCTGAGATTAATTCAAGCATTCCACTTATTTTTGTTTTTCCCAATGTCAGATTCAATGTGCCCTCCAAGACTAAATGTGCCACTGTATGCTAACATAGCACCTGTTTAGCTGTTGAAATATATGGTAAGTGAGGGAATCTTTCTAAAGTAAATAAAGTTTCAAATATATATTTGACCTTATGAAAAGCAGTATATGGTATAAGTGGATAAAAGTAATACCTGTGTAAGTATATAGATATTATAAACTGAAATGCAAATTGCAGTTACTTATTAATGAGTGAGGCAGTACAATGCTAGAACAGTTGATATGCAATGGGTGAACCTACAACTATGTCTTGGAATATTAATATTGTGGTGTAAATATAAAGAAACATTTATATTTAAAAACATGGCAAACATCCTCCTATTTTTGCATGCCAGAGAATGTCTATTTGTATATCCCAGGCATGGATAATGCAGCATGTTTTCAGAATTTGACTTGTTTATTTTTGAATTACTGAACTACTTCATCATCATTGCTCTAAAGAGATGAGTTAATCTTATTTGTATCTGGACGTCATTAAAGATATTTCCCACGTCATAATAGTTCATGTAGGAAGTTTATGGCAGGCAAAGATAGACAAATAGGTCTGCAAGAGTCTTCAACGTTAACTCAGGAAATCAATCATGAAGACCAAGGGAAGGTACTTCACCCACCAGATTGACACACTCGCTATAGGACAAACCATCTACTTCAGGTTAGTGTTCTCCTGAGGAACAACAGGAACTCGCTATGCCTGATCACCACCTCTATATAAATCACCCACATGGATAGACTATTCTCACAAAAACCTGGGATCACGGATTGACATCCCAACCTCCTCTAACACAGCATCAAAGTAGTCTGCCCACATTCATTACTGATAAACAGAATTAGCTTGAAATATATGAAGATACGTCCCTCCCTGTTCTATTCCTATCTTATAACTGCCCTCTTCAAGATGCCTGCCTCAATTTCCCTACCTAGTTTCCCTTTAAACTTAGACTCATTTAGGCAGTCCTACTATCATAACAATTACTCTCCTCTGACCCTGACCAGATCCCAAAGAACAAAACAACATTTAGTAAGAAAAGTCCTTACACAATACACCTGTAAACACTGATATTGGACCACATCTGCCCTAGCAAGTGTGAGCTCAAAACTGAACTCTTCATTATCTCCCCAGATCCTCTGCCATGACAAAAACTCTACAAAATAATCTACTCCAATCCTTGCTTGTGGATCATCCCCTGGAGCGCAAGTCAAATTGACCTGATAAAAAAACTAATCACGACCTGAATCTGAACATCTTTCATTCAGGCACCATCTTGGCTTAGTGATATCAACCCAACCAAGGAACGTTTGATCTACTCTTACCTAATGTCTCATGTTCACAAGTTCCATATGTCCAAATTCCTAGTGCACAGGCCAAGAAGCTCCCATAACACAATCTGACTCAATTTGTTTCCCCCTTTTCCAGAATTTGACATAAAGCATGACACCTACAAATCTTCTGAAAGCCCAGTGGAACTGCAACACCACTCCTTACCACCAAGGCATGCTAGCCCCCTCCAGAAGCCTCTGGAAAATGACAGAAACCAAGCATACCCATTACATACATGATCTTCTTCAAGATTCATCCCCACACCATCTCACCATCATTGAAGCTTGAACCTCTGATTCTTTTTCAACACAACTTCTAAGTTCTTCTTCCAATGGACTGCAATACCCTCCTGCAGAACGGTACCACAGGTCAGGGTGGGAGAGGGTTATATCATTCTGACTCCATTCAGTGCAAAATTTCCACCAGGTCAAAGTACAATGCCTTTGAATTCTCTGCTAAATGACCATGGTTGCGGGCAGGCTTTTTGTGCCCCTCATCTAAGACGCTCACAGCTTACCTCGGCTACTTTCACTGCTGCTGGCCACACTCACTTCATTCTGCTGGGAGCTGAGACATTGTGAGTCTGGCCTTGTGTGATGATGAACAATATGTTTGCTGATTGAGTGCTTGCAAGAAACAGTGTCAGTGTGGCTTGTGTGTGCTGCAGATCCTCTTCTCCCAATACATAGTAAGTATTCAGACAAAGTTACCTTATTCTACTGGACAGTTGTCTGACAATGCAAGCGTCCTACTGATTGACAGTGGCCCACCTGTTGGTTTGTTGTTTTGATGGTCAAGTGCAGGGAGTGAGAGAGTGACAGCAGTGTGTTGTATTCACCACAATAGGCATTAGATACCTATTTCCTAGACGGATTATTTTTTAGTGTAACACACATCAAGTCATCTTGGAAGCTGCTCTTCATCCAGGGTCCAAACTATCATCCTCAGAACCCCACTGTCAACATTCCAGATCTAGCTCAGTGTCACTAGTGCAAAGGCCATTGAAGAGTCTGAGTAAGATTTGATATTTTTTTTTAAAAGAAAAAAAAACCCGAAATATTCTGAACCTAAAACAAATTAGAAAAGTACTCTATATTAACCCTGGGTGTAAAACTCCGCTCCGCTTGCGAAGTTTGTTTTGGCAACTCCGCATTACGCGTAGAACGCGGAGTTACCAAAAACTCTGCGCTCTGCAGCGGAGCGGAGTTTTTTTTGAGTTTGCGCGCTCAAAATGCTTTTTCGCGCGTGCGGTAGCGACTTACCAGGATGCCTGCGATCGCCGATGAGATTTCCCATCCGTTCACGAGTACCACGAGATTTGGTCCCGCGAGAGTGTGCGATCACGAACATGTCATTCGGGCGCGCCATCAGACTTCCGGCGGACGTTTGTGAAGATCGCGATCCCGAACACACAGGATTTGCAATCTGGAGAAGAATCTCTCTCAAGCAGCATCAAAACCTTCTCGAAATGATGATTTGGATTAAAAAAACTCCTCAGATTGACATTTGGCTGTACTTTTTTGTGCAAGAAGTCCTTTTTCTTTTTTTACTTTTTTTTAAAGAGGAAGGAAGTGCCCCAGTGTCTCCAACTTCCTGTTCCTGTCCAGCAGGCTCCTCCCAGTGCTTTGTCCATCTCCTGTTCACTTTCATTTGGATTTGGAGCTGGAAGAATCCCTTTTTTTGTCTGCTGCATCATATATCATTGGATTTGAGGACTTTTGGATTTGAGATTTCACAAGTAAGTTGGAAAATTGGTTTTGTTTGTTTGATTGGGGCATTGCACCTACATTCTTCTGTATATTTCATCGTTTTTTAAAAATATATTGTGGTGGGTGGCCTGTAGTTTCAGTAGGGGCCTAGTTGTTTCTTTGTATTTAATTTGTCTTCTAGTTTTCTTTTATAAAGGAAACTTGTTGCAAAGTTCACTACATTTTCTCCAACTTTTAAAATCAAAGTGCAATATTTATTTAATTCACTTGCCCAGTAGTCTGCCAATAGGCCTTTCAGCCAGTAGGCCCAGAGCTACTCATGGGTGCATGAAACAACTGTTTCTGTGGTGTCTGTTGAATTTAAACATCATTTAGGGCATGGATGGCATTGGATTGAAATGCAAAATGTGTTTTTTTGGGTATTTCACTTTTTTTCATGTGTGTTAAATAAATGCCTTTGTTGGATGTGTGTGGTTGTTGTGTAACTTGCAAACCTTTTTTAGCCCTGTGGATTTTCGTTTTTGGCATTGTTGTATTAAAACTATGTTGTTTAGCATGCTTCCTTTGTCTGGCCAGTGTGTGAGTGTGTTTGTTTGTAATAGTGGGCCAGAATTTGCCTTGGCTGAGCCTCTCCATGTAGCCAGAGGCCATTTTGTAAAGTCTGTGTCCATAATAGGCCTGCTTGAGTTCATTTTTTTCCAGGCCTCCTGCTTGTTGTTGTTGTTGTGAGTGACCATGTAGCTGGTGGCCATTTTGTGGTGGTGGTAGTGCTTTTGCCATAGACCTGCATGTCTTCTTTCCTTTGTTCCTCTTGGCTTATTGCTTCTTGTTGTGGCCTGCCTGGCCATGTTGCTGGCAGCCATTTTGTGAAGGCAGCCAGTGTGCACTGCTCTTGCCATATGCCTGCATTGTCTGTCTTCCCTTTCTTGTTGTTGTGGCCTGCCTGGCAATGTGGCTGGTGGCCATTTTGTGAAGGCAACCAGTGTGCTTTTGCCAGAGGACTGCATTGTCTGCCTTTACTTTCTTGTTGTTGTGGCCTGCCTGGCCATGTGGCTGGCGGCCATTTTGTTAAGGCAGCCAGTGTGCTTTTGCCATGGGCCTGCATTGTCTGTCTTCCCTTTCTTGTTGTTGTGGCCTGGCCATGTGGCTGGCAGCCATTTTGTGAAGGGACAGCCAGTGTGCTTCTGCATTAGGCCTGCAAGCCTTCTTTGTGGTGGCCATGCCTTCTTGCCGGTTGTTGTTTTGCAAAATTTGCATGCAATTTTTTCTTTTATGTTTTATCCAGCAAAAAATGTAGCACAGTTCACTACATTTTCTAATAAATTTGCAATATTATTGATTTGATTTGATTCACTATGTGGCCTTGTCTACCAATGGGTTTTCCAACCAATAGGCCCAGGCCAGAGCTACTCATGGGTGCATGAAACAACTGTTTCTGTGGCATCTGTTGAATTTATAAACACAATAGAGCCCACGTCAATACATGGGGAGGGGAACTAGAGGCACGGGGTTCTAGGAGCTAGCAGCCTCCAACAACAAATGTTAACCACAACAAGAGCTGCTCCTAGTATAGTGACCACTGTGGGTTTAGAACCGAATTGTGAGTGAAAGCATCTCACAAAATGTGACGGACTGGTCTCACACACCACCGGGTGTCATGCTTCATCATTGACCAGTCCTCGCCCTCTACAACCTTGGTTTGATAGAGGGCGGGCATGCACCTGATGACAGGGATGCACTTCTAAACTAAGTGGGGGCCCATAAGACAAAAAAGTGAGTGAGGTTAAAAATCATTATAGTTATCAGATTGTGATTTTTAATGTGTATGGTAACTATATGATATTAAAATAGGTGAACGGTATATGGGGAATTGATTGTCCCCTAACCGTAATAAGAATGGTCAACATGTTTCTGCCATGGTGGCCCAGGAGGGTCCAAGGCATTCATCAGGACCTTAACATAAAAATGGGACTCCGTTCTTACCAACTGGTGGTTAGAAGATACCACTGTGCGGGTGTGACCTATGTCACTCTCCACATAGGTCACACGTAAAATAGGTGAACGGTATATGGGGAATTGATTGTCCCCTAACCGTAATAAGAATGGTCAACATGTTTCTGCCATGGTGGCCCAGGAGGGTCCAAGGCATTCATCAGGACCTTAACATAAAAATGGGACTCCGTTCTTACCAACTGGTGGTTAGAAGATACCACTGTGCGGGTGTGACCTATGTCACTCTCCACTGTAAATGATGGCTTCTAAATTCAAGCCTGTAATAAAAAACACCAAAGAGTACGTAACGACATACTTAGGTCGCACTGAAAACAATACATGCACTGGTTCAGCTAATAGTGAGTGACTAATTGCGTGACATGTGACACTCTATGCGTGCGCACATCATGAATGATAATGTGAGATAAAATCTCACTGATCTTACCCTATGCAATAAAACTACTTGCCCCATGGGAGGAAGGGAGAGGAAACCCCTGTAGTCAAACCCTGAAAAGGAAAAGCACAAACACCGCAATATGCGTCATTGAATGCGATAAAACAGTGTTCCGTTCTCTCAGATTCCAGACACACTGAAAAAGTGAAAAGCTTCACTATGAGAAGCAGCCAGTCATACATCCATACAACCTCTTACTGCATCAAGGACAGTTTCCCCCGATTCTCCTAGATGACTGCTCCCGGTCCTCCCCGATGGTGAAATGAAGGAACTGAGGCTCCGGGTTATATAGTGCCCCCTTGATTGGTTAATCAGTGGAAATGAGCAGGACACAAGAAAATTGCAGCCAATTACGCGAGTTCCGGTGTCCCACAGCACACTGTTTATTGAGCGGAGGACCGCCTGATCCAAAAATGGCCGCGCTCTGCGCATGCTCAGTCAGTGTAATATTCTGCCTGGGTGAGCGCATGCGTCTAAAACTAAGAGACGCGATAGAAGAAAAATGCCCCAAATGGTAGGTGTCACTCTTCTAAAATACCTCTACAAATAGTATCTACACACGTGCAAGAGGGCTATTCATATAGGGAAACAAGTAAACCGAGTGGCGGCACACTTGCCTTGAAAACACGGTGTACAGCCAGAGCGTGGTGCTTATCCTCAAATCTATTGCCAAAAATCGGCCCCGTAATGGCAGGTATGAATCCTTTTAAAGACACCTATTAGCCAGTGGGTAAAAGGAGGATGGATTGAAATGCAAAATGTGTTTTTTGGGGGCTTTTCACTTTTTTCATGTGTGTTAAATAAATGCCTTTTTGGATGTGTGTGGTTGTTGTGTAGCTTGCAACCCTTTTTTTCGCCCTGTGGATTTTCTTTTTTGGCATTGTTGTATTAAAGCTATGTTGTTTAGCATGCCTCCTTTGTCTGGCCAGTGTGTGAGTGTGTTTGTTTGTAATAGTGGGCCAGCATTTGCCTTGGCTGAGCCTCTCCGTGTGGCCAGAGGCCATTTTGTAAAGTCTGTGTCCATAATAGGCCTGCTTGAGTTAATTGTTTTTCAGGCCTCCTGCTTCTTGTTGTTGTTGTGAGTGACCATGTGGCTGGTGGCCATTTTGTGGTGGTGGTAGTGCTTTTGCTATAGACCTGCATGTCTTCTTTGCTTTGTTCCTCTTGGCTTATTGCTTCTTGTTGTGGCCTGCCTGGCCATGTGGCTGGCGGACATTTTGTAAAGGCAGCCAATGTGCTTTTGCCATAGGCCTTCATTGTCTGTCTTTCCTTTCTTGTTGTTGTGGCCTGACTACGTGGCTGGCGGCCATTTTGTGAAGGCAGCCAGTGTGCTTCTGCATTAGGCCTGCATTTCTTTCTCTTTCCTTTCTTCCTCTTGGCTCATTGCTTCTATCCATTGTCAGCTGCAGCTCCCTGAATGCTGAATCCCACGTGATGCACAATGCCAAACAGGGTCATTTACATTTGTATTTTTGTTGTTGTTCTTCTTCTTTCCTATCCTTCCTCAGTGTACTGTACACTAGTACACCAACCATGCAAGCCCTTGTTTTTGTCAGTCTTACAAATGTCTACACTGTAGTGTTGTGGTTTTTTTAATAACTGAGGTAATATATTTAATAATAATATTAATAAGTGTGACCACACACAAGTTATATATTATATTTGTTTGTTTGTTCTAGTAGTAATTGAACCACAACAATGAATACCATGTTTCACTGATGTTCTTCTTGCTTCTTTGCTTATAGGTGCACAAAACAGGAGGAGGCGTCATCACCCATTGTACTGCCAAACAGAAGTCCTGCTGCGCATGACGTCACGTGACGTGTGACCACAGACATCTCTTCAACTTGTGCCACTGCGTGCTGCTGACATCTGAAGAAGATGGCCCCAAAGAAAGGTACCAGGTCCTCCAGTACAAAGAAAGTTGCCAGTGAGAAGAAGGAGCTGCCACTTACTAAGACTGGTGTGCCGCCCAAGATCTTTTTTGGGAAACCAAAAATTGCGCCTGCAGCAGCGGTGTCCGGGGAGCAAGCTGGGAGCAGCACCCCCGCATCAGTGGACCCACCCCACCAACCTAGGCCCAAGCCCATGTCTGTCATAGAGGCAGCCAGTCTAATCACAACAATGTAGACGAGCAGTGATGTTGAAATTGACTTATCGTTATTACAAAGTAGTACCCAATCAATGCAGGGAACTGAGATAAGTGGGCAACAACAGCTGCAACCGCCCCCAATAGTAGTTGTTCCTCCCGAAGTAGGGGCAGTTCAGGAGATAGAGCTTCCTGCAGAGGAAGAAGAGCAAGCCACTCTTTCAGAAGATCCATTGTCTTCCAGATCCCCAGCAAGGAAAAGGAGGGTTAGTCCATTAACTTCTTCTGCAAGCTCCCCTTCTGATGATCTAGACGCCACCTGGATCCCACCACCTCAGTCTGAGAGTGAGACACGCTACGAGACAAGGCTAGGGAAAAGGAAGGTTCCAGAAAGCATTAGAGTTATGGAGGTAGATGTAGAAGAGGAGGATGATGACGAGCCAGTCATCATCATGAACATTAGTCCTGCCCCAGTGAAGACCGACATTACCTCATCCCAAATTGCTGTGAGGGATGTGGCACGGATACCACCAACACAGATCATACCACCAACACCACGTCCAGCTTCCATATTTCACCGGCAGCCACGTACATCCACCACAAGTACCACCTCAGTAGAAGTAGGTACTGCAGAGAGTCAAACTTCACGCCCAACTACCAGGTTATCCGGCATTGGAAGTGGCACAAGCAGCAGCACCAGAAAGTTGACTTCCCCAGTTTGGGACTTCTTTTCGGTTAGCACGAAGGAGGTGAACATTGCTATATGCTCCATTTGTGGACAAGGTGTTATTCGGGGTAAGCATGGTACAAACTATGGTACCGGAGGCCAAACAACCCATCTGAAAAAACAACACTTGATCCAGTGGGAGGCGCACCTTAGCGGCTAAAAAACTGCACCCATTGCTGTTGGTGGGGATGAAGAAGTAGAAGATACGATAGCGGTGGAAGGTGAACAAGAGGGAGACATTTTCTCTGGTACACAAAGTAGCCCTGTCCCCAGCAGTGCAGTGGTACCGCCCACATCCTCATCAGCAACATTGCAGTGGCACAAGAGTAAGAGTCAGGCTGAGACACCAAGGGGTCCCAGGTAAAAGAGTACCACAACGAAATAAAATGCTTTGAGCCTAACATCTGGCGTCAAGAAGTCATCTGCATCAGTGGCACCAGAAAAGAAACAAATCCAGCCTACCATTCTCAGCATGTTTAGGTCGGAGGGGCAGTACGAACGCAACCACGCAATGGCACGTTTGTGCGTAGCTGGCTAAAATGTTAGCACTGGACCTCCTCTCTTTTTCTTCTGTTAAAGGGGTGGGTTTTCTTGAGTTTGTGACAGCCATCTGCCCAAAATGGAAGGTTCCCAGCCAGTCCTATTTCGCCAGAGTTGCTGTTCCGGTACTACATCACGACGTACTGGAATTGCTTGGACAAGCTTTGCAGCAGAGTGCTGTTCACACTATCCACCTGAAAACAGACATGTGGACCAGTTGCCAAGCCACTAATTACGCGTGCATCACTGCACACTTGATCTCTTTTGTGGGGCTTAGAGAAAAGATATCTGCAGCAGGTGTTGTTGACACTGCTGAGATTTTTAAGGCCACTCGGAAACATGCAACTGTAGCCATGTTCGCCATGGAGAAATCTCATACTGCTGCAAATATTTTGAAAGACTTTGACAGCAAGGTCTTTGAATGGCTGCGCCCAAGAGGGCTTAACATTGGTTTTGCTGCCACGGACAATGGCAGTAATATAGTTAAGGCCATGTCCGATGGTGGCTATTTCAGGGTCCTGTGCTTGGCGCACTGCTTTAACATCATTGTTCAACACTTTCTGAAAAAAGAAGACCGAGTCAGCAACTTACTGACCACCTGCAGAAAAATCTGCACAAATTTCAGCCATTCTTTTAAAGCCCGGAAGCAGCTGAGGATCATTCAAAAGGAGCATAGAATGCCAGTTAAAGCACTCATCCAGGAGGTGCCAACATGTTGGAATTCAACTTATTACATGCTTGAACGTCTGTTTGAGCAGTCCAGGCCAATAAATGAATAAGTCATGCCAAGAGGGGATGCTACTGTGAAAGGCAGGATCATTGAGATGGACCAATGGGGCCTAGTTAAATACCTGACAGAGATGCTACTTCCTTTTGAGCTCTTCACACGTGAAGTCAGCAATGAGGACTGTATTATGGGCCAAGCTATCCCATTGTTGCACATGCTACAGGAACAGCTGAAGGGGGTGTCTGCAATGTACGCAGGTGTGAAGGAAAAAAGGAAGCATATGAGTTGGTGGAGAGCTTAACCCTTCACTTATCTGAAAATACAAGGGTGCAAACAGGCATTGTGTCATCCAACCATTACATTTCTGCCACAATTCTGGATCCACGGTACAAACAAGTACTGAACACACTGATTCCTTTTTTAGAAGGGTATGTTGCCAAGTACAAAACTTGGATAGCTGCAGAAGCCAGTCGCTTAGAAAAAGAACGGCTGGGAATTAGAGGCTTGCTACTCCAGGCCACAACAAGTACTGCAGGGCATCCGGCGTCAAGTTCAACTTCAGAGCCTGAGGGCAGTGCGGTTGGCTCACAGCAGTCAAAACCACCAACAACACCAAGAACAACATCAACAAGAACAGGAGCATCAACCCCACCAAAATCAGCACAGGAATGGTTTCTACAGCAAGGGCTTTTTAGTCCAGTGCTGTGGCAAAGGCAAAAGAGGCAGAGCAAAGGGGAGCACCCCTGAGCATTGAGCGGATGGTCCAGGCCTATCTGGATGACCCAACAGAGGTCTTCATTGATCAAAACCCATTGCTGTATTGGTATGGGAAAAGGCACCAATGGCCACTGCTCAGCAGGCTGGAGATAAACTATCTGGCTTGCCCTATTGCAAGTGTCTCTTCTGAGCATGTTTTCAGTGCTGCTTGTGCCATTCTGACAGTGTTCTCACAGTCTTTCGCCCCAAAACGTGGAGAGGTTAACCATGATCAAAATGAATCAGCACTTTATACCACCGGATTACGCCATACCTGAAGTAGCACAGCAGGAAGATGATGACGGCGATTCAGGTCATGGAAGTAGTGTGTTAGATGACCTACTTCTGGGATCTTTCAATTTCCAGTTACTTTCTTTCTTTCTTTGACGGCCCCATTAAAAAAAAAAAAAGATATAGCTAAGTAACATTATTTACTTTATTATTTGTGTGTGTCACTGACTTTCTGGTTCACAAATCCATCCCCACCGTCTTACTCTTTTTATTGCCGGATCAGAGTTGCAACTGTGTGCAGTCAGTGAAGAAGTACGTCCACTCTTCCGAGTCCTGCTCCAGTCCTGACTTGCCCTAAATCCATTTCCCTCAAGCCAGACATTAGATGGAGAATAGTACAAGAAATGTGAAATGTGTGCCTGCCTCGTCGAGTCCCTCCAAAGAACCTGACTGTAGCTATCCTCCTTTCCGAGCCTAGAGGGACTGCCCCGTAAGAACAGGTAAATGATGGCATGCATTGGACGCTGACTGTGAGTGATTAGTGTTTCTGTTGTTGTTGTGCATGATGTCTACTAGTATTAATCTACACACAAAAAAGTGACTCAAGTCAATGTTTCCCTTCTTGTTGTTCAATAATAAAATTGTACTACTGCAGGCCGATCCTTTGCATTTTCAATTCTGGAGACTTACTCTGTACACTACAGAGTTGGAAACCATAATGACCATACCATACTTGCAGTCAGTCAGTAGGATTGGAGATGATTGATGGAATAGCTTGGGGCGTTTCATGAAGTGGCCTAAAAGGTAAACAAGTCAACAACAACAACACCAGACCTACATGTCTGTGTAGTGGTGGAGGCGAGTGTAGTGGTATGACTGACAGGGGTGCATTGATTTAGTTACTTAATTTGGAAAATGCTATGTTGCTGTGTATTTGTGTGTGCTCAGTGCTGTCTGGCTCAAAATCTAAGCTAAGTGGAGGTTGGGTGGGCGCCGCGGGCCTGCTCCTGTTGTTGTTGTAGATGCTGGAAACAGAATACACATAATTTAGCCATACCGCCTCTAAAAGTTTTCTTGTTGCACTCCTCCTTAATTTATGCAGTTTAAGTTTACTTTTCTCCTTGATTTTTCAATATCCCCTTTGTTTTGCCATCTACACTTACAGGCCAGCCTTTACCCTCTGTCCCTCTGCTATACTGGGAAAAACAACTCAGACTTCCTTACCAATCGGCATCCGCCAGTCAGGCACCCAAGATTGACAGAGGGAGCGTCCATGGAAGGAAAGACCAAGAGGAATGCCGACTGCCGAGATGCAACTCCCTATTTGACCATAACATAGTTATAGTATCATATTCTTTTCATTTGATTCCTTTTTCCTCCTCAATCATTACGACTGTGTGTGTTGTTGTTATTATGTTTGCTTATATTTGACTCCTACAGATATTTTTTAATTTTCTTTTCTAGCTTTAAAGGGGAGCCCTCTACAACAGAACATAAAATGTATGTAACTTAGGTCTCTCTGGGGGCAGACAGGCAAGGCAATTGCATAATAATAATTAATAATATATACTACTGCCCTGTACTACTACTAGTCCAGTACTACTCATCATCAAATCATCATCATGCATGCATTTCCTTTTTCTCCCTGCCAAGATTGTGTGTTGTCCATGTGTAGTGTTTGTCTTTGTTAAACCTTTCCCTCAAATACCCCTTCCCAACCATTCATCAAACCCTAACCCTCTTCCCCCGGGCTGTGTGATTTATTTTGAGGTGTGACTAAATTAAATTTACACCAATAATTGATCACACACTTGCTGGGGCGTATGTGGTGAAAGCAACACTAACTCAAGGCAGGGCGAGGATCTTCTTCTGCTTCCCACCCATGCTCTGTATTCCCAAGTACATTTTTTTCCAGAGGAACATAATCCATCATAATTAATTGCCGGCATCTATTTGTCATCCTTCCAGCACTAAAGGTTACTCTTGTCCACTTCATAGGTCGAGTCAACTTCGGTTTGTAACTTGTGCTAGGCTATCCCCGCCACCATTATGTTTTATTTTACTTTAGCATTGCTTATCATCATCATGGTTTCCTGTTTGCCTGTCTTCATGTGTACTGTACTTTTACTACTCGTTCCCAAGTCTCCCTCAGACGACTGACTGTCTCATTTTCTTTTTTTGCAAATGCTACTGTCAGTGTCTACTACTACTACTACCACCACCATGGCATCTTGGGAAACCAAACCATCATCACCATGCAGCCATCGCTTTGCCTACGTAAGTGTAAATAAAACCAGTCACAGGTAAGAGAAGAAGTTTGGAGGAGGCATAATTAATAATATGGAAATTAATTCATTAATTCACACACCCACACCCTTCCAAGTCCAGTTGCAGACTGCATAGACTAGGAACAGAGACTGACAGTACTAGTAGGACAAGTCACAAGTGAGGGTACCACATTCTATCTGTTGGTGTGTTACACTATCGCAGATTATTATTTCAATCAAAAACTGGCTGCGGCCCTGCAGCAGCAAAGGAAATCGTGTGAAGTAAAAGAGTAACCCCCCCACAAAACATTTACATCGTAAGTAAAGTAAGTATAAATAATTTATTACCCTAACAAAATAAACTAATGAAAAACCCACAACACCTGACCCCATCTCTCTAACCCCAACCAATGTCCAAAGATTGTCCACTCCAAAAGTCCATTGTCCATAAATATATAAACCCCAACTTTTCCCCAACGCCCCACCACCCACCCAATTTTTTTTTAAAAGGGGCTAGGTGACGGAGTTCTAGCGGCGGGCTCGCAGTCGCCGGTTAATCTCCAGGACCTAATTTACCCGCCCCTCTATGCGAGCCATCAGGAGGAGCATGCGGCACTTGAATGCTCTACAATTGCATCCATGGGGGGGCAGCAGTGTTCAATGAAGATGAAGTGCGGCGGGCGGCTGCCAGACCGCGGCGCCGTACCACTGGGGGGGCCTTGCTGGGGCCCGGGGCATTGGAGGAGGCTGCAGCTGCTGCCGCCTCCTCCTCAGCCAGAGCCACCAGCCGCCGATATTCTGTGCAGATGGCCTCCAGCTTTTGACGCCGGGCCATGGCTGCTAACTCCTTCCTGGTTGGTTGGGAAGGAGTAGCTATATCAAGAAAGAAAAAAGACTATTGTAACCAATACTCTTAGCAAAACAGTAACACAAAATTATTTATATACATAGTGGTACAGTAGCACTAGTAAGCAAAGTACATAACATTTGCGGTCTCCTCCCACTTCCTCTGCCTCTAACATTTGTGGTAGTTTCAGGCATTACTACTACTAGGCACTATGGAGTAGACAAGTCTTTCTCCTCTCTCTCTCTTGTTTAGCTAAATTAACCTTGTAGGCATGCCAGCTCAGTCAGCTTGCTCACGTTATTTTTATTTACTACTGTCTGCAGGTGGGGCATCTGTAGTCTACAACTACACAATTATCCTATTTTTCTACTATGGCCATACTCTGTTACATCAATGGCAACTGCTCAATTTCACTTTCACACTGACTACTACAACAAGGCAGATGATATCTGATCCACATGATCATTGATTATATATGGGATGACGTGTAACCATGCAGCCGATAGGCCACCCATGGCAGGCTGACACAGTCGAAAATGACATGAAACGCCTCGGAGTTGGAGGGAGGCACTTGATAATGGGTGGGTATGGGTACATACATACACATTATATATGCTGTGCTTGCAAACTACTGTGAGTCAAGGGAGTATTTTGAAATACAACCTTGAATCAAAAACCTTGAAAAAAAACAGTCCTTGTTTCTCTTACCAGCGATTTTTCCATTAATCATTGCATTGCTCTTCTAGCATTATATTTTTTAATTCAAATCTCTTATTCTATTCTCCTTGGCTTTGCTACTATGCCACGGTTATTTATTTTTTTACATTGTCTTCATCCAGTGACAGTCTCCACCTATGCTATGATGATCGTACCATCCAGGCATTCATCCATTTAAAGTAAACATGGCTATCATTCTTCTGAAATAATCTCTCAACAAACCTTTCAGCAACAACATACATTTGTAATTCTTTTTTTTAACCACCAGCCATGCGTCCTTCCTTGCTTGCCTTTGAGTTTGACCCATGAAACCCCCCGGAGGATTCTTCCTATCACCCATACAGTTTCACCCACCCACCCAGGCAGGCATCCTTTCTTCCACCTTCCACCGATCCTTCAATCACACATGCATCCGATTCCTATCAGCCACCTATGCATCCCACGCACCCTTCTCTGCCAGTCATATATTACATGTCACCCGTCCTTCTTCCTTCCATCCTTCTTTCCCTTTTCGTTCAACCCGTCCATCAAAGTCGGATGACTCTTAGTCTTCTTCATAAAACTTTCCCAGCTGAGTTGGAGTCAGATAGAAGAGGCCATTAGTTACTCAACTCCCGCCGCTAATGCTATTGCTAATGCTAAGTAAAGGGTGTCTTCTTCAACCGTTGCTCACAACAACTTAGTCTCTCTCAACTGTACAGTGTGTACACCCTTGCAGTGACTGTGTAATTATTGTCAATAAGTAAGGAATATAAGTACAACTTACCACTGCCTGCCACTGCTGCTGGCTCACCCACCCCTGCAGCAGCTGCCGCAGCTGCTCCCTCCTGGCTGGCGTCGCCTGCCCCGCCGCTGGCCCCGGCACTGGTGGTCGGTACGCCTAGAAAAAACATTACACATTTTTTAGATGCCATATACGCCTCCCCCTATTTATTTATTTTCACTAGCAAGATTGAGAAAATACAATACATACATATACCACATACATCACTAGTACAAATCGGGTACTAGAGTAGAGTAGACAGTAGTATGTCCTATCCTATCAAAAATAGTAAAATATCTGGTTGGGCATTTTGTTGGTGGCATTTGTCGAAAAGCCTCTCAAGATTAAGAAGAGGACAACCCAAAGGACTAGACTCAGGGGCCAGAGCTATTGGTGAATCTGAGTTTTAAAACTTTTTAAAAATAAAGAGTGGCCAACTGGGCAAGCTACAGACAGATTAATAGTAGTACAGAGTCAGAGGCAATTAGATTGATGTAAAAATAAAACAGACACTAGAAAAAAATATAACTAAGTAGGTAGGTAAGGCAGGGATAACAAGAATTTAGATACAGACAGATCGAAGAAGATTTGGTAAAAAAAAGAATTAGGAAACGGGAATAATAGTTCAGAAAAATAAGGTGCATTAAAAGTTAGGGAAATATAATTATTAATATTAACAAGAGGAGGACTTACTGGGGCCAGAAGCAGAGCCCTCGGTAGAGGAGCAATCCTGGTCCTGGGAGGCATCTCCTGCTCCGAGTCCCACCTCAGACGACCCTGTTTTCTTCTTGCCCCTGGATGCTGATCATGTAAGATATAATAAAGAGACAAAAATGTATTGGTGTGAAACAAATAAAATATTTTTAAAAAATGCTCTAAATAAATTTTTGGACAGGAAACTACAATTGCAATAAAATTGACCTATCTAATCTGATCGACTAGCAGTAGTATCGCGGACCGTCTAGTTATTATTTATTAATCCAGTGTTCCATTCCGATTCCAGAAACCTAAACCTGTAAGTAAGTACCACCTAGCCTAGCCCGCCTGTTCCAGAGACATTGCAAATGAATTCAATTGCCCAAAAATATATTTGCTTCTTCTAAGTTTCAATCTCATTCGAAATCATCAATGAATCAACCGGGCCAATTGTTCACTAAGTCTACATTGGCATTTATTTTAGTCCTCAAAAATGCATAGATGGATGCATGCATATTGCATACACCAAATTGTAGGTTGGTTGCTGCTGATGTGCTGATGAGTTGCTATATTACTCACTCACTAATAAACTACAAAAGGTTCAACTAAGGACTAGAGTCAGCAGCACGTGACGGAGGACGCGTCACGCCACAGACCACTAAAAAATTACCAACTAATACTAAGTAAATAAACTACCTACCTACCACCACTATCTTAGTGACAGGACAATGGAGTCTCTCTAGCATTACCTAACTTAAGTTCTCTAAACTCTCTTACATAATCAGCCCAAGCGAGCGCAAAGTTACAAACAAGTAAGATTAGTAGCGCCGAGCACCTGTCTAGTGTCAAGAAGAATAACAATCACATAATATAAGATTTTTTAACGAAACTTGCCTGCATGTAAGCAGCAGCATTCTTGCTATTTGGAAAGAATAATATTCGCAATAACACAGAACAGAACACACAATACTACTATATTAGCTACTCACCAAGCCCCACAACCTCAACACCTAGCAGGTCCAGCAGGTCCTGCTCCCGGTCCAAGATGTTGGACCACCGGTGAGTCAGCTGGTTATGGGTGCGCCGGACCTCAGAGCAGCAAAACACTGCTCGGCGCACTCTCGCCCACCGGCGGTGACGCTCCTGGATAGCGTATCCACAGCCAGGCCTGCCGCCTTCTGCCAAGGTTAAGGGGAGGTGGCGCTGTACAAAACAATCAAGGGGGGCCACCTCCACCTCGGAGAATAGGGCCCGGGGCTGCACCCCTTCTGGGCGCCATCTTCCGCAAGGAAGGCGGCTCTTGGCCACACTAGCCTTGGCATTCCCCTTCTGGCTAGCCTTAGCCATGGTTCTGGGGGTGCGGGGTGGAAAAGAAAATGTAGAAGTAAAAAATAAAGTCAGGAGAAGAAGTAGGAAAGTAAAAAAAAATAAAAAGCAAGTAATAGAAAAACAGTACAAAAACGCAATAAAAGTAGAAATAAAACGCAAAATATACACTTAGGGAGAGAGAGGGATAGATAATAAATAAAAACGATCAAAAAAACAGTGTAAGAAACAAAGGATTGAAAAGATTGGAGAGGGATGAAAAACAGGCCCCAGAACCATGCAAAGAGTAGAAAAACAAGATGGCCGTGCCCATTGGCGACCGCGTGGTGAAGTTCGCGCGATATTTCCCCCCGAACATGCAGTCGGCGTCGCCGAACATCAGAAACGTCTTGCGAGCATGCACGAGCATGCGGAACAAGCAACTCCGCATGCTCGCAGAACTCCGCGTAGTGTTGTGGAGTTTTTTTACCGCTTCGCTTAGGTTCGCGTTGCGCTGCTACGCGAACTCTGCCCGGGCTTACTCAAAATATAGGGATACATTTCAATTAAAAATCCTCTTGGGTGATTAGCAGCGCTTTATGAATCTTGTTTGATTGATTGATTGATCTTGAAAGTGGAAAGATGTGTAAAATGAGAATAAATACAGTTCAAACGGCGGCCCGGGAACCCATTCCCTTTCTTTCAGTAAGGCCCGTGACACACTGGCTATGGCACTGCAGGTAATACTGTCCAACTCAGTGAAACACCCCTTTTCACCGATTTAGAGATCCACAGTGTGAACAGCTTGGAGAAAGGACTTCTCCCACTCGACAATTCAAACTGAATGAGGAGTAGTACGATAAAACCAAAGCATTCGATCTTATGGCTTCTTCAGTTATGTAATCATTCGCCTTCATCCACTGTGTGCATATTCCTCACACTCTCCTCTAACCAACTGGTTTGTGGTTGGTAGAGCCTGCTCCTCAAATGTTTATCTCTTGCAGTCTCCAAAAACACCACCACAGCAGACCCAACAAATTGGATTCTGGTGTACGACAGAAGAAACTCAGACTCAGTAGAGAAAATATCTTCAAGATTTCAACACCTTTATTAGAACTTGTCTCTGATACAAATCTAACTACTTGCCACATACTATATTAAGACAATAGTAAAATGATTCTAAGCAGGAAATGCATTTAATGGTACCACCATGCCAATCTTTACCTTTATCCAAGGATTGGATGGGAACTGTAAAGGTAGGTGTGGGTGACAAATTCCGCTATGTCGGTGGAGTTCGCGGAGTTTTACTCATTCCACGTCATGCTTGTAACACGGAGTTCCAGCAAAGCTCTGCCAATCGCCGTGTGGTGGAGTTTTTTGTCATGCACGGCTCGCTGACATTAAGTTGGCTAGAGCAAGCAAAAGTTGGCATTCCCAGGTCAATTTTCAGGTGCGAGGATGGCACCCGGTGAGTTAATCTCAACGCGGGCGGTCACGACCGTTTGTGGTGAGAAAGTTGCAGCTCGAGTACAAAATCTACTCAAGTAGCAGCAAAGAAGCAGCAACCTCTGGCGCGCCTCGTGGTGCTGTTCGTGCAGATTTTACAGTGTGGAACAAGCTCCCGGTGCTCAAAATCAGTGCTCAAAAGCACCAATTTAGCCCGCTTGCAGAACTCTTTGGAATCTCACTATGTTTTTATATAACTCTGCGGAATTAGGGGGGGCGTGGCCTGACAAGATGGCCGAGTAGACGCGGTAGCGCGGAGCTCCTGCCCCTAAACACTAAATCCTGCTGAAATCCTGGCGGAACCGGCATAAGAAATACACCTAGAGATGCCAGAAGATAACCTGCTCTCCCGAGATAGTACACTACAGGCAGAGTTGGCAACGTTACCACTACAAAATCAGTACTCCCCGCTCTCCTTGGTACAAGAGACTCAGACTGATGGGACCCCAGAAGAGTAATGGAAAAAGGAATCGAGAGCTCACCATAGGTTGGCACAAGGAGATTGTACAGAAAAACTGTGAGTGGACATGCACGTGGTGGGAGTATAAATCACATATACAGCAAAGGCAGCCAAAACCCCCTCCAGTATCAAGCAAGGGGGGAGGGAAGGAGCAGAAAAGGCAGAGTTCCACCACACTGAATCAAATAGGACGCTCCAGCTACCACACACAAGGGCGGCCCTGCTGAGCCTAAGATTTGGACTTGCTGGATAGCTCTGTGTCTGGTGGTCTGGCCACACAATAGAGACTACTTAGTTGGACTATTGTTGTATTGTATTGTTGAAGGGATAGGGGGATGCACTAGGGAGGGGGAGGGCCAATATAGGTCTGGGACGGAGTTACCTGTCCTTAGGCCAACTGTTGAACTACTGGAATGAGGAACTACTGCTCGTGGAAGGGGGGATGGGGGTTGAGGGATGTTTCAGTTTAATTAAAGAGTTACAAACCAGCGGAAAAAAGGGGTGGTACAATATGAAGTGGAAGGAGCATAGAGGTGTCGACGTTAGATACATTCAAAGAAGGGAACTCTCCCTAGAAACCAGAGGGCGTCCTAGCGATAATTCAGTGACATGAAGGGTAATTAACCAGAATAAAAGTTTGTAACATGGAATGTTCGGGGGCTGAACAACTTTGTCAAACGTAACCGAATAGTGGCATATCTGCAAAGATAAGGAGTCTCTACAGCACTCCTCCAAGAAACGCATTTATGGGGGGATAGCCTCAAATACGTTCAAAGACGTTGGCAAGGCCAGGTCTTCACAACATCTTATTCGGGCTATGCCAGAGGCACTTTAATATGGGTAGCGCCGGGGGTCCCCTTTAAAACACAGAGGACATATTTGGACCCAAATGGTAGGTATGTATTGGTGGAGGGAAGCCTAGACGGCCATAGTATATGCCTACTCAATGTATATGCCCCGAATAGCGGTGATGGGGACTTCCTGGGGACAGCTCTCCGACATGCCCACCTCACGCCAGAAATGGAACTTATTAATGGCCTGGGATTATAATTGCACATTCAACGGGACAATGGATAGGTACCCCCCCAAAACGGATGCTAAACCCAAGGCGAGAGAGGCCATGCGCCAGATGCAAAACAACCTAGGTCTTATAGATATCTGGTGACACCGTAATCCACACAAAAAGGCCTACTCTTGCCACACCCCGGCAACGAACACACACAGCCGGCTAGACTACTTCTTTATACAGGCAACGGCCATACATAGAATAATTGATATGCAATACCTGGCCCGTTATCTATCAGATCATTCCCCACTATTGATAGTGTACGCTATGCACGGACCTGCACCAAAGATACCACTATGGAGAATAAATGCAGAAGAACTTACCGACCAGGTCTATAGGACCACAGTAGAGGCAGACTTGAAAGGGTATTTGGAAGACAGCAGGCACCAGAGCTGCAGAATGGGACGCAATGAAAGCAGTACTACGGGGGATATGTATGTCCTTAGAGGTGGGGGTAAAGAAAGCCATTGAACAGGGCCTAACTAGACAAGAGCGTGAATTATCCAAACTAGAAGCAGCACTTTTCATAGAAGACGAGGGCCCCCAGAACTGGACAGCACAGCAAGAGAAGGTTGGAGAATTATGGGACAGACTGGACAAATACGATAGGAACAAGAACAGAAGACGGTGGAACATAGAGGGAGACAAATCCGTCCGCCTACTGGCGCACCTGATTAAAATGGAAAAACAACCTAGACCAATACTTGAGATAAGTGACAGGAAGGGGGAGCTGGCTTAAACACAACACGAAATTAATGCTGTGTTCACAGCACACTTGGAAAAGGTTTATACAGAACCTCAGAACACCACGTACACCTTGAATATAGCGACCTATCAGGATGAGATAGAGATGCCCAGATTAGATCCAGAAGCCCAGAAGGCCCTTGGCGCTCCGATGACCAAAGCTGAACTAATAGCTGCAATAACAAAAATGAAACCTGCAAAGTCACCGGGCACTGATGGACTTGCAGCTGAATTTTATAAACAATACCCTGGGTTGATCACAGATAGGCTGATGAAGGTGCTAACGGAGGCATGGGACTGGAAAGAATTGCCGAGAACAATGCGGGAAGCAATCATAGTGGTAGTGTCCAAACCCGGGAAGGACCCAACATCACCAAACTGGTATAGGCCACTTTCCATGCTAAATGTGGACCTCAAACTCATAAGCCATGTCTTAGCAAACAGATTATTGCCACATCTCCCCCAGCTCATACATGAAGACCAGTCAGGGTTCATACCCCGCAGGAACACCCTTAGGAATATCTGCAGACTTGCGCATGTCATACAGTCCTTAGAACCGAGTAAAAAAGAAAGCGCTCTAGCCTTTCTGGACATTGAGCAAGCTTTTGACTCCATGAGGTGGGAATATATTTGGCAGGTACTGCATAAAGTGGGTCTGTGCCCTCGATTTATTAATTGGGTAAAACTACTTTACACAAACCCAACGGCCAGGGTGAGCCTGGGGAGATATGTGTCAGAAAGTATGAAACTCCAAAGAGGAACGCGACAGGAATGTCCGCTCTCCCCGCTGTTATTTGCTATAGCAATAGAGGCACTGGCATGCCATTTAAGACTAGTATTGAAAGGATGGGGCATAACAATCGGTTAGCTTGAGCACGTGGTCTCACGATACGCAGATGATGCCCTAGTATATTTGAGCAGGCCGACGAGCTCTACGTCGATGTTAATGAGAGAACTGGAAAAGTTTGGGGTGGCTTCGGGACTCTGAATAGGTAAGTCTAGATCCCAGTTTTACCCAAAAGGTGGATTAGGCGGACTTGCATCATCTCAGCTCCCACAGCTAGAGCTTCCCTGGGCAGCGGGCAGTGTCCGATATCTCGGCATAAATATAACCAGAGAAGAAGGATGATTCTTTGAATTGAACATGGGAAGGATAGTAAAGGGGTTGCAGAGTAGCATCCGGTTTCGGAATACACTGAAATTGTCCTTGATGGGTAAAGTAGCCCTGATCAAAATGGTGGTACTGCCAAGATGCCTCTATGTCATGCAGGGGTCTTTCTACGAAATACCGTTTAAAGTGTTTAAGGAATTAGACGCCCTGCTGATACAGCTACTATTGGATTGGGAAGTGATGCAGGGTGGGACTAGATGTAATGAAACGGCAGTGGGATAGAGGGGGACTGGAGATACCAGACTTGGAGTTGTACTACCTGTCATCACAGTTACAGCATGCAATACAATGGTTAGACACAGATCCTACCTGGGAGAGAACCTTGTTCTCAGGAACCTGCGGGAGGCAACAATTAGGGACCCTACTCATGAAAGGAAGGGGCACACGAATCGCTCCCCTCACTGATACGGCTAATGGCAAGGATATGGGAAAGGATGGTACGAACTGTAATTAAAAAAATACCCTATCCACCAGAATTAGACATTTGGATTATGCCACAGTTTGGCCAGGTGTCGCAGACAATGTCGGTTGAAAAATGGAAAGAAGGGGACTGTTTAAAGTTGTCGGATTTATACCCTGAGGGCAGGTTTATAACATACCAAGACGTGATGGAAACATTTAGGCTGGGTGAGGGGCAATTTTTACAGTACGCAAAACTGGCAGCCATGGCCCGACAGCTCTGGCCAACATTCCCGGAGGCTCCAGAACACACACAAACATTAGCCACAATGATTACAATGGCAAGGGGGTGAAAATTTGTAACCCACCTATATAGATCACTGAGGGGGGACAAACTAGGTAAGCCACTCAGGGTGGAGGAGAGGCGGCAGACGGCCAGCGAAGAGCCACTGACCCCGGTGGACTGGGCACATATACATGGGGAAGTTTGCAAAGTATCAATATGTGCCTGGTTTAAACAGATACAATATAACATTATACACATGACATATCTATTCCCAAGGTGGCTACATGCCATAAACGCAGCACGAGACCCAAGGTGCGCCAGGTGCCGATGCATGGAGGCTGATTTCGTACATATGGTTTGGCACTGCCCCACAATAAAAGAATGTTGGAAAGAGGTAATAGAGAAACTTAACAGAGTGACGGGGTGGAAGGTTGTATTAGAAATGAGGAGCTGTCTCCTGGGACTGTTACCTAGAAACCCAAAGCGTAAAACCAGCAGACGTTTCTTAATACTGGGACTAACGGTGGCCAAAAGACAAATAGCAATACACTGGCTAACCCCAAGAGGCCCTACAATAGATAAGTGGAGGGCAGATATTAAGGAATGGGCAAAAGCAGAGGAGGAGCACATGAGGAGAACGAGGAGGGACGAGAAATTACCAGAGGTGCTGCAGGCCTGGGGTATTATGATACAAGAGCTGATAGGACTAGCCCCAAACACACAGCAGGACCCTGATGGGGAATAGAGACAGGAAACAGAGGACAGCCAGAGGACAAATATACAAACTAGTAATACTCGGAATAGTATTGAATGAAGGGAATGTAAGCTAAGTTGTACTAGAATAATGTTACCTGGAATCAACACCAAATGTACCACACAAAATAACAGATGGATAACAGCTGGTTTAGGGGGAGGAGGGAGTTTGGAGGTTAATTTCATATTCTCTGAAGTATATGGAGCATTGCATGGGAAACTTGAAGGGAATGTAACGCAAAACGAATGCAAAGCTGTGACAAGATCAATAACGATACTGCTGTTTAATTCATAAATGTAAGAGAATAATGACTGTTCAGTGAAAATAATAAAGAAAGTTGTAAAAAACAAAACAAAAACTCTGCAGAATTAGGTGGAGTGAAACTCAGCGAGTTCTACCCACCCCTATGTTTAGGTTATTAAGGGGATGTGCCAATCTTTGTTTTTTTTTTCTCACAACAGGCATATGTCACATTCTCCTTGACTATGTCCTCATTATCCTTCTTTGCTGCTGGCCACCAGAAAACAGAATACACGCTTCGCTTTCTCATAGTGCACCTTAGGTAACTCTCATGTTCACTAATAATCAAACCAGTTTTCAATGAATAGTGGTACCAAATTGTAATGCAGTAGAAGACTCTATCCTCTATTGAAATTGTGTCAACAACCCTAATGATGTACATTGCTCTCCTTGGACCAGCCTTCACAAACATACCCTATCACCTTCTTCAAAATCGCAACTTCACGCGCTGCCTCTTGCCATTCAAGCTGAGTGCATGCACATGCTTGTTTGAAATTTGGCCAAAGCCACAATATAATTCTCTGAGTCCTCCTCACTGGCCACATCCATCGGGAATCTTGACAACAAAACTGTCTTTCCCATTTCTACTCCCTGGAATGTGGAGAATATCCAACTGATATTGAAGAATTTTGGTGGCCAACCTGGCAATTGTCTGAGTTAAAGTATTCACATTTTCACCACTAAAGATGTAGATTAGCGGCTTATAATCAGTCCGTAATACAAATCTCCTGCCCTTATATAACTATGAAAGTTTTCTATAGCCAAACAGCATGCTAGTAGATCTTTCTCTCTGAATAAATAGTGGATGTGTGTTTCATTTAACATTCAAAATGCAAAACTGACAGTCACTTCTTCTCATTCTATCTTTTAGTGACAACAGTCCCAAAGCCAGACTTGCTGGCATCAACTATGGTAGTGCAAGGTAAGCTCAGATCAAATGATTTGAGGACCTTAAAGTTTGTCATTTGTGCTTTAATTCACTCAAATGTTTTTTTCCAAAAACATTTTAGGGAAATATCATGAAACATGACAAACAGAACATAGTCCAGAAGTCAAAGCATGGAACACAAGCATACATTTGAATCAGACTATATATACAAAAGCAGATATTCCATTTTTCAAGTTAACAATGTTTCCCCCCAGCCCCTCAATCATGTGCCCTCCCCATCCACTGGCATCCAATTCACTCATATTCACAACTGTACTCAAATGTATTTTAACATTCTTATTCCCAGCTGAACAAAATACTCTTCTTCACCATATTGGATAAACATTTCATTCTAGAGGCATATTTAGGGATAAACCATGAATAAAATTCACAAATTCCCTGAAAGGACTTGCGCCATCTTTGTACTTTGGCAGTGATGCGCCGACCACTGCTTTGACCACTTGCATGTGGTTCCACAATCACATGCTCCAAAACTTCAATTAACTTTTTTTTTTAGAAATCACATTTATCTCTTATAATTACTACCCCATGTTCCATGAAAATAGACAGCACCTTGTCTGAGATGGAATAGTGCTCCTGATGATCTTGGTATAAATGAAAATATTGTCTTGAGGCACAACTACACCTTTGATCTCCTTCAACAAGATGGACAGGAGCCTCTGAAAAACAGAAGCTGTCTAGGCCAAGCTGACTGGAATGTGCCAGTATTGAAATGGTCCAATAGGAGGATCAAATGCAGTATAGTGTCTAGTTCTGGCTCTAGATCTTCCAGATGGTATGCAGCAGCTAAGACCATTTTGGTAAACCATCTAGCACCACTCAGCAGTCCTAACGTTCTATTGATTATGACAGAGTGTGAGTTTCACCCAGATCTCCTTCTTAAGACTGTGCATATCAATACATTTCACCATTTTGTTTAAGTGCCACAACTAATGGTGAAAACCACAAAGTTGACTCCACCGGTTTCAATGATGCAGTGTTCATACTATCCATGTAATTCCTTTTCCAGGTCATGCTGGACTCCTCTCAAGCTGTGTTTTACGGGTTTGACATTATCTTTCAGCTTTATCCTGTGCTTAAACCATTTAATTCTATCCAAGTCGCCATGAAACACCTTGGAGAACTTAACCACTAGTTCTCCCATGAGGCTTTTCTCTTTTACCACTAATGCTTAGTCTTTAGCCCCTGGTCTCAAAACCATCTTGAACAAACCTTCATGGAACCAACCCAGAATGTTTACTCCTCTTACCGTCACATAAATCTTGCCTTGGATTCTCATATCCTTGAAATCTAGTATGTTCTCAAAGAAATCAAAAGTTCAATTTTTCACCCTTCATAGGAAACAGTGGCCTTATCAGGAGATTGCAGCTCCCTCCCACTCCAGGTTTTCTCAAAATGTTCTTGCTCTTGTGCAATC
The DNA here is from genome assembly GCA_963921515.1 of Calotriton arnoldi. NCBI lineage: Eukaryota > Metazoa > Chordata > Amphibia > Caudata > Salamandridae > Calotriton > Calotriton arnoldi. Next base: position 706,727 of record CAWUFW010009403.1, on the reverse strand, counting down.
ATTGTTATCCTTACCTAGAGTCAACCACTCAACAGATGCAACCCTCTCTCTCCTACCTGCAGGTCTATGTATAGGTCAGCACACACAAAGGGATCACCCTTTATGACCCTATTATCAGAAACTACCAGCATATCCTGGAATTCTTCTAAATCTGTTCGCTTGTGTCTTCAGTATGATTCACCAGGCTGACACTTGCCAACCTATGCTCGTTCCCACTCAATCTACACACTACATTCTTTGCAGGGCAAGGTTTTTCTCCTTTTGCATGACTGGCAGCTGCATCTAAAACAAATATCTATGCTGTTTAGAAAATCCTTTTCAGTGCATTTCCTATCTTTGACACATTTATTTATTCTGTTGGACTACACTCACTAATTAAGTACACATGTTAGTAAGGTATTTTACTGACGTTTATGAGGTTTCAGTACTCTTTGCCTTTTGTTAACGTCTTCTAGGGTAGTATCAACTGTCATCAGTAATTTCTGTTGAGTGTTCATATCACAACAGTGTCTGGTAAACTGATCCCTCACCAGCTGGTCAGTGAAAGTTTCAAACTGGCCCTCCACGACCAACATGTGAAGAACTGGATATATGAATCAACACTTTCCCCTTATCTTTCCAGTCTTTTAAAAACTTGTGACAAAGCACTACCAAAAAAGACTGCAGTTCGAAGCATCCTTTAAGGTTTTCTTTCAACACTTCAGTATATTCATCTAGCTCTTCCCCTTGCTGCAGTGCTAGGTCTGGGAGAAGTTTGCATATCTCTCTGCCTTCAAATCCTACTGAATGAAGAAATAAGATTTTTTTCTTTCAGGCCTTAAACATGAAACACGAATTGTGCCTAAGTATTTTTGGAATACATTATACTATTGACTCTACACAATCGGTGTAGAGCCTCCTGGAATGCCGGTGGTGGATTAAACCGATTGCATTATGACAGAATAGATTAAATCAAGCTTTCATAGATTTAACCAGTGCCTTCGACCATGTTAATCATTCCAAACTCTGGGCACTGATGCAACCAATGGGGGTTGATCCCAATCTCTTACTATTGATTAAATGCCTACATCACAATCTGAAGGTGAAGGTCCGGTACGGCCTACAAGGTGAAACAAGTTCTGACGGAATTTCTCATCATCTGTTCAAGGAAGGGAAGGACATAGCATGGATAGGCAGCCAATTAATCCCCATTTTACTCTATGCGGTTGATACTGTATTAATAGCCCGCACAGCAAATGGGTCGCAAACCCTATTGGACACCTTTGCGAGATAAATGGGAAACCTAGATCTCAGAATAAATCACTCCAAGTCTTTTATCATGACCTGAGGCACACGTAGTACTAAATCAAAAACCTTTGTGATGGAGAACTCTATTTTAGAGAAAGTAAATGATTATAACTATTTCGGTATTCTTTTAATTTCCTCCTTTTATTGGAAAACACTTTTAACTGCCAGAGTACAACATTTTAAAAGGAACATTGAGGCAATTTTTAGATGTTCTCACAGTTTGGGACAGAAACCCATGAAAGAATTAATCCACCTCCATATAGCCAAATGTATTGTGGCTGGGGCATATGGTGGAGGTTTATGGGGGTATGCAAAAACGACCCCTCTCTGAAGGGTGTTAAATAGCTTTTTGCGGAGATTACTAATGGTGCCCCCAGGGACTGCCACATTGATATGCCGCAAAGAGTTGGGCCTTACTTATTTAGAAGACACTCTGACCATGGCACCTTTATTATTGTGGGTTAAGATCTGGATAAACCAGGAGGCAGAGCTGGTCCGATCGTGTATTTCCGTTTGTCTTTCTTTGAATCGGGTGGCCCGAATCCCTTGGGTGACCTACCTAAAGTAAACTTTTGAATCCCTAGGCATGAAAGATATGTTCACAAACCCTGCCAGGATAACTTTAGAAACCAAAGATAAAGTTAAAATGTGTTTTCTAAACCATCGTTCTATCTTAAGGCAACAGAAGGCCCAATCCATGGTAGCTATTAGCAGATATGTCACGATCTCTATCATTGCCAACATAGAAGCATACCTACGCTGGGTAACAAACCCAGTTCACTGCTGCTATCTAACTCTATTAAAGTTTTCTATGTTTACATTCCAAAATGGCTTTTCCTGTTCAATGCATCTGATCACACGACTTACCCCCCGCCGGTGTAATCAAACCAGTAAACAAAGCACTTATCACTTTACCTTGTTTTGTCCATTATATTCTGATCCCAGAATTGAGTTTTTAAGGCCGGTCTTACGGAAATTCAAGCTCAGATCGCAATTGGATGGTCTGAAATCTTTACAAAATCTCACCATGAAAGAAGTATGTTTGCAGTTCTTAATTTCATAAGGAAATTAATTGCAATCAGAAAGATTATGAGATGATCCCGCTGTGATAGGGAAAATGCCACCCTCTGTGTTTGCACTTTATTTTTATGGTACTGTTATACTCCTTTAAGCTGCTTTTTAATATTCCTAGAGGACGAAGTAATGGTTTATGATGTCTTGTCATTGCAATGATTATGAGGAATTGTTTTTCCAGTAACTATTACACATAGTTTTTGCACCTTTGTGGGGAACATCCGTCTTACCAGGTGATTATTTTAAGATTTTAAGAACAATTACTTGGACTGTACAATTTTATTGATGACTTTTATGGCATTGCCGAATAAAGTTTTACTTGACTTGACACAAGTTAAAAAAAAGTTTAAAAACTGCTTTGTAAACTCACTCTCTTAAAATAGTGCTGCTACTACTGATAATACCACACAAACATAGGATTCTGTCGGATTAAATTTTAATGTATGCGACTGTAAATTATCTGTATGTTACATATAGAACACAAGAGAGAAGTGAATAAAAAGGCGCAATTTATGAAACAAAATGTAGGCAAAGATAAGGGTGCTCCTTAGTTAGTGAAAAGGTGCTTGTGCAAAGTGTAAACCAGTGTATAATACACAAGGCAAATCGACAATTGTAGAATGTTTCACAAAGCCTGGTCAGGGACCAAAAGTCCAATGTTTTTGGGACTGAGCATTATGTTCAGCAAATCTATAATAGCCCAACATAGTATCGCATGGATCCAGGCAAGGAATTCGGTTGATGTTTTGACCCGTCAAGTGAGAGTGTCAATAATGCATCAACAAAGGGTCTACATCAGGACAGTCAAAAGGAACCCCCTGCGGATCAAATAGGCATCATTCAAACTCTTCAATGTGAAAAGATATGCATATTACAACAGTACCAACAAAGGTATCTTAATGAAGCGACTCACCAAGTTGTCTGCAAGGCAATCAGTAAGGAAATGCTGTGTGAGCCAAAAAGTACCAAGTCTTCATTCTTGAAAGGACCCCTGAATGGAAAAAGATGTATATGGGGACCCAATGTGAGAGCATCTGGGCAAGCTCCTATAGAAAAATGGCAGAACAGAGGATAATCCTCACATGATTGAGCAAAGAATGAAATCAAAATATTCTATAAAAATAATAGATCACAAAACACACTCACCATACAGATGGGCAAAATATTAATGCTCTACATGACTGTCACATCCCAAACACGAGCTGCGGAGGAATCAATAATAGGTGCTTATTAATTTCAGGACGCTCTCAAAAATACCAAAAAGCATGGTAGAGAAACATCAAAAAACCAGCATCATACCTGACAAGGATGAGCAGCTTCTTCTGCTGAGAGACGCGCGACAATGAGCCGCAAATAGATAAAGAGGAATGCATCCTCACATCAGCGTGCATGTGGCAACAGGAAAAGCTTACTCTCAAGATGGCTGATGCAGAATAGCATTCTAGGACTGAAAAGCGAGGAAGGAGGACTGCATCTTCGCGGTCTATGCGACCTATTAACGCTTGAGAGAGAGTAGAATTCCCACATTATGGTACGACAGTTGACCCCTAACAAAAAAATTGTGGCCACCTTCTGTATCACCTAGCCCACTACATATTGGCCAGCTCCAGGTTTTATACTTACATTTGTCTTCTCAGAGTGACTATACAAACTGGCGCAGATGAATGCCCACTGAATCCAGAGCTCGATCACCACAGGGCAGAAACATGTTGACCTTATGAAGGGAGCATTTTTTCCAAAATCTCTGCTCTTTTTCTTTCTTTTAATCCTTTCCAGTGGGAGACCCAGAAATAAACTGACATTCAGCCCACCATGAGGTAATTTTATTTTCACTACGCTCTTTATATATATAGCACTCTACCTCTCATCCATACGTAGCACTCATCTGCAGCAAAAACACCTCAGCTCCTCTCCGTTGGAGAGTTGCAGCCCACAGCAGGCACCATTTGGTGCAGGTGTGAGGAGGGAAACCAATTATGAAGCATGCCACCCTCAGGTGGGTGAGGGTTCTTGTCCTTAGGAAAGCATTTTTACACATACAACAATAACATCCCTCCCCTTTTCACCAGGCGTACGTTTGTGTGTACTCGAGTAGGCAGTAGTATGTGTCTGGTTGGGTTTCTTACTCCCATTAGACACCCTGTGTGTATAAAATTGTGGAAGATCGTTCGAGGCTACTGGAGCCAGATATGAGACGGTGCGACCTCCTGCTCTGCTTTTGTGTATGTGTGGGGTGTGTGCTAATGAGAGACCGGCAGAGCTGAGGTGTCTGAAAGGTTGGTGGAAATGAATGTCGCTATTCAGGGAGGCACAGCCTATGTTGTGGAGTGCTCTGTAGGTGAAGGAGAGGAGTTTGAAGTGTGCTTGCTTGTCTATCGGAAACCAGTGAAGTTCCCTAAGGTGTGGTGTGATGTGGTCTCAGTGTGGGAGGTTGAGGACTAGTCTGGATTCTGCGTTATGGATAGTCTGCGGTTTTCTGGTGTGCTGGTTGGTTATCCTTGCATACAGGGTGTTCCCATTGTCTAGTCTGCTGGTGATGAAGGTTTGGGTGATCGTTTTCCAGTTGTTGTCTGGTAGGCACTTCTTCAGCATGCTTAGGGTGTTGAAGCAGAACAAGGCCACGCCATTGACTTGGGTGGCACACCCAGTTTGTTGTCTTGGATGAGTCTGAGGTTTCATACTTGTGAGCAGGGCATAAGGGTGGATCCGATGTATGCGGGTCACCAGGTGGAGTCCCATGGAAAGGAGTCTCCTGAAGTCTCTCACTTCTGTCTTGTCCAAGTTCAGTTTGAGGAAGTTAGATTTCATTCAGGTGGTCACATCGATCTTGCATGTATTGAACTTGTTCCTGGTGTTGGGTGTTTTGTCCTAAAAGGACAGTATCAGTTGGGTGTCATTGGCGTATGAGAGGATGTTTATGTTGTGAGTCCATATGATGTCAGCAGGTGAACTCATGTAGATGCTGGCGAGCGTCAGGCTGAGCAAGGAGCCTTGTGGGTCTCCGTAGATGAGTTCTCTTGCTTCAAAGGAGTAGAGGAGCATGTTGATGGTTTGCTTTTTCTGGTGAGGAAAGAGCACATCCATTCAAGGGCATGCCTCTGGATGCCTGCTTCGTGAAGTCTTCAGATTAGAATGAGATTTCTTTGCTGCTGTTGAGGCTGGCATATATTTGTTCAAAAAGGGCCTTCGTCTTGATTTCTTGGATGAGCTGGTGGTACTTTTTTTGGGTTGCCTTTAAAGCATCATTTTCCACTATCCCTTTGCTGATACTCCATTTAGGTTCCAGTGGTTTGCAGTGTCACCTGGTCATTTTGCTGTGAGATAGCAGTCTTGTGTACTAGTTTTTACTGTGTGGCTTTGTTTCTTGTGGGCCTGAGTGTCGGTTCATTGGTGATCCACTTCTTTAAGTTTTCACTGTTGCATGCCAAGAGGCCTGTGGGTTCCGGTTTGTTCTTGTGGAGAGTAGACATTCAATCCACCTCTGCAAGTTGTTCCAGTGTCGGCATGCAAGGCCCTCTGTAAGAGGTTATTCTGTTGATGGATGTGGATTGTGAAAATGACTATTGTGTGGTCGGTCCAGGTAACAGGTCTTGGTGTGATTATCTTGATGCTGTTGAAGAATGTGAAGACAGGGCCTAAGATGTGTCTGGCAGCATGGGTGGGCTCCATGATGTGTTGGGTTAGTCTCAGGTCTTAGGGTTCCAATCACAGCACAGCCTTATGAAACTCAGGGCTCTTAACTGACACCATGAGCATAAGCCTTGCTACATCCCCATCTGTGTCAATGGTTACGTATGCCCCAACCCATACCTGGTGTCCAGGACTCGTGTAGAGATCCTTATTCTCATACATTCATCCTAGTGGTAGGGGTGGTCCCTTAGTATGTGAGCAACATGCATTCATCCCTGGTGGTAGTGGTGATCCCATGGTATGTGAACTTATGTCACGGTTCATTGTGTTTTTACATCATGATGCGCTGTGTTTTTAACTCCCTAGTGGTAGTGAAGGAACTGTCTTTTATGTAAGCCTTTAAATTCCTTGGTGGCAGTGGAGGAAACTATAACAGCATGGATAGCCAAGATCCCAGCATGATCTCGAGAGGACACGTGCTGTGGTGGCCATTTTTGCTCCTCATAGTATTTAAACTGCACCCGAGCAAGAGGCTGCGCTTAGCCTTGTCACGTTGTGAAGAAAACTCCTCTAGACTCCAGTCTGCATCAGCTTCTTCACCCAGTGACGTCTTCGGCTTCTCTCCTCTCCCCAGCTCTCCGCGGGATCCACTTCCAGGGTCCTGCAATCCTCGAATCTTCGGACCAGTAAACAAGAACAACAAATAAAGAAAAGGGAAAGAGAAATGTATGTAAGGTATGAGAAATGCGCACGAGCGGCACACCAGATGCGCATTTGCTTCACTAAAAAGTATAAATAAAACTGCAGAAGAACGGCAGCGCGCTTGCCCCTATGAAAAAGACTTTATCCTAAAGCACACAATCTAAAGTGACTATTCAGGGGAAGAGCCATTCCCTGTTGACTAAATTTGATAATCGATGTGAAAGACTTGGTGCACAAATGAGGTATCGTTGTTACTAACCCAGCATATTATTCCTGTGTTATATTTCTTTTGTTTATTCTTCGTGATTAACCAAGAACTGTGATAACTCCAGAGACAGTGTTTATTTTATGATTAACATCTTGTGATTAACCAAGAACTATGAGTGCCCAAGTGAGAGACTTTGATTAATGCCAGAAACTCATTGATCAACATTCAAGAGAGGCTGTGTAAAACCAAAGAATGCTCATTTGATGAACTGTTTTATGTGAAAGTGCTGTGAAGCTAGGTATGTCTAATAGATCGGCTGATCTTTTTTGAAGTTACAAGTAATCCATGTTCTGTATTCTGTGTACACTAATCGTGTGGGGATGTTGTTAGCAGGTACTGCTGAAACCAGAAGTAGCATCTCAAAATCACAAAACTACATTCCGGTGACAAACTACACAGCGTTAGGAGAAGAATCCAGATCGCCAGATTCACCACAAGCCTCTCTCTCTCTCTCGTTCTCTCTATCCCAACCCCCTTCACTTCGAGAACCGATGCCAGTACAGTGTTCCACCTACTGCCATTGAGGACGGTCCTCAAGAGGATAGGTGGTGCTGCGTTGCCCCATTGGAACCTCATGGAATTCAGGTGAGCGGCTCGCCCTGACAGAAGGCTAAACCACAAAAATCAGAGTTCCTTTTGGGTGACATGGAGACTCATGAGCATATTGATACCCAGGATTTAGCGCAATCCTTGGCAGGAGAACCCCCAGAGGTAGCGGAACTGGTCAGGACCCTACATCACTTGCAGGCAGAAGTGAACAAGTAACGATGGGAAAATGCTGAGCTGCCAGGAGAATTATTGCGATACAAACCCAGACAAGTTCAATGGGAGGAAACTTCATTTAAAACCTTGCAGCCTGTTCTCTATCCTCCCCAAATTCTGGGAGACACTTAGCAAGAACTGCTCACCCAGAGATACATCTACTCCCAACCACTGCTCAATATCACTGTTACAATGCTCATTCCCATTCTTCTAGCAAATCCAGAAAAAATCCTTGGGGAGAGCACCAAGTTTGAGGTTTTTATGGGGCAATGCCAGCTCCACCTCTTATGTAAGCCTAACGTTATTGTTCATGATGCTGCCAAGGTGGCATTTGTGATTTTTTACTTGGGCAAAGTTGCTATCAATTGGTCCATTCCCCTAATTGAAGCCAATGATCCTAGTTTGTACAAATCCCAGGCCTTCAAAGCAGCCATGAAGAAACTGTTTGCTAAACATGTTTTTATTCAATCTAGTAATAAAGAGCTATTGAATTTAGAACAGGGATCCAGAAACCTCCTCAAATACATAACGACCTTTAATCACCTGGTAGCGGTAAAGCATTGGCCCAAAGAAAAAAGAAAATCTTTCATTTTCCGAGGGTTGAGAGACAAACCAAACGATTTGTTATCTCACATTGTAGACTAACCTCATGGCTGCACTGTGTTCATAGACCTAGTGGTCAAGCTAGATCACTGCATATTGGAATGCAAAGACAAAAGACCTCACAGCAATACCAGAGTAGTGATAGTTAAGGCAGAAAAGAGGGAAACAGGCACAAAAACAACTGAAGCTGAATCTATGCAGATAGGAGAAACGAAGGGACCTTTAACAACTGAAGAGAAAGATCGTAGATGTAGCCTGCATCTCTGCTTATACTGCGGTAAGCCAGGGCATTTTGCGTGGGATTGCACAGCCAAGCCTAAAAAAGGATGAACAGTGGCGAGCTTGAAAGTTGATGAGCACAATCAGGGCAACTACATCTCTCGGTAGTGAGGAGGTTGCCGCACCGTGAAAGGCCCCATCACAGATCCCTCAGTATTTAGCAACATAGTAGGTAGAGTACCACGGCACCTGACCATGTATGTAACTGTGATACTTTCACTGAAACAGAGGAATGTCCTACCATATGCTTATATATTCAGTATTTAGGACAGTTACTTTGGCGGCACCTTTACATTGTGCTCTAGCTCAGGGATTGGATCAATTACCAGATGTCTATCATGACTTCCAAGATATCTTTGACTCAAAACAAGCCACACAATTACCTTTGCATCGAACATTCGATTTCCAAATTGATGTCATATCTGGAGTGTATCTGTCCTGCACCAGAATTTACGCTCCTACCGAACCTGAGACCCAGCACTTGAGGAAATACTTGAATGAATTGCTAGATGTAGGATTTATTCGTCATTCCACCTCGCCCAAATATTCTCCATTGTTTTTGTGCCAAAAAAGAATGGGGAATTTTGGCTCAGTATTGAATACAGGGCGGTTAATAAAGCTACCTCTAAATACAGGTATCCCCTGCCGCTCATACCAGTGCTCTTGGATCAGGTTCAACACTCACACAAAATTGGACTTACGATGGCCTACCATCTCATTTGCATCAAGGACGGTGATAAATGGAAAACAGCTTTTTGAACAAAATTTGACTGTTTGAATATACAGTAATGCCGTTCAGGCCCTGCAACGCCCCAGCAGCATTTCAACTTTTTTATCAATGAAGTTCTACGAGACATTTTAGACATCTGCACAATCGCCTACATAGATGATATTCTTATTTATTCTCGCAATTTGAAAGATCAAATTCAACATGTGCGGGCAGCCCCAGAGGGATTCAGGGAGCATAACTTATTGCCAAGTTAGAAAAATGTTCCTTTCATGTACAATCAGCAGAATTTCTGGGGTATCTCTTATCCCCTACAGGAATCACCATGGGCCCAAAAAAGGTGGAAGCCACGCTAAAGTGGCCCGCACCAACCACCATGAAATAAGTGCAAACATTTCCTGGCTTTACAAACTTTAATAGATGGTTCTTAACACATTTCTCTGATATTATAGTTCACCCAGCTACTCAGAAAGCATAAGGTGTTTTAATGGACAGACGAAGCTGTACAGTCCTTTCAGCTCCTTAAAACAAAATTCCCAACAGCCCCGGTGTTACATCACCCCTATCCTGATCAGCCCTTTAAGGTGGAGGAAAATGCTTCTCAGGTATTGGTAGGCAGGGTATAATCCCAAAGAAGTACAGAGTCTGGCCATTTGCATCCTGTGGCATTCTTTTGAAATAAGTTACTCCTAGTGGAACAACATTGTATAGTTGCTTAAAGGGAACTCTTGCCAATTAACTGTTTTTTACAGAGTGGAGTCATCATTTGTTAGAAGCAAAACACACTATTACAATCTACTCCAGACCATAAAAACCTAAGGTTTTTTAGCTCTGTCAAAGCATTGACTCCCAGACAAATGTGATGGATGCGTTTCCTCAGTGAATTTGATTTTCTCATCACATATCGCCCTGTATCAAAACATGTAGCATCAGATACTCTATTTAGGTTTCAGTATACATTGACAAACACTGAAGAGACTAATTTGCCTCACATCATCACACACACACTAAAGTAGTTATGGCAACCTGTGTTGTTGACACTTTCCTAACAGACCTAAAACAGGCAGCAAAAGAGCTAGTTCCAGCAGAATGGGTTCAGAACCCAGTACGATCTATGCAAAATTATTTGTTCTATCATGGAAAACACGTATTTGTTCCTAGCACTGAACTTATCCAACAAGTACTAGCATGGAATCGTGACACTACCCCAACTGGTCACCCAGGTGTACAAAAGACCCTAGATAATTAATTTATTGGCAGTGGTGAAAGAGGCCTAAAGGCTGCTAGATCAAAGAGGAATGACTGCAATTTTCCTCGCAGATCTCAGTTTAGCTTTTGACACCGTAAGTTAAAATATTCTTGTGGAAAGATTACGGAGTGTTGGAATTGGTAGATCATTCTGAGCCTGGCTTAAGTCTGTCTTGAACAATAGAACCTTTCAGGTTTTTGAGGTAGACTGTACTTCAGAAAGCCTTCCCCTCAAATGTGGAGTTCACAGGGGATCATCATTGAGCCATACCCTTTTTAATTTATATATGAGACCGCTGGGGAATATTGTTCTCCCTTTTGGGATTTCATTGATTTCGTATGCAGATGACATGCAGCTGGTCTTTTCACTGTCACAGACCAATGGCCTTGCCTCCCCCTCTAGGTCTTTGTCTAGAGAAGGTTGCTAAGTGGTTGGGGATCTCATGCCTCAATTTAAATGAGGAGAAAACAGAGCTTATGGTCTTGGGCAACAACACTGACCCATTTTAAAATCTGGGCTGGCCAATGCCACTTGGATCCTCCTCCAACTCCAAAACCAGTCATTAAGAGTTCAGGGATGTGGCTGGATGAGTCTTTTAAATTTGACTCCCAAGCCGTAAAATTAACTGCCACCTGTTACTGCATGTTGAGGATGCTGCGCAAAGTTCTTTCCCTCCTCCCCTTCACCTCAAAAAGATTGGTAGTCCAGGCGCTCATCCTCTCTCACCAGGACTATGGCAATACTCTTAATCTGGGAGCTCCTAAAGCTACAGTAAAGAAATTGTAGGTGGTTCAGAACTCTGCTGCACGAATCCTATATAACATACCAAGAAATCAATCTGCACGACAAGCCCTTCACCTCCTCCTTGGCTTCCGCTGGCAGAGAAGATCAAATGTAAATCTATCTGCATCGCCCATAGGACACTTCTTGATAAAAGGCTATTGATCTCTTGTTCTCTGCTCTCCCCTTGTAGACCAGGCAGATCCCTGCGCTCCGCTAATTCCCATTTGACTACAATCCCGATCATCAAGAAAGAAAAGTGTGAAGGGAGATCCTTTTCCTTTACTGCAGCGAAAAAGGGGAATAGCCTCCCCTCCTCTCTTCGTTCTGTTGATAAGGATCTTACTTTCCGCAAATCACTAAAAACCCAGAATATGTCTCTGAAATTCCATTCTGTGTGGCAATAACAGTGCTGGGAGGCCTACGGGTAGCCATGCGCTATACAAGTGTTCCTAGAATAGAATAGAATAATTGTAAGAGACGTTTCTGGTGGAGTTCAATGCATAGAGATGTACAGCAGTACCTTTCCACCGGTCCCGTATGTGTCCGAAATAAGGATTCCAAAACATGGCCCGTGGGCATACTGCAGCCCTTGCCCATAACCCCAGAACACTGGCATACCACAAGTTTGGATTTTGTCACAGATTTACCTGCAGCAAATAAATATACAACCATTTTGATGGTGGTGGATCGATCCATTGTTCAAAATGGCTCACTTTGTCCCCCTCACCACACTCCCTACTGCACCTGAATTGAGCAAAATTTCATTCAACAATTATATGCCTACATGGTCTTTCATTCAAGGTTATTTCCGACCGTGGACTGCAGTTCATTGCCCAATTTTGTAGGGAACTCTGTACATCCCTTGACATTGAAGTGGCCCTGTTGTCTCCTTATCACTCACAAATTGATCGGCAGACAGATCATGTTAATCAAATACTGGTGCAACTTATATGTTGTCAGTTGGCCTCAGTTACCAGTCAGTAGGATCAAGTCTTTCCATTGGCCAAATGTATGTATAATAGCAGCCAACACACTGACATTCCCCCTCCACCAATTCCTATCTATGGTCACCTAGAATATGAGGTCCAACTCATCTTGGATTCCAAGCGCATTCAAGGGAGATTACATTATCTAGTTGACTGGAAGGGTTAGGGTCCAGCCGAACATTCCTGGGAACCAGTTTCCTGTGTCTATGCCCCCCTCTTCTGGTGCGACAATTCCATGCATCTACCCTCAGAAACCATGCCCAGGTTGACAGCCTTTGGAGAGTGGAGACTATTAGGGTTCCAGTAACAGCACGGCCTCATGACACTCATGGCCTTCAACTGATACCATGCGCATGAACCTTGTTACATCCCCTCCTCTGTCAATGGTTACATATGCCCCAATCCATACCTGGTGTTCAGGACTCGTGTAGGGATCCTGATTCTCATGCATTCATCCCTGGATGGTACTGGTGGTCCCATAGTATGTGCGCAACAGAATATGGCCCTCCACAACTAATGCTTTCACAACGCATTCCATTACAACGCGGTAGTTACAATGACCGCGTTGTTTCTACGCGATCCATTACATCGCAAGTCATTTCAACGACTTGCTGTAGGGGGCGCGCTGGACTTAGGAATAGCATCATTTACTATTCCAACTCCAGTGTGCGCAACAGTAGGGAAGGTGTTGGAATAGTAAATTATACTATTCCTTAGGTTAGAGCGCCCCCTACAGCAAGTCGTTGAAATGACTTGCGTTGTAATGGAGCGCGTAGAAACAACCGCGTTGTAATGGAGCGCGGTTGTTGTAGCGACCACGTTGTAATGGAAGCGCGTTGTGTTAACAGCGTTGTAAACGCTGTTTCCCGAGCAACATGCATTCATCCCTGGTGGTAGTGGTGGTCCCATGGTATGTGACCTTATGACACAGTTCATTTTGTTTTTACATTGTGATGTGCTGTGTATTAACTCCCTGGTGGCAGTGAAGGAATTGCCTTTTATGTAAGCCTTTAAATTCCCTTGTGGCAATGTTGGAAACCACAACAGCAACAGAAAGCCGGGATCCGCGTGATCTCGAGAGGACATGTGCTGCTGTGGCCATCTTTGCTCCTCGCGGAATTTAAACCTCACCGAGCACAAGGCAGTGCTTAGCCTCATCTCGTCGCGAAGAGAACTCACCTGGACTCCAGTCTTCGTCGGCTTCTTCTCCTGGTGGCGTCTTTGGCATCTCTCCTCTCCCCAGCTCTCCACGGGATCCGCTTCCTGATCCTGCACTCCTTGAATCCTTGGACCTGTAAACAAGAACAACATCCAAAGAAAAAGGAAAGAGCATTAATGTATGGTATTCCGTACTCACACATGCGGTGCATCAGACTCGCATTTGCTTTCCATAAAGTACAAAAAAAACTGCAAAAGAACGGCAGCATGCTTACATTTACAAAAGAAAATGTAAATGCCTTCATCCTAAAGCATACAATCTAAAGCGATTCTTCAGGGGAAAAGCCATTCCCTGTTGACTAATTTTGATAATCCGTGTGAAAGGCTTGGCGCACAACCGGAGTATCGTTGTTACTAACCTCGCGTATTATTCCTGCGTTATTTTTCTTTTGTTTGTTCTTCATGATAAACCAAGAGCTGTGATAACCCCAGAGACAGTGTATATTTTGTGATTAACTTCTTCTGAATAACCAAGAACTGTGAGTTTCCTAGTCAGAGACTTTGATTAATCCCAGAAACTCATTGGTCTCCAGTCAAGAGAGGCTGTGTAAAAACATCGAATGCTTATTTGATGTACTGCTATGTTATGTTATCGTGTCTTGTAGAGCGCAACGGCTGCCCCAGCGAAGGGGCGTCCCGGCGCTAATGCAGGAAAGACTGACGGAACATACGAAACGGCAAACACTAAGATGCAGAGAAAAGATAGGTCTTAATGGCCTTTCTGAATGCTAAGTAATTAACAAGGCCACGAATCTGCCCAGGGAGTGAGTTCCAGAGAGCGGCGGCTCTGAAACGAAAAGAGCAGCCACCAGCCCTAACTCTGCGTGTCCGAGGAACCACCACCAAATGCTGACCCTGTGAGCGGAGGAGTCGAGTAGGGGCATATGGCAGCAAAAAATCAGCCAGAATAGGGGGCGTGGCCAATTTTAAAATCTTGAAAGAGATACATAGGGTGCATTATGTGAATGTGCTGGTGAAGCTTGGTATGCCTAATAGATTGCCTGATCTTGTTTGCAGTTACAAGTAATCCATGTTCTGTATTTTGTGTACACTAATCAAGTGGGCGTGTCATTAGCATGTACTCCTGAAAACAGAAATAGAAGTCCATCCCGATACCATGAAACTACATTCCTGTGACAAACTACACGTCATTAGGAAAAGAATCCAGATTGCCACGAGTCTCTCTCTCTCTATCCCAACGGCCCTTCCCTTCAAGAACTGATGCCAGTGCAGTATTCCACCCACTTTCACGGAGGACGGTCCTTGAGAGGATAGAAGGTGCCGCTTCGCCCCATCGGAACCTCCCGGAATTCAGGTGAGCGGCATGCCCTGACACCAGATTTCCAAGGCTGTCAAGAAGGGCAGCTGAGTTGGGGTCAGTCCAGTCTTCTAGTTGAGGTCTGCTAGGAGGATAAATGCCCTGGAGTCTAGAATGATGAAGTCATTAATGTTGCTCGCAAAGTTGGCTCTAGGAATGGGGTAGTAGACTAAGGTTCCACCTAAGGTGAAGTTTACTGTGATTTGTAGTTTAAAGTTGAGGTGTTCAATGTAAATTGTTCAGGTTTCAGAAGAGGCGGTGCAGTTGAAGTTGCCTTGATAGGCGATTGCGATTTTTCCTCCGGACCTGTTTGGGCAGTCTTGCTGGTGATCATGTATCCAAAGGGGATGGCAGCAGCGATGTTTGGTGTTGAAGCTGAGGTCAGCCATGTTTCTGTGAGAAAGAAGAGGACTAGAGCGTCATCATCCATCAGGTCCCAAATCTCTGTGGGGTGCTTGCTGAGCAACCTGGCATTGAGGAGCATGCATGATATTAGTGTGTGAGGGATGTGAGTGTGTTTGTTGGTAGTTGTTATATTCTTGGTCAGAATTGCAGATAAAGGCTCCTTCCGTGTTGTGCGGCATGGTGTGCCAGCAGAGGGTGGAGCAATATCCGGGGTGCTGGGTGCAAAGGAGAGCAGCAGTGGTGGGTTGGAAGAGGGCCAGAGTTTCTAGTGCTGGGCATGGTCCAGTCACAGACAGGAGCAAAGAGTGAGAAAAAAGGTACAAAGAGCAAGAAAAGTGGCACAAGTTACATAAAGAGTGAGAGAAAAGGCACAAAGAGTGAGAAAAAGGCACAAAGAGCAAGAGAAGTGGCACAAAAGTCACAGAAAGAGAGTGAACAAGGTGAGAGAGAGAGAAAGACAGAGCGAGAGGGAGAGAGGCAAGGCGGGTGCCATAAGGAGGAGGCTTTCGGACAAAGAGCAGGTCAAGCGTTGTGGGTGGTTGTCGCTGAAGCTTCACCTTGGTGGTTGCTGCAGGCTGTCATTGCTGCAGTGCAAAGTGGCGGTCTCACATTGTCAGTCATCATGGATGGTCACTATCGGCACAAAGATGAGGTCACAGAGAAGCTTCGCATTGGCGATAATCACAGGCAGTCGATCTTCGGTGTGAAGAGGTCACTTCACGATCGTGAGGAGCCTAAAATTCGTGATGAGGAGATCGAATGGCTAGAGCAGGAGGTACTCCACCTCCAGGAACCAACAAGTTGATCTTCATGCATATGCCGAAGACCTAGAAAATCGGTGAAATAATATCCATATCTGGGGTGTCCCGACGGATGCCAAGTGAGCTGACCTGAGGAAATACATTAGAGCTCTCTTTCACCACATTCAGGGGGCCTCTGCGGACATTAAGGGGACGCTGGACCAGCTCCACCGGGTGGTACCGCCAAAAACAGTGAAAGGCCCTCCTGCAGACATATTAGTGTGCGTCCATGATTTTCAAGTGAAAGAGTCCAGTCTGCGCCATGCCTGGGACGCACATCTGCTCCAGTTTTGGGGGCACACACCTCTGTTGTTTCAGGACCTAGTAGCCATCATTCTCCAGGTACGACACGACTTTCGCCCAATCTCTGCCCACCTGAGAAATGCTGGCATCTCCTATTCCTGGGGCCATCCATTCTGAATTATCTTCAGACTTGAAGGCAAGCTCCATCAGCTTTGATCCCTCATGGAGGCCTTCTGAGTGCTTGGCATCCAAGTTCCTTTTCAGGAGGGACAACTGACCAGCCAACGAACTCAGATGGCATGACGACGGCTGCACAGGGCTTGATCTAAACAACCCTCTGATAGTCTTCATCCTGATCCAGAGACTATCGCAATGGAAAGGAAATCTGTGCTAGAGATGCTCTCTGGAGACACCAACAAGGTTAATACATCCTGATGTTGAGGGTATTTGACACAATACTCTCTCCTGCAGTAGGTGGGGCTGAGGGTGGTGGGGAAGGGATGCAGAAGTCATGTGGTGCTGAACTGGGCTTGCGGTCTGTATCCAGAAAGGAGGCTTTTCTTCCCCAGAACTCTCCTCTGGGTTCGGCTATGGCCGCCTAGACCACACCTCATTCACCCTTTCCACAGACGTTGGACTGATGCAACTATTTGTTGTTTGCTTTCATATTTTGTTTAATGAGGTGGTTTTTGGGTTGTTTTTACTCCTTCCTTTTGCATGGTCAATCAATGATTACTCAATCTGTCTCATGTTGGAACAATGGGGGGTGACATTAAATTAACACTATATGGTCTTCCAGATTTCTATGGGTGTCCCGTCAGCACCTTGCCCACTCATTCAGTTATCATGTAGCTTAAGATTACTAGCCTCAATGTACGGGGCCTTAACAATTCCACTAAAAGGTCAGCAGTTCTTTCTCACCTTGAGCAATCTGGCAGTGATATCTGTCTCCTCCAGAGGACACACCTAATCCCTAAAGATGTCCATAGAATGCAGTCCCACTGGTTCCCATGCCAACTCTGGTCCTCTTGTCCCATGAAGAAGATTTGCACTGGGTCCTCCGCAGAGACTTGCGCTGATAAGGGAATAGCATCGGTCTTTCAAGCCTTTAACGGTTCTCTTTATGATACCACCGACGGCCCTACTGGAGATCCCTCCGGATACCTGTAAATGGTTGCTCTCACCTCACTGCCTGAGTCTGAGGCTTCGGCCTTGGAACAGTCTATTCACATAGAGGAGGTGATTTCGGCCATAGCACGTCTGAGCTAGAGGCTGTTATTTACGTAATTCCGAAACCGAGTAAGGACCCGGCTCTCTGTGGGTCATATAGACCCATTTCTTTCCTAAATGTTGACACAAAATTATTCACTAGCATATTAGTGCACCACCTTAACCCATTAATGCCAGGCCTGATTGAACTGGACCAGTGGGATTTATTCCTGCTCACCAGTGTAGCAACAACACCTAGTGCCTGTTCCACCTTATTGGTTAGGTACACAGGTCATGCAAGGAGGCTCTGTTTCTTTCTATCGATGCTTAAAAGCCCTTCGACCATGTATACTGGCCTTACCTCTTTGATACACTGTGGAAAGTCGGCATTGGTGACAAGTTCTGCACTTGGGTCCAGAGCATTTATAGTGCCCCCGAGCCGTGGTCAGGTTTATGGTGTATCGTTCTCTTCATTCTCTCTCCTGCGGGGCACATGCAAGGGCTGTCCCCTCTTCTTTTAGGGTTATATATGGAGCCCGTGCACAATAGCTGGGGGACAGCCCGGACATCACGGGGATTCCCTTTGGCAGTGATCAACAATTGATCAGTCTATACTCTAGCGATGTAATTTTATCCATCACAGAGTATATGACCTTGCTCCCGGCCTTGGTCACTGAGCTTCAGGCCTTTGGTGAGGTCTCAGGATTCAAAGCAAACATGCAAGAATCCCAGATCTTAAATATCTCTATTACGCCCGCTCATGGAGCCGCATTACGATCTCTGTTCCCTTTTGACTGGTCAGCAGATGCCATATCATATCTGGGCATCTCCTTGGCACGTATAATCCCTAAAACATTGACCACTAATTACGCGACTCTCATCTCTCAAACGCGCAGGGACCTATCAACCTGGAGCCATCTTCGCCTCTCACGGTTGGGATGAAAAGCAGCAGTCAAGATGACCATTCTTCCATGCATACTATACTTATTTCAGACCTTACCTTTGTCCCCACCATTGTATGCAATTCCCTCCCTCCAATTAGACATCAACAAATTTCTGTGGGGCGGTAAGAAACCCCACCTCCACAAACACCTTATATATCGGTCAAAGCAGGAAGGTGGTTTGACGGTACCTCATCTGCTTCACTACTATCAAGCCGACCGACTAATATTGTTTTGTTTAATGAAACCACCCGCTGTCTGAGAAGCATTGGCCCTTTATGGACCAGGCCGTCACAGGTACCAATATCTGGAAGGAAATTTGGCTTCCCCGTAAACATAGGGTTTGGGGCCTATACTCTTCCCTGGTAACAAGCGCCACACTTAGAGTATTGGGCTCTGTAGTGATCAAAGCAGCCCTGATGACCTTAGCTTCCCCTATGACCCCACTCTTTGCTAACCCTGACTTTGACCCTGGAATGCAGCCGGAGTCATTCTGACGCTGGTGAGATGGAGGTTGTAAACGGGCGGGTTGCCTTTTCAACACTCATGGACTTTTTCCCTTCGGTCAATTAAAGGTTGATTACTCTTTAGCTGACTCGGACTGTGTATCATATCTACAGCTTCAACATTGTGTGACTGGTTCAGGGGTACGACAGGGTGTGACACGACTGAAGACCCCCTTTGAGAAGTGGCTACGTCTTAAAGCTGACGACAAATGCCTTATATCAGAACTTTATGCCTTGCTGGGGGGAGGGATGCCCCTGCTCAAATCCAGAGGGAAGCTCAGACGGGAGGCAGAACTGGGCAGAGCTCTTTCTAATAATGAATGGGAGGATATTTTTTATAGAGTCCAACACGCAGCTCATAACATAGCTAGTATCAAACCTGCTTATAAAATCGTCTCCTATTGGTACCTTACCCCATTGCGACTCCAGAAGTGGAGCGCTGGGAGCTCAAAGGAATGCTGGCATGGGTGCGGCAACAAAGGGACCCTGCTCCAACTTCTGTGGTATTGCCGAAGCTCACCCAAAACTGGTGTCAACATTTAGATGATATTGACCATATTCGGTCTTCCGAATCCCCTGACTTACCCACTACACTGTAATGGGGGTGGCAGATGGCTCTTGCTCTGGGGGCAGCACACCAGGGCATACTCTCTCTTTGGGGCACGGACAAGGCCCCAGACCATATCTCCTGGCTACATAAATTGTGGTTTATTCTGGAGATGGAAAGGCTGTCCCTGTCGGCAGACCCGGGCTGCACCTCCTATCCTGATATGTGGTCACCCTTTATCCAAATCCTGTCTTCTGAGTTCCTCGAGTTGACATGCCCAGCCTATCTGCGGCTCCTCCACCTGATTCCAGCTACGGCCTTGGCTGAGAATTAGACTATCTTATAACACTCCTACACCTATTATATCCACATCATGACCTTGCACCAAGCCAACCTTTTTGTCCATTTTTTTTCACTATCTGGAAGGAGAATTGAGGGGAGGGAATGGGAGTTCTCTCTAATTTAGTTGATTGTTTTGTCTCTTTTCAATTACCTAAATCAAGCTGCCGGCCCCAGGGTTGTTGGTGAAAGCTGTGTACTAGACCACTTAATCATTCTACATCTATATGTGGCCAGCCCCCTGGGGTTGTAGGCAACATGCTGTGTATTTGTTTTGAGGTGGCAGTAATAATATCAATAACTTTTTTTTGTTTGAAATTCAACTCTTGCCAGGATCAGTAAATAATAAATGAGCAGTTCCGTCTGCTCATTAATTATTCTTTCCCTTTTTTTTCTGGAGTTTCCTTCTTTATTTTTTGTGGGTATCTTGGTCCCTCCCAGGACACCCACAGCTTTATTTTTGGTTTGGGGCCACTGGGGGAACCCCAGGGCCCCCACAGCCCCACCAGTGCCCTGCAAGCAGCCCAATTCCATGGGGCCATGCAAGAGCAGGCCACACTTTTTAGTTTTTTTATTTTCATAGAAATTGGGTACCTTGGTCCCACCTGGGCACTCAACAACATTTTTTAAGTTGGGGGCTGAAGGGGCCCATAGCCATCATGGTACTGCCAGCTTCTCTGCCAGCACCCACCGTGTGTGCCACCAGGAGCCGGCTCCATTATCTTGCTCCCACCGGGCAGGAGCAGCTTTTATTTCTGCTGTCGCTGGGTGGGAGCACAACTATGTTCCCTGCCCGGGGAGATATATATAGATATAGATATTTATATATATCTATATCTATATATCTACATATCTACATATCTACCTATATATATAGAGATAGATAGATAGATAGATAGATAGATAGATAGATAGATAGATAGATAGATAGATAGATAGATAGACAGCTGTGTCAGAATTTCAAGCTCTGTGGGAACACTGCAGACCCATTGTTTTTTACCAGTGATTCTAGCTGCTGAAAGCTGCTAAAATCGCTTTGTGAACCTATGGGGAAATGAGAAATTCAAGGAGAATTTTCATAGACAACTCTCAGGATCTCACTTGTAATCCCATTGATTTACCCTCCACCACCTCACAGAGTTACCAATACCCCCTGATATCAGTAGCTTCGCTGGGGAGGAAATACCATCTGAAAATCCATCTATGGCCTAACGAGGCCCGTTGTGTTAAAGTAACAAATTGATAAAAACAATTACTTGATACAAAATTAATGTTACGTTTGTTTTAATGAGTTGCCCAAAATTCTACTGCCCTTAATAAAGATGCTATATTACAGCCTTTTTATCAGGAAGCTTCAACATGTTCTGCCATTGTTTCACATGGATGTCAGCTCGCCTGGATGAGCCCCCTCTTTTTTGATTTTTAAAACATCTTTTTATTCTTTTTCGGAGCAAAGCAGCATATGGATTATATGTACAGATCATTTTGAATGGATTAAAAATGATACCCATTGTGAAAGCTCGTTGTGAGTTCTTCAACATAGTGAGGGCTTTCTACTCAGATGCTTCAGTTGTTCTGGGATGAAGCTTTATTCAGCTTTCTTGTCCCTCTAGAGCCAATATTTAGAACGATAGTATGAGGACATACTCTGCTGGGGAATAAGGAAAATTAATGCAGTCTATCTGGTGCCAGGGAGATTTGTTATCCCTCAAGTTGATGACTCAGTTGTTCCTATTTTGTAAAGTAGAAATTATTATGATGATATTGTGGTTACTTGTCCTGGTGATGACCCTTTGCATTTTAGTATTTAATTGTTCATCCTAGAATGTGTGTTTATGAACAGAATAATTATGTAAAGATGAGCTTTTAACATCCAATCAGCACATTCATGATAGAAGTTTAAATTCACCGTTTTTTTAAACTATATTTGTATGATACACTAAATGTGTTACCCGTAAATCTACATTAATTCTTTATTACATTTTGTTTTTAGCAATGATTTGGTCACCCTTTATTGTATGATAAAAAGTTTGGCTAACACATATTTAATACTGTAAAACCTAACCATAAAAATGACACCTGCACCCTCCCTTCATTATACTCTGTAAAACATCATCCTAGACTCATTCTTGCTCCCCTCTTGAACTTCAGAAAACAGCACCAGTCATCTCATCCTCTTCCTGATCTCAGGTATGTGCACCTTCTGCCAAACTTTCTCTCCTTGTATTGGTACTTTTCCATTTGATATACCGAAGAATAGACGTGCTGCCAGAGGAGACCCCTTGGATTGCTAACAAGAATAAAATCAATTGCCTCTAATTTTTTAAGACTGCCTGAAATCTAGCAAACTGGTCACAACCTACATATATGTATGTGATAACTTGTTCCCAAAAGCACCTCATACCAAAGAAAATCATCCTCCCAAACATAGTTAAGCGATTTTTAGCACACCATAGGAAATTGTCAGTTTTGCACCACATTTCACTGATTATGGATGTTACCTATCAAACAGCCATTATTTTCTGCGACCTCGTATGCCACAACGATAACATTTCTTTTAATGTTCACAACATCCTGATTATGTACTTATGTAATTGCATCAGGATGAAGCATAGTGCTTTTAATTAAGCCTGGGTGTAAATCTCCGCTCCGTTCGCAGAATTTGCGGAGTTTTGGCAACTCCGCACTCCGCAACGGAGCAGAGTTTTTTTGTGTTCACGAGCCCGAAATGCGTTTACGCACGCGGGGACGACTTACCCATTGCCTGCAATCACCGATGAGATTCCCCGAGCCGTTCGAGAGCACCACGGGATTTGCTAGGGGGCCGCATGGTCCCGCGAGAGTTTGCGGTCGCAAACAAATCATTCGTACGCGCCATCGGACTTCTGGCAGAAGTTTTGTGAAGAACGTGATCCCGAACATGCAGAATCTAACGTGAATGCAATCTGGAGAAGGTTCTCTCCCCGAGCAGCATCAAAACCTTCTCGAAATGACAATTTGGAGTAAAAAACACCTCAAATTGACATTTGCCTGTACTTTTTTGTGCAAGGAGTCCTTTTTCTTTTTTTACTTTTTTTTTCAAGAGGAATGAAGTGCCCCACAGTCTCCAACTTCCTGTTCCTGTCCAGCAGGCTCCTCCCAGTGCTTTGTCCATCTCCTGGTCACTTTTCATTTGGATTTGGAGCTGGAAGGATTACTCTTTGTGTCTACTGCATCATATATCATTGGATTTGAGGACTTTGAATTTGAGATTTCACAAGTAAGTTGGAACATTGGTGTTGTTTGTTTGATTGGGGCCATGCGCCTAGATTTATTTGTACTTTTCATCATTTTTTTTTTATTTATTGTGGTGGGTGGCCTGTAGTTTCAGTAGGGGCCTAGTTGTTTCTTTGTAAGTAATTTTTCTTCTTTTATAAAGGAAACACATTGCACAGTTCAGTACATTTTTCTCTATGTTTTGAAAACAATTTGCAATATTTATTTAATTCACTATGTAGCCCAGTAGTCTGCCAAAAATATGCCTTTCTCAGCCAGTAGGCCCAGAGCTACTAATGGGTGCATGAAACAACTGTTTCTGTGGTGTCTGTTGAATTTAAAGTTTAAACATCATTTTGGCCCTGGATGGCATTGGATTAAAAGTGCAAAATGTGTTTTTTGTGGTATTTCACCTTTTTTTCATGTGTGTTAAATTAAATGCCTTTGTTGGATGTGTGTGTTTGTAACTTGCAAATCTTTTTAGCCCTGTGGATTTTCGTTTTTGCATTGTTGCATTAAAGATGTGTTGTTTAGCATGCCTCCTTTGTCTGGCCAGTGTGTGGGTGTGAGTGTGTTTGTAATAGTGGGCCAGCATTTTCTTTGGCTGAGCCTCCCCATGTGGCCAGGGGCCATTTTGTAAAGTCTGTGTCCATATAGGTATGCCTGAGTTCATTTGTTTCCAGACCTCCTGCTTGTTGTTGTTGTGACCATGTGGCTGGCGGCCATTTTGTGAAGGCAGTCAGTGTGCTTTTGCCATATAGGCCTGCATATCTGTCTTCCCTTTGTTCCCCTTGGCTTATTGCTTCCATTGTCATTTGTCAGCTGCAGCTCCCTAGGTGCTGCATCCCACTTGATGCACAATGCCAAACCGTTACATTTCGTTTTTTGTTCTTCTTCTTCTTCTTTCCTATCCTTCCTGAGTGTACTGTAGTGGACAGTACACCATGAAAGCCCTTGTTGCTGTCAAAGTCTCACAAATAGTAACACTGTATAGTTAATTGTTTTAATGACTGAGGTAATAACACTAACAAGTGTTACCACAAACACTAAATTATATTATCTTTGTTTGTACTAGTAATTGATCAACAACAAATGCCACCTTTCACTGATGTTCTTCTTGCTTCTTTGCTTTTAGGTGCACAAAAGAGGAGGAGACAACATCACCCATTGTACTGCCAGACAGAAGGCCAGCGCCCTGCGAACAACGTCACGTAACGTGTGACCACAGACATCTCTTCAACTTGTGCCACTGCGTGCTAACTGATATCTTCAATATGACCCCAAAGAACGGTACAAGGTCCAGTACCAAGAAAGTTGCCAGTGAGAAGAAGAAGGCACTGCCACTTACCACCACCGGTATGTCACCCAAGACCTTTTTCGGGAAACCAAAAATTGTGCCTGCAGCAGCGGTTTCTGTGGAGCAAGCTGGGAGCAGCACCCCCGCATCAGTGGACCCACCCCACCAATGTAGGCCCAAGCCAATGTCTGTCGCAGAGGCAGCCAGTCTAATCACGACAAAGCCGACGAGCAGTGATGTTGACCTTGACTTATCATTATCGAAAAGTAGTACCCAATCAATGCAGGAATCTCAGAGAAGTGGGTAACAACAGCCACAACCACCCCCCAATAATAGTAGTTCCTCCCGAAGTAGGGGCAGTTCAGGAGATCAAGCTTCCTGCTGAGGAAGAAGAAGAGCAAGCCACTCTTTCAGAAGATCCATTGTCTTCCAGATCCCCAGCAAGGAAAATGAGGGTTAGTCCATCAACTTCTTCTGCAAGCCCCCCTTCTGATGATCTAGACGCCACTTGGATCCCACCTCAGTCTGATAGTGAGACATGCCACAAGACAAGGCTAGGGAAAAGGAAGGTTACAGAAAGCCTTAGAGTTATGGAGCTAGATGTAGAAGAGGAGAATGATGACGAGCCAGTCATCATGGACATCAGCCCCGCCCCAGTGGAGGCCGACATTACCCCATCCCAAATTGCTGTGAGGGATGTGGCATGGATACCACCAACACAGACACCACCAACACCACCTCCAGCTGCCATATTTACAAAGTCTTTGCAGCGACCTACATCCACCACAACCACCTCAGTAGAAGTAGGTACTGCAGAGAGTCAAACGTCACTCCCACCTACCAGTTCATCCGACATTGCAAGTGGCACCAGCCATGTCAGAAAGTTGACCTCCCCAGTTTGGGTTAGCAGGAAGGAGGTGAACATTGCTATGCTCCATTTGTGGAGTAGGTGTTAGTCGGGTGTTAGTCGGGTAAGCTTGGTACAAACTATGGTACCGGAGGCCAAACAACCCATCTGAGAAAACACCACTTGATCCAGTTGGAGGCGAACCTTAGCCACAAAACTGCAGGTGGTATTGGTGGAGGGGATGAATATCCAATCACGGTGGAAGGTGAACAAGAGGGACACATTTTCTCTGGTACACAAAGCAGCCCTGTCGACAGCAGTGTAGTGGTACTGCCCACATCATCATCAGCAACATCGCAATTGCACAAGAGTCTGGCCGAGACACCATTCTCAGCATGTTTAGGCCGGAGGGGCAGTACGAACACAACCACCCAACGGCACGTTTTTCCAACACAAAGCTGGCTAAAATGTTAGCGCTCGACCTCCTCCCTTTTTCTTTTTTGGAAGGGGTGGGTTTTGTAGAATTTGTGGCAGCCATCTGCCTGAAATGGAAGGTTCCCAGCCGGTCCTATTACGCCAGAGTTGCTGCTCCAGCACTACATCACGACGTGCTGGAATTGTTTGGACAAGCTTTGTAGCAGAATGCTGTTCACACTATCCACCTGACGACAGACATGTGGACCAGTTGCCAAGCCACTGATTACATGTGCATCACTGCACACTGGATCTCTTTTGTGGGGGTTAGAGAAAAGATATCTGCAGGTGTTGACACTGCTGACATTTTTAATGACGCTCGGATGCATGCTACAGTAGCCATGATCGCCATGGAGAAATCCCGTACTGCTGCAAACATTTTGGAAGACTTTAACACTAAGGTCTTTGAATGGCTGTGACCAAGAGGGCTTAACATTGGTTTTTTTGCCATAGACAATGGCAGTAATATAGTTAAGGTCATGGCCGAAGGTGGCTATTTCAGGGTACTGTGCTTGACGCACTGCATTAACATAATTTTTCAAGACTTTCTGAAAAAAGAAGATTAAGTCAGCAACTGCTGCGGCGAATCCAGAGCAAGACGCAGCGGCCCGCACTCGGTGGATTATGACTGTGGAGGCTGTGAGCCAGAGGCAGGGCCGGTCAAAAAGCATACTAAAACTGCCGCTGCGGTGGCTGCCGGCATATGGCGCAGCTCCGAGAGAGGTGGACCTGCTGCGACGAGGGCATCTGAGACGCCGGACAACCGCGATGAAGCCCCCGGGTAAGCGGATCGGAGACGCCGCTGGGAGGTGGGGGCGGTGGCACTTGGGTGCGTCTGGGGACTGGGCTTAAGACCACCGGTCCCTCTCCCTGTCTCGGACGGAGTGGCCCAGTGCCTCTCCCGGGCCCCGTCTAGCTCCCGGCAGGAGCGGCGGTGCTTTTGACTCTCCGCTCCCCCCTCGGCGGGCTGACCTGCGGTCGCTGGGTAGGGGCCCGGGGTTGCTCCACTGGCCTCAGTCCAAGCACCAGCAACACCAGGGCGGTGATCCCGGCCGAAAGTAAGGCCTTCTCGGCGATGACCCCGGCCTTTCCCTGTGGGGGTCAGGACGACCTCCCGACGGGCCCGCAGCGCTCGATACGACCACATCGGAGCCTACCAGCCAGCTTGCGGTAAGAGAGCGGGGATACCCTCGTCCCCTCCCCACCGCAAATACACGCAGTTTTTTACCCTCTCGCCCCGTGGGGCCGGCGACATTGTCCCCCCTCGCTCCCATCAGAGACAGCAACAGAAGGCCCAGCAGTAATAGGACGGTGTGCTGCCCCAGGACCGACTCTCCCCCTGGCAATTGCCTGAACGGATTACCAGCCTTCCCCAGGGGGCCCTAAGGATACATTGAGCAGGCAGCAATACCCCCCTCACCCCCACCAGGCCTGACCCAGGACATGGTGGGCCTTCTCCCGATGACCTATGATGATGCCCCCCGGGCGGATACATAAAAAAAAAAAAAGAAACTTTGTTCTTAACACGGAGCCTCAGCAACCTTGGCCGATGCCTGGTGGAGCTGTCCTATGCAGCTATAGAGGAGTCGGGCTCAGGTTCACCCCCTCGGCCATCACCTACCCAGCCGGACATCTGACGTTGTTTTCCCCGTCTCCCTGTTGCGTCTCTTTCTCCCCACCTCCTCCTTCCTTGATTCTTTGGCTTTCCGCCTGACTCAATCTGCATCCCTCCCTCCTGTTTCCCATCCCCCCTCTACCCTCCTTTACCCTTAAGATGTGTTCTCCTGGCTATCGTACACGCTAATAACTCATATTATTGTATAACCTCATGTTTTCTCTCCTATGTCTATACTTGGAACAATGTGTAACTTGTAACTGATGTAACTTTGTAATAATGTATCCTCATGTAAAGCGCTCTGATGCCTTAGGGTCTAGCAAGCGCTATATAAAACTCATCAAAACAAAAAAAACAAAAAAAAAACTTACTGACCACCTGCAGAGGAATCTGCACATATTTCAGCCATTCTTTTAAAGCCCGGAAGCAGATGAGGATCATTCATCGTGATATTAGAATCAGGAGGCCTGGGCGTAGTTCGTGGAGTTTTGCTACGTGGAACTCTGCGAAGTTACAAAAAACTCCATGGAGTTCTGCAACTGGCGGAGTCTTCCTGCCGCTCGGGTAGAAATTCTACCCGAGCGGCAGCTCGCGCTCGCGAACTTACTGTTCGCGATCGCGAGCGGGGAAAAAACTCTACTGCACTACGTGAAGCGGAGTTTTCTGCACTCCACGAGCTCCGCGGAGCACGGAGTGCAGAAAACTCCGCCAACTCCGCGAACGGAGCAGAGTTCACCGTCCAGGCCTAATTAGAATATCAGTTAAAGCACTCATCCAGGAGGTGCCAAGACATTGGAACTCGACTTATTACATGCTTGAACATCTGTTTGAGCAGTACAGACCAATCAATGAATATGTGATGCAAAGACGGGATGCAACTGTGAAAGGCAGGATCATTGAGATGGACCAATGGGGCCTAGTTAAATGCCTGACTGAGATGCTGCTTTCTTTCGAGGTGACCACATGTGAAGTCAGCAAGGGGGACTGTATCATGGGCCAAGCTATCCCATTGTTGCACATGCTACAGGAACAGCTAAAGGTGGTGTCTGCAATGTACGCAGGTGTGGAGGAAAAAAAAGAAGCATATGAGTTGAAGGAGAGCTTAATCCTTTGCTTATCTGAAAATACAAGGGTGCAAAGAGACATTGTGTCATCCAACCATTACATTTGTGCCACAATTCTTGATCCATGGTACAAACCACTACTGGACACTTTCATTCCTTTTTCAGACGGGGATGTTGCCAACTACAAAACTTGGATAGCTGTGCAAAGTCAGTCAGCTAGAAAAAGAACGGCTGGGAATTTAGAGGTCCGCT
Organism: Calotriton arnoldi; assembly: GCA_963921515.1. Taxonomy (NCBI): domain Eukaryota; kingdom Metazoa; phylum Chordata; class Amphibia; order Caudata; family Salamandridae; genus Calotriton; species Calotriton arnoldi. Next base: position 678,047 of record CAWUFW010009403.1, on the reverse strand, counting down.
CCTCCAGGGCACAACAAGTACTGCAGGGCAGCCTTCAAGTTCAACTTCAGAGCCTGAGGGCAGTGCGGTTGGCTCACAGCAGCCAAAACCACCAACAACACTAAGAACAACATCAACAACAACAATAACAGGAGCATCAGCCCCAAAATTGGCACAGGAAAGGTTTCTACAGGCAGGTCTTAAGTCCAGTGCTGAAGCAAAAGCAAAAGAGTCTGAGGAAGCGGTGCACCCATGACCATTGAGCGGATGGTCCAGGCCTATCTGGATGACCCAACAAAGGTCTACTTTGATCAAAACCCATTGCTGTATTGGTATGGGAAAAGGCGCCAATGGCCAGTGCTCAGCAGGCTGGCGATAAACTATCTGGCTTGTACTGTCCCAAGTGTCTCTGCTGAGCATGTTTTCAGTGCTGCTAGTGCTGTTCTGACAGTGAGAAGGACCAGTCTCTTGCCTAACCTAGAGGGACTGCCCCGGAAGAACAGGTAAATGATGACATGCATTGCACGCTGAGTAATTGTTGTTTGTTGTGAATGTCTACTATTCTACACACAAAATAGTGACTCAAGTCAATCTTTCCCTTCTTGTTGTTCAATAACAAAATTGTACTACTACAAGCCGATCCATTGCACTTTGAGTCAGGATGATTCTCGAATCACTCGGGAGTCAGACACTGTTGGTTCAGAGTTGGACACCATATTTGCAGTCAGGTGGATCAGAGATGATTGATGGAATAACTCAGGGTGTGGGCGTGAGCGTGACTACTTCGAGAAATGCCACCAGAAGAAGATGGAAGTTTTCAAATTCACTGAAACCAACCGATTTGGATGATGATGACTTTGAAGTGGCCTGAAGGTAAACAACAACACAGACCATACCTACATGTCTGTGTAGTGGTGGTGGATGGCGAGTGTGGTGTGACTGACAGCGGGTGCATTGATATTTTACTTCATTTGGAAAATGCTATGTTGCTGTGTGCATGTGTGCTCAGTGCTGTCTGGCTCAAATTCAAAGCTAAGTGGAGGTTGGGTGGGGGTGGCCTGTTTTTGGAGGTAACTTCCAGAAACATACATGATTTAGCCATGCTGCCTCTAAAAGTCTTCTTGTTGCACTCCGTATGCAGTTTAACTTTTGTTTTCTCCTTGATTTTTCAATATCCTTTTTGTTTTACCATCTACAGGCACTTTACCCTGAGCCATACTGAAAAAACAACTCACACTTACCTTACCAAACAGCATCCACCTGGCACCCAAGATTGAAGGGCGGACTGTCCAAGAGGAATGCTGAGATGCAACTCCCAATTTATATAGTATCATTTTTTTTCTCCTCAATCATTACGACTGTGTGTGTTGTTTATGTTTGCTTCACTCCTACAGATATTGTAATTTGTATTTGCTGTCTTTCAAACCCCGGTACAACAGAACATTATCTATCTAACTTGGGTCTCTCTGGGGGCAGACAGACAATTGCATAATTAATATACTGCCCTGTACTAGTCTAGTACCACTCATCATCATGCATGCATTTCCTTTTTCTCCCATAACAAATTTATGATGGTTGGCTGCCAAGATGAGTGTTGTCCATGTGTAGTGTTTGTCTTTGTCAAACCTTTCCCTCAAATCCCCCTTCCCAACCATTCATCAAACCCCTAACCCTCTTCCCACAGGCTGTGTGATGTATTTATTGAGGTGTGACCAAACAATTTACACCATTAATTGATCACACACTTGGTGGGGCAAATATGGTGAAAGCAACACCAACTCAGTGCAGGGTGAGGAGGATCTTATTCTTAAGCTCTTATAGCCCACACTGGCAGTATATTATATATTATCCACCCCCGCACAGTGTATGATATTTTTTTTCAGAGGAACATCTCATTGCCAGCATCATCATTCAGGCACTGTATTAATTTGCGTCTAAGGTTAAGCTTGTCCACATCGTACAGTTTGTAGTAGCTCAACATTGTTCTGATTAATTCAGTTTTTCATTGCTTATTATACTCTCTTCATGTGTCTGAGTCTGTTCTAGTAGTCTAGTCTCTGGTGACTGTCATCAAGCTTGCATATAATAGCGGCATTAACCTAGTTTGTTTTATTTCAAGTTGTTAACTTCCCTTTCGATGAATAGTCCCCACTCTCCGAGTCCTTATCCTACAGTTCTAGTTCGCCTAGGAGGGAGTGGGACCTCGCTTCAGTTCTGATGAGTTTGCCTTCACTATCAAAAGAACGCTAGCAATGCATGCTGCTACTACTACCACCACCATGATGGCACCTTTGGAAACTATGGAGCCCTTGCTTCATCTAATCAGATAAGAGAAGCGAACTGTGGTTGTTTCATTGTTGAACTGCAATCATTCTATACAATGGTAAATCACCCCCAGCCCCTCCGAGTCCTTAGGGGTTAATAATAATATATAGTAGCAGAGTAGACTGCAGAGACTAGGAGGAGAGAGTAGTAGGACAAGGGAGGGTACTGCATCACTATTTTGTTTACACTATCAGCAGATTTTTAAAACTGGCTGCGGCAAAGGCAGCAGTGTGAAGTAAAACAATAACCCCACAAAAAATGTTTTAAACCATTCATATTCATAAAATTGTAAAAGTATAAAAAGTTTATTCCCTGAACAAATCTAAACCAAACCCACAACTGGCCCATCCCTCTCCCTTACCCCAACCAATGTCCAAGTAGTGTCCAAGAGTAAAATGTCCATAATTAAAGAAAAACCCAACAATCCCCCAACTGCCACCCACCCACCCAAAAACAGATTAAAAAAGGGGCTGAAGAGGGCACTAACGGCTGGTTAAGAACTTCTTCAGGTGCCTGTCCATCCGTTCGTGCCTGGCTTCAATATTCTCCAGCCTTATCATGATGCGGCGCTCAAATCGGCGGAAATGAGGGGGAGCAGCAGTGATGGTGGGATGGCAGCGGGCGCCCATTGGACCGCGGCGACGGTGTGGTGGGGTGGTTGTTGTGGCCTGGCTGGGGCCCCGGCCATCTGCAGCAGCTTCTGTCTCCTCATCCGCCAAGGCCACCAGCTGCCGGTACCCGGCCCTGATGGCCTCCAGTTTTTGCTGCCTGGTCCGGGCTGCAATCTCCTGCCTGTTAGGTGTTTTTGGAGCAGCAGGAGTAGCTACATATCAAGAAAGAAAAAAGACAAATTGTAAACAATGCTCTTAGCAAAACACATAGAAAATTATGCCATGGGTATGGAGGGAGGTGATTGATGATGGGTGGGTAGGAAGGATACATAATGTTGCGCTTGAAAACTACTGAGTCCAGGGAGGAGTCTGAAGTACCACCTCCTCAACCCTTTGAATCAAGAAAACCATTCTGGGCAAGTAAAGGTGATAAGAACACCACTACAGAGGAGCTCCCTAGTCCCTAGTCCCTTATTCTCCTTCTCAAGGATTTTTCCATTCATCATTGAATTGTTCTTCTAGTATTTTATTTTTTATTCTTCACCCTTGGCTTTGCTACTCACCACCATTTAAGTTTTACATTCTCTCACCCCACTCTTCACCATTGAAACTACCCATCCATCCATATAGCTATCCATCCAAACATGGCTCTCTGTCTCACTCTAGTCTCATCTCAAGTACAAACCTTTCAGCAACATACATTTGACATTTACCCACCCATGCATCCTTAAGTTTATTTCAATCAAAAGAAACCACCACAGGATTCCAATCACCCACCCAGGCAGGCATCCTTTCACACATACACTTTCACCCACCCAGGCTTCCTACCCGTATACCTTTCATCCATCCTTCACCCACCGATGCATCCTAGCTATCAGCCAGCTATAGTATTTATGGATCCAGTGCTTTCACCCATGCATCCTTCTCTTTCAGTCATATATATTACATTTCATCCATCCTTTCCCCTTTCATCCTTCCCTTTTCCATCAACCCATAGTTAAAGGTCTTGTTCATGAAGCGTTTTCTGCTGAGCTGAAGATAGGAACGGCCATTGGTTACTCAGCTCAACTCCTGCTGTGTTCACCTGTTGTTCACAAGTCAACAACACTACAACTTTACAGTGAGTTTATAATTAATTGTCAATAAGCAAGCAATATGACTTACCATCGCTTGCCACTGCCGCTGGCTCACCCCCTTCCACTGCTGCATCTGCAGACTGGCTGGCGCCGTCACTACTGGCCCCGGCATTGGTGGTCGGTGCAGCTAGATAAAAAAGATTACACATTTCTTAGATGCCAGATACACCTCCCCTATTGTTTTATAGCAAAATAAAAATTCACCACACACATCATTCACCACAATTTGGATACATTACAGACAGTATCTTCTATCGAAAATATCAGGTTGGGCATTTTGTTGGTGGCAATGTTTTAAAAAGCCTCAAGTCAAGACAAGAGACAAACTGTTAGGGAGTGGCTGGAGCTATTGATTGATGAATCTTCTGTTTTGAGAAACAAATTGCATATGGCCTTGGTTGGCAAATGCAATGGGCTGTCCTCCTCGTACTTCCTCCCAGACATGGTGCACAGTCTTCAGTTCACCAACTGCTGCTAATAATACTAGACCTATCTAATAAGAAGACACAACTTTGGGGTGTCCAACGTGACCATGGCCACTCTCTTGTTTTAGTGATTGAGCCTTCTCATCTCAACATACATGCGTAGAATACCTTACTTGGGCAATGGGCATGCAATCTGCATGGCAGATGAGTAGTAGTAGTAGTATTAGTATGTGACCAATGGGTTCTCTGAGTCTTTGCGTACCACCACTCGGCCTTGCACAAAAGGGGAGAGGGAAAGCTGACAGAAAAAGCAGAAGAAAGGAAGACAGACTAGTAGCTAGAGACAGTTTGACGTAAAGTAGAGAAACTTGAAATATAGAAAATAAGTAAATAGGATAATGCAGTGATAACAAGAATTTAGAAACGGATAGATCAAAGAGGATTTGGAAAAAATATATAAAATGGGTAGACGCCACATTATTCAAAAAGGAGCAGAAAAATTTGGGGAATAAATATATTAATGTTAACACCAGGAGGACTTACTGGGGCCAGCAGAGCCATTGGCCAAGGAACTCTGGGAGGCACCTCCAGCTCCCGGACCCTCACCCGCCTCAGCCATCTTTTTGTCCCTGGATGCTGATGTAAAACATAAAGGCAAAAAAAGATTAGTGGTAAATACATTTCTCCCCAAAATATTTTTTGAAAGGCAATCGCAATAACATTGAACTTTTCTAGATCAGATCAACTAGTAGTAGTCTATCGCGGACCGTCCTATCCTATTAAAAATTTCCGAAACCTACCTCCCTAGTCCTATTCCAAATTTAGTAAACTACATTTTGGAATTACTAATAATAAATTGCAACAAATGATGTTTGCTTCTTCTCAAATCTCATTCACAATTGATGGAGCAGGGTTTTGAGAAAATAAAACCTGCTCGGAATAATTCCTCGGTAACATTTACTAACAGTGTGCGGTGAAAATAACAAGCGAAAACACGGGGAAATGCTTATACGCATGCGTGCACTAATGTGTGTACTAATGCATGAAAGCCTAGGCCGCAATCGCGTTCTGCTTGAAAATAAAAATAATAATAATGCTGCTTTCTGCACGTTAATGCTTTGTTAGACAAATAACGTGGGATAGTGCAAATGGTGGGCGGTAAAACAGTGAGAATTAGATTTCATGAAATTAATAATGTCTGTGTTTTATTCATCGTAGTGATACTTGCATGGGCCTACATCGTTGCATGACGAATTGAGGGTTGATAAAAGAAAAACTAATAAAAGCCGAAAATCGAGCTCTGAGGGAGAATGGAGAAGGCAATGTTGATGACCTTCGAGAATCATTGTATGTCTGTCAAGTAGCGGAAGGATGGCCGTGGGACCATGAGCAAATGTACAAACTTTTTCTGCGGAAGCTGCAGAGGCGGACAATGAAAATGTAGAGATTTGAAACATGTTACTAGTTGAAGAAAGCGTGTATTCATGAGACGTGGCTTACGTATTGCTAGAAATATTAAACAAAGAAAGCTGTGAAAACATGGACGTGACTATGGTGGTGTGATAGAACACCCCCTAAATTGACCAATGAGAGACTAAGATTCTGAAAATGTTGCCACAATGGTGGGTTGGACATTTAGGTTTTTAGAGTATAACTGGGGTGTCTGGGGGGTGTTAGTAAGATCGTGCCTTTGAAGAAACTAGAGAGGGGAGATCGTCGCTGTCCGTCGGTTTGCTGTATGCAGATATAGGCCTACCTGTTTCCTGTTCCTGTCCTACTCTTTGTTCCATGAACTTTACCGGGGAACCCCCATCTATTCTCATGGCCAGGGGGTAGATTTTCCACTAAAATACTTGGGTTAGTATAGCTAAATTCTGTATTTTGCAGAATCATTTGCAAACGTATATTTGTCTCTGAAACTTATGTCTCTTCATCTATCCACTCCTTCATTGCATTTTATTCATTGTGATTTTGAGTTTGACACTTTTTGCTTTGATAAATGTTCTCTCTCTGTGATTTATGCATTGTTTGCCTTGTAAAATTGTACATGATGAGCATTTACCTTCACATTATTTGCGAGTTTGTGATTTATTTAGTAGTATAGATTGATAGTTAGTTTCTAATTATTACCATCAACTTCTCAACTAATGGTCCATTGACCAGAGGAAAGAGAGTTGATTACAGGTTCAATTATGTATCTTGTATGTTAGGACGAGCCTGTAGTTTGTGAACAACTGATTTAACGTAAACTTGAAACAGTGCTACAGGGATTTATGTGTTGGGTGTATGAGTATGGGTCAGTGATTGTGTTTTATCGATTATCGATCCGTGATTGGCGCTGGATCAGTTTTTGGTAGCAGAGGACGATTTATTATTGATTAGTTTGGTAATAATTATCGATTATTGATTATTTGTTTTCTTAACATGAAAAGTTAGTGTTTTGTTCTATGTTGTCTTGAAGTACAGGTACGGAGTTACTTAAGATCCCGGGTTGATAATGTATTAGCCTGAAGAGGCAGAAGAATAGTGTGGATAAGGTATCACACTGCAGAAGTACTTTGTCTGTTGTCATAATACTTAACGGCGAAAGGCTTTTGGTGTTATATTAGGGACTATTTTGTTTGAGAGTAGATTTTATTTGAAATAGTGAAGGGTCCACTTCCGAAACTCTGGCCTTACATCCCCAAAGGCATACCAAGACCTCTTTCCATGTGAAAGTCCTCTTCCGAAACTTTGGCTAGTATCCTTAGAGGAGTACCATGTCCTCCTGTAGCTTGTTTGGGTGTAGAATAGCGCTGGTCGTTATTTTACTTGAAGTGAGAGAATCTTTCCTTTTGAAGGGAAGACTATCTCTTTATTTAGTGGAACAGACAAGGTAGCATTGTTTTATGTTTGTTTTCTAGCAAGTTTTGTTGAGAAAAGTATAGAAAAACATTGCCGTATTATTTTGTAAAGGGAGGGTCAGTAGAAGGAGTAATACTGACGTCACAAAAAGCCGCGCTGGCATTGGTCAGACATCTGGCGTTCGAAGTGCTGTGATTGGTTGATTACTGTGAACCGCGCTGGTATTGGTCAAGGTACTGATTATGTAGGAGTGTTCTGATTGGTTGGTTAGTGTGAGTCGCGCTGGTATTTGACGGTTGTTAGCAAATAGAATAAGCAGAAGTACGAAGAGTTTGTTGTTTGTTTATTGAATTGTATTTTAGCGAGAAGATTTGGGAAAAAATGAAGCTGGCTAATAAGATAAAGAGTGTCTTTAAAAAGGACAAACCAATAGTTACAAGAGAGGGAATTCCTATTTCACCTCCAAGAACAGCTGCTTCTTTTATGATGTTGGAACGTGGTTACCATACGTGTACTTGGTTAGAAAATTGGATGAAATACACGGAAGGTTTTGGCTTTTCCGAAGCATGGTACATTTAATGTAAGGATCCTACAGAATTTGAGAGGAAGAATGAACTCCTTAGAACCAAATCCCAGACCTACACAGTATGAAGCGCTTGAGGAATGGGAACAAGAAGTGTATGATCGAGAGAAGTATAGGGGTGGAAGGAGATGTAGGAGTATAATGTCCAGGTATCCTTTTGAAAAACGGGATGATAAAATGAAAAGATGGAGGAGAGCTGTGATAGCGGATGGTTTGTATCCAGTTTTAGTAGCTGAAGAAGCAACTGGAGGCAAATGTAAAGAAAAGAAGAAAAATGTAGAGACATCAAGGATAGATTTTGACCCAAGTGATTCTGATGATGAGTTGTCAGATGACATTTTGACTAAAAGACCTCCACCTTATCAAGAGAACTCAAGTGAGACAGTCCCAAATGCACCATTAATGGGAACCCCACTAATTCCGCAGGTTTCACAAGTCCCGGTAGTTACTAGAGCAGTACAAGAGAGTGAAATGGATATGCTGAATAGGACAAGAGACAAGTTGACTCAGAAAATTAACCAGTTGAGACTGAATGCGGAAGCACTAACAGTGCCAGTAACAATTGGACCTATAGTTCCGTTGTACGGAGAGAAACAGAATATATCAAGAGCACATGCGTTGACAGTCCTAATGAATAGAGACAGGAATAAAGTGGTAACGATAGTTGATCAGGCTGAACAAACTGAAACAAGTACTTCATTAATTGATCTGCCAGGGTTGTGAAATGTTAACTGAAACCCCTAAAAGAAGTGCGCAAATGGATCCGAGGAGATTAGTGCAGAATGACACTCCGGTATCAGGGAGTTCAATGGACCTTCACCAGATGAATTAGATGACTGGATAAGGGGAATGGAAAAGCGAAAACCTCTAACACAGAGTATAGATGTGAGTAAACTGAGAGTGGATTTGGACGAAATGATTATTGGTACAATAAGCCCAGACAGATTGAGTAATTATCGAGATGAGGATTTGTTATTCCTGTGCAAAAATATTACTTGGAGAGCGAGAAATCTTCATGAAAAATTAACAGAGGCTGCTTGTGAATATTAACCCTGGGCAAAGCACTACGCTACGCTCGCGTAGTTTGCGCCACTTCGCACAGCGCGAATTGCACGTAGCAAAGTGCAAACACGCATAGCGTAGCGTAGTGCAGCGGTCATTTTTTGCTTGCTCGCGGTCCACAACGTCAAGTTGGCGACCGCGAGCAAGCAAAATGACATCCCGGCGAGACTTTTTCCTCGTTCGCGATCAGCAACATCAAGTTGCCGATCGCGAGCGTGGAAAATAAATCTCCTGGCGAGATTCTCAACGCGGGGAGGTCAGGTTTCTCATTGCGAGTGGCCGCGTATGCTCACGACCGCTCGCGATGAGAAACTACCAGTCCGCGTTGAGAAGCTGCCGCTCGAGTAAAAATCTACTCGAGCGGCAGTAAAAGACAGCTCGCACTGTGCAAGATGCCGTTTTCAATGATTGCACAGTGCGGACAAGCATCCGGCACTGTGCAATCATCGCGAACAGCGCACTACGCAGTTTGCGTAGTGCTACACGTAGCTCGCGTAGTGCGAACTGCACTTTGCGTAGCTTTGTGTAGCGCTACTTCGCGAACTACGCCCAGGCTTAGTGAATATGGAGTGGACATAGAGAGGTCAAGAGTGTTACAGAAAACATATAGACTGGATTTTACTGAAAAGGATTTAGAGAGCTTGAATGCGTCTGGCAAAAGATTGCAAATAAAAGAATTAATGAGCATCTTGAAGAAATGGGGAGAAGTAGAACGGTGGAAAGGTAGATGGGCGAAAAAGAAAGAAGAAATGATTGCCAATTAAAATGCGTCTTTATTTCCACTGAGAGAGTCAGAACAGGCTGAAAGGGTGTGTCCAATGAGAGAAGTTCCGGGTGGTGGATATGTTCACGTTCCTTGGACGAGACAGGATATATTGTCTTTTACTAATGACTTCCCTAGGTTGAGGGAAAAGCCAGTTGAATGGTACAAACAAGTAGAGAAGTTTGTGAAGGTTTCAAAGGTCTTGTTGAAGGATTTGGATGATTTATTTGAGATTGTTGTTCCAGCAGATTTATGGACAGAGTGTAAGATTGCTGTTGATTGGCCTAAAGATGAATATCCTAGAGATGCAAAAACAGGTGCACCTTCAGCTGAGGTGATGAAGAAATATCATCAGGTAATTACTTACCTGAAAGGAAAAATTTCTCCGAAAGAAACAGATTGGGTTAAAATTTACAGAACAACTCAAGAACCAAAGGAGTCGGTACATGCTTATTATGAAAGGTTGTTACAGGTGTTCAAACAGTAATGTGGGTTTGAGAATATTGGAGATAAAGATATGGGACATTTTGTGTATCGTTTTGTATTCGGATTAAAACCAGAAATTAGTAACATGATTCAGCAACATTTGATTTGTTGGCAGAGTAAAACGGTTGATAAGATACTGAGGTATGCAAAGTATTGTAGTGATGATATTGAATCGAGGCATAAGAAGTTAAAAGAGAAAATGATGTGGGCACAAGTGAAAGTGGCAGAACAGCAAGAAGGAAACAGTGGTTCTCAAACAGATTTTCAGATGAAAGGTCAGAATCAGAATGGTCAAATAATGTTTGGAGGTAGAGGTAAGATGAATAAAGATGAAATGAAAAAGAAATATCCTTATCATGCGTGCAGAAAATTTGAGCATTGGAAGAACGAGTGTAGATCTGCTCAGAAAAATAATGGGATGAATCAAAATTTTAATTCACAGATGCAGAATGAGGTGGTTGTGAATCAACAACAGCAACAGCAGCAGCAGCAGCAGATAGTTACTCCACAGTTACAGGTACCAGAAGCTCCTATGCCAAAAAATGTGAATGCTCAAGTGCAGAGATACAGTGCGAACACTGTGTTTCACGCAAGTGAACAAATTGGTAAGAATCAAAATGTGCAAATGGTTTCACAATACTTGTTGCAGTGCAATGAGAGTGATTCAGACTCATCTCAATGACAGTGCCTGAGGGGGGAGGAAGAGTGTGTGCTTGGCGCAACTCTAGAGGTAGATCAGTCAGGTCCATTTGTTGATGGAAAAGTGGAAGGTAATGATATTACATTCCTAGTGGACACTGGTGCTACCCGTTCTACTGTGAGAGCAGCAGAAATTCCAAACCTACCCCTCTCGGGAGAAACTATCCAAATCGTAGGAGTTTCTAATAAGCATTTCAAAACCCCAATAACAAAGCCAAAAGAAGTTCATATTGGAAGATTCAGAGACATGCATCGGTTCGTGTTATGTGATACGAGTCCGGTAAACCTTTTAGGGAGAGATTTACTGTGCAAGATGAATTGCACTATTTATTGTACACCAGATGGTATTGCTTTCCAAACACCAGATGAGGATGTTGCGTTTAAAATGATGTTAGCGAAGCAAGGGACAGAAGTGGATGATTTTTTCACTTCTTACTAAAGAAGATTTGCCTGCAGAGTTGAGAGATACAGTAAGATCTGATGTATGGGATTTCTCTGGAAAGGAGATTGGTCTGATGAAAGGTGTGGATCCTATTCAGGTTGCAGTGAAAACGGGTGCAACATTTCCAAACACACCTCAATACAAAATGAGTCCTGAGATAACAGCAGGAGTTATTCCTGTGATTGACCAAATGATTGAGCAAGGTATTTTAAGAGAAATACTAAGCAGTCCTTGTAATTCGCCTATTATGGGAATTAAAAAGCCAAGCGAAAAATATAGGATAGTACAAGATTTATGAAAAATAAATAAGATTGTAGTACCATGTTGTCCAATAGTGCCAAATCCAGCAGTGATTCTATATCAAATTCCCTGTGATGTAGAATGGTATACAGTAATTGATCTGTGTCAAGCATTTTTCTCAATTCCTTTACATCCGGATAGCCAGTATTTGTTTGCATTCCGGTTCGGAGACCGTGTTTTGGCATGGTGCCGAGTTCCCCAAGGGTACACAGAGAGTCCATCGATTTTTAATCAGATTTTGAAAAAATGTCTGGAGACTTTGATTATGCCAGAAAAATCAGTTTTGGTTCAGTATATTGATGACCTACTGGTGGCATCAAAAACACGAGAGGCATGTGTGAAAGATACAATTGCCTTACTGAATCATCTGGCAGAAGGGGGACACAAAGTGTCAGCAGCAAAATTACAGTTTTGTAAACAGGAGGTCCAATATTTGGGACACAAAATAGAGAAAGGAGTGAGAAAGGTGACACCAGAAAGGATCAGTGTGATTCAACAAATGAGCCCTCCTAAAACTCAGAAGGAAGTGCGAATGTTCTTGGAAATGGTTGGATACTGCAGACAGTGGATCAGTGGTTTTTCACTGATTGCGAAGCCTCTACAGATGTTGACACACAATGATGTGACTGATCCGATTGACTTGGATGATGAAAGCATGAAAGCTTTTATGGAGTTACGAGACAGTCTTTGTCGAGCACCTGCATTGGGAATGCCAGATTATACAAAGTATTTTGCATTGTACTGTTGTGAGAGAGATGGGTGTGCACTTTCAGTTTTGACTCAGAGACATGGAATGGCACGACGTCCAGTGGCATATTTTTCTGCTACTTTGGATTCAGTGGCTGCAGCGTTACCAGGTTGTTTGAAAGCAGTACCTGCTACTTGTGTGAGCTTGGAACACAGTAAAGCGATTGTGATGGGACATTCAGTTAAAGTATATGTGCCACACTCAGTTGAGATTCTTTTGACAAGAACACGTACACAGCACATGACCTACAGTCGGCTGACTAGGTATGAAAGAGTAATTTTAGGCGCTGAAAATGTGACTGTGGTAAGATGTACAACAATAAATCCGGCAACATTGTTGCCTAGTCCATTTTGTGAGGAAGTAAGAGATGAAGCAGATCACGATTGTTTGGATGTGACAGATTTGTGCACAAAACCAAGGCCAGACATTAAGGATACCCCACTAGAGGAATCAGATTGTATGATGTTTGTTGATGGATCTTGTCTGAAAAATGAAAAAGGCGTATTGAGTTCTGCCTATGCAGTATGTACAGTGGCTGCGGTTCTGGAAGCATCCTGTCTAAAAGGGGTAAATTCTGCACAAATTGCTGAGCTCATAGCTCTGATTAGAGCATGCAAAATTGGCAAAAATTTGAAAGTAACCATATTTACGGACAGTCAATATGGTTTTGGCGTGTTAAGTAAGCCTATGCACATGCTTCTTATACTGAAAAATTATAATAGGTATTGAAACAACATAAATGTAAATGACAGAAATAGAGTGGATCCTTTGTTTGATTTATGTTCTTTTTTCTAAGAACAGAATAGAAAAAAGAACATAAATCAAACAAAGGATCCACTCTATTTCTGCCATTTACATTTATGTTGTTTCAATACCTATTATAATTTTTCAGTATAAGAAGTGTGTGCATAGGCTTACTTAACATTTTGTTGGACTCTAGGGTCTTTTTCTTGAGGATTAGGGTGTTTCCCTCACCAGTTGCACCGCCAGACATATAGACTTGCTGTGAAAATTAACGCAGAATTGGTAGGCGCCACTATCTCCCATACATGTAACACCCACCCTCTTTGACTACAAAAAATGGTTTTGGGGTGGTTCACGATTTCGGACAATTATGGATGCAAAAGGGATTTCTGACTTCTTTAGGTTCTCCTATCAGAAATAGCAAAAATGTGAAAGATTTATTAGATGCTTTGCAATTGCCCAAGAAAATTGCGGTGGTCAAATGTTCTGCACATAAGTAAGGAAATAATTATGTGACAAGCGGCATCAGATACGCTGATCAAGTAGCGCGTTTCTGTGCACAAAATTCAATTGCAATAAACAGAGGGGTGGAGAAGAAAAATACTAATTGCCACCTGATGTTTTCCTCCTGGGAAACTTGGGATGAGATTAGACAGTTACAAAAAGAGGCAAGTGATGAGGAAAAGGAAATTTGGAAAAAATCAGGCTGCAAGAAGAGAACGGAAGATGAAGTTTGGGTGTATATAGATTAGGCCTGGGCGGTGAACTTCACTCCGTTCACGGAGTTTGCAGAGTTTTCTGAAGTCCACACTCCGCGGAGCTCGCGGAGTGCAGAAAACTCCGCTTCGCGATGTGCAGAAGAGTATTTTCCCCACTTGCGATCGCGAACGGTAAGTTCGCGAGCACGAACGGTAAGTTCGCGAGCGCGAGCTGCCGCTCGGGTAGAATTTCTACCCGAGCGGCAGGAATACCAGCCCAAACTGCAGTTCTCATTGCACTCCGCCACTCGCGGAACTTCGCAGAGTTTTTTTGTAACTTCGCGGAGTTCTGTGTAGCAAAACTACGCCCAGGCCTAATATAGATGAAAGACCAGTTATGCCAGATTCTTTACTATCCCAAATGGCAAGGGTATACCATAGAATTGCACATGTTGGAAGAGACAGATAAGGAGAAACTCTCTTGGAACTGATAGGATTTACCACATATCATTCATTCTCACTCAAATCTATTAAAACCATACACTTCTTCAAAGATTTCTCATAAACCCAAATAATGGGCCCCAAAAAAACAACTACAAACACATTAGTGAACAACTCTGTAAATTTATAAAGGTACAAATTTATTTAAAAGTTTTTTTAAAAACATATAAAAATGCAATAATAAGATACAGAATCACAATTTAAAAATTACAAGTTACAGTACATAGGAGACAGTAAAAACATGTGAAAGACATTCGAATCAAAACAATCCATCGATAAAATATGGAGAATGGATATGGAAAGTTCTGTGAATATAACCAAAGAAAACTCCAAAGGGCGTCGATGCGTTTCGGTGGCAATAAATTATTCAGAAACCACCTTCATCAGGACTAGAATGACAACTGTCTCTTATAATATTTAATTTCTGATGCAAATTCATGTAACCTGTATGGTAAGTGTGAAATGGGCTGTTGTCCTACAATTCGATTAGGAGAGACGATAATGATGTTAAAAATATATATATAAAAAGGGACCTTAAGTTCCTAATGTTCCATTTGCGGTCTCTTTAAATACGGAATGAAATAGCCTTATCCTAATCCTTAGTTTTTGAATAACATTTAAAGGGTCGTAAACCTCACATCCGGATTGAATCCCCTGTGATATCAGTGGGATACTTTTTAGTCTACTAGAATCTCTTTTATTCCGTGTTCTTCACAGAATTATGGAGGACGAAGTATATTTGTATAAGCGATGGGCGCTGAATACTCTGTTTTATTTAAACAATCTCATTCGGATATGTCAAGCAGCGCGTCCTCCTCTATACCGGTTCTATCGTTACCGGACTTGAAAAAAAGAGAGATGCAATGATTAGGCTCTTCAAGCAGTCATGGTATAACCCGAAATTCAGGGTCATTGCAGAGAGTCTATGCCAGAGGTGTGCTATATGTCAGCAGCAAAATCCAGGCAGAAAGACAGTTGTGAGTTGGGGACTAATTGGAAAAGCAGCAGAACCATTTACGAGGCTCCAGCTCAATTTCATCGAGCTTCCCCCATGTAACGGACTAAAATATGTATTAGTTGTTGTTTGCTTGTTTTCTCGTTGGGTAGAAGCCTATCCAACAAGAAGGAATGATAGCTTGACTGTTGCGAAGTTGCTTCTAAGAGAACTGATTCCAAGGTTCGGTTTTCCAGTCCCTTTAGAGACAGATAGGGGATCTCATTTTAATAATGAGATAATTCGGATGATCTGTCCAGCACTACAGATTGAACAAAAGCTGCTTTGTGCCTATCGACCAGAAGCATCTGGAGTGGTCTAGCAAATTAATGGCACTATAAAATTTAGACTGGGAAAAGTATGTGCATCCACAACACTGAAGTGGCCTGACGCTTTACCCCTGGTATTGATGAGTCTTAGAAGTATCCCAGATAAAAAGACTGGATTGAGTCCTCATGAAGTGCTGATGGGAAGAGCAAAGAGACAAGCGATTGTACCAGCAAATAAACTGATGAATATTTCTGATGACCTAGTGCTTGATTATTGCAAAGGAATGGCTGATCTGGTGCGTTCTGTGTCTCATCAGGTTGGAGAAATTGCAACCACAACACAGCCGGATTAAGCACATGATCTGAGTCCAGGAGAATGGGTTCTTGTCAAGAAACACGTGAGGAATTCGTGTTTAGAACCCAGGTGGCATGGACCGTATCAGATTATTTTGGTGACAACAACAGCAGTGAAGTGTGGTGGCTTGCCAAACTGGATCCACGCAAGTCATACCAGAAGAGTCCCAAGTCAACTTGAAAAAGAAGGTGAGCAGCAACTGGTGAATAAAGATAAGAAACCAGAAGCTGAAGGTTGTGAAGCTAAAGAATCTAGAGAGACAGATTCTGACAAGCTTGATGATGATGAAAAACCAAGCACAAGCCAAGTAGAGTGGTCATCAGCTACTGGGTCTCGTAAGACTGCTGTTGAGCAAGTAGAAAAGAAAGTTACAGAAAATCAAGAGCAAGTTCAACAAAGAAAGAGACTAAATAAAAGAACTTGTGAACCAGAAAGAAAAGGTAAAGAAGTGGTCCAAGCTAAGAGAGCGAATAGGGGAGACAATTGGCCAAGTGGAGTAAAAAGACTGAAATACACTCTTGAAAAGAGAAAACCAGAACAAATAAATAAAGTATCAAGTCAAACTGAACAAGAAGAATCAGAAGAAGAATCAGTACGAAGAACGAAGAGAATAAGAGTCCCAAGCAGGAAATACAGAGCTCCTGAATGGACATATGTTATATTGGAAGAAATTGAAAGCACAGAACAAATAGAAAGAGAAGTTGGTACTGGTACTGAGCAAATTGATGAAAGCAAATTGAGACCGCCTTAAAAGAAAGCAGTGAAAAATTAAGGTGCAACAAAATTCTGTGAAAATATTTGGGAAGTTCCAGAGGATTTGAAGAAGACTCTTTTAAAAAAAAAGAAAGAAAAAGAGGGGGTAAAGAAGAAGCTTTCTTCTTGAAGTGTAGGATACACTATACACTATTTTCCGGTGGTTTTTGGACAAGTTTGTCAAAATTTTTAGAAAGTTGTAGGATTTTCTTAGGTTTTTCTTAGATTTTTTATTTTTTAATAGTATACAAAATGGCAGAAGATATAGTGACTGGAAATCAAGAACCTAGTTTTAAGCGTAGATGTATTAAAGCTTGCTTATGCAGTGTCTTGCTACTAATGTTAATATGGTTAATATTAACTGTCTTTGTACCTATTCTAATGGTAACTAATAACAAGAATAATACTAATAATGTGAAAAGTGAAAGAATTTATTTATTTGCGGAGGAATCAGAGCGCTTTACATGAGGATCAGAGCGTTACAGGTTACATAGTTACATCAATTACAGGTTTCAAGTAAAGACATAGGAGAAAACAAAAACATGAGATGCGGGAGAGGGAAGGAAACAGAACGGGGCGACGAGGAAAACAATGTCAGATGTACGGCAGGGGAGGTGTCGGCCGAGGGGGTGAACCAGAGCCAAAACTCCTCTATAGCTGCGTAGCACAGCTCCACCGGGCATCGGCCAAGGTTGCTCGGGCTCCGAGGTAAGTACCAACAGTTATGGTATCCGCCCAAGGGGTATCGTTAAAGTTCCATCGAGAGGCACTGGTCCTGGTGTTACTGGAAAGCGCCGTCCTCTACGTTCTCCAGCTGGCCCCCAGGACAAAAGTGGTGAGAGGAGAGATGTAAGGGACAGATTCCAAGGTCGGCAGATTGTAGGACAACCCATCGTTCTTGCCTTCAAACCTCTTGGCGGGGCTGAAGTTGAGGAGGAGTTGTGCCTAGAGACCTGATCCTCATCAGACCTTAGTCCTCTATAGCCCCCCACAGTGACATTGTAGATTTGTTCTGGGTGCCATTATAGAGTCAGGCAATGTGGTGGACCACTGGCACAGGTGCACTTCAGACCGAAACCCCTTCCGGCGTCTCCACCATCTGTGAGGGAATCATTGATCCCTAAGTTCTCCGGGGCTTCCCAGTCCAAATTTCTGTGCCTTATAGTGCTATCTTGATGATTTCCCAGTAGGGTGCCTGTGGTCTTCTCATGGATGGTTAGATTGCAGCTCCTCATGCTAAATGTCCCCATTGGCAGCCGTCTTGAGGTCAGGCATAGGGAATTGCCCAGGATTGTCCTCACACTAGGTCCACTTGTCGCTTCTCCTAAAGGATCTCAGGGGGCCCCCGCGTATTCCGGCCGCTTCATTAAGCACCTCCCTGGGCGCATCATGTTGAGATTCCCCTGCGGAGCATTTCGACCGCCATCTTGGGGTCAGGCGGCACGGAGGGGGGAACCTCGCCACACTTGGTGCAATCCCTCTTCTCGCTATGACACCCCACTGGCTTTGGGGAATGTAGGAGATTGCACCCCTATTGTCACGCCACAGTCGCACTCACCCCCTCCGCCGCACTCTGGATCCATGCTGATGGTGGCTGCTGACTTCCCTGGGACGCTTGTGTCTGGTCCCGATTGCGGTCACACATCCATGTGAGCTGGCACTTCTTTCCGACCTCCGGCTAGTCACGATCGCTCACTGCCCCGTCACCAGTAGCTCGCAGCCTGTCTTCTCTGCCGGTGTTCAGGGACGTCACAGCAGGACGGCGCCATTTTGAATATTACCTCCACGCTGGCAAATCCGAGGCTTTCCCCTGATCTATTGTCAGCAGCCTGCTCCCTCCTGGCACCCTCCGGGCACCTTAGAATCACCACCGTGCCTGTAACATGCTCTGGTAGGTTTCGGCTACGATGGAGAGCTACAACCGCCCACGACAGCTCACTGGCGGCGGAGCCGGCACGGATCACATCCGGCCGGCCATCTTGCTGCCATGCTTACCCTGTTACTAAAGAAACTCCTAAAACTAACAATGATCAGGCTGATGATAGCATTTATCATCATGATAAATCAATTAGTGATTTCTCGTTAAACGTCTTTACAAAATTGCTGTATGAATATGTAGACACAATTGATGTGAGAGATTGCTATGTATGCATGCAATTACCTTCGTCTGTCTCAGAGGGGGTGACTTACCATCACCTTCCTTTAACATATGGCGTATCATGTAGTGTACTAAAAGTCTTTTTACGTGACGGGGAAGTTACAATATTATTATTCAAATATGGATTTAGTGTTTTCAGAAATTCCTATGAGAAAAGATATGAATAAGGCGTATAGTAATAGAAATGCGGTATACATGGGAGAATTTTTCCATATTACACAGACAATAGATATAGTATATGCTCATAGAAATAATCTAACTTTTAGTTTGCGGGCTGAAGAAAAAGAATTCATTAACATGGTTGAAGAAAGAAGACAGGATTTTCAAAAGAAAGCTGCTGAACAGAAGTCACATGTACCACCATGGGCTTTTAGAGAGGGAAATTATAAGAAAGGCGAGACTTACGCTGCAATGTCTCTGGATTGGTATCATAAAGGGAAACTTTGCTTACTTAGATAAAAACTGACTATAATAATTATTTCATTGGTACTAGTGAATGTGAACACACTTTTCTGATAACTGGTGGATGGGGATTAAAAGGTGGAACTGATCTTGTATTTCCAGGAGTATATTATGTGTGTGGTAAGAATGCTTACTATAGGTTGCCAGCACACTGGTATGGTAGTTGTTACTTTGGGATCATATTTCCTAAAGTATACCATGTAGATAGAAATAATAAAATCAATGAAATAAAGCATGGACTAACATGCAAAAAGAGAGCAACTTTTTCAGAAATAATTGGTGATATTTTTGGTGCACTGATACCCTCAGCTGGAGTCGTTCTAAATTCGCATAAAATTCGGAAATTGTCCACAGTGGTTGATCGTTTATCAATAGACACTGCTGGTGGGTTTTTGATGATTGATACTGAAATGGTTGCAATTAGATCAATGGTTTTGCAAAATTGACTTGCCCTGGATATTTCATTGGCAAAAGAGGGCGGAGACTGTGGCATGTTGAAAATACAACACTACTGTACTTATATCCCTGATAAAAGTAAAAGTGTTGAGGGATATATAAAGAATATTACAAAATTACATGAGGATTTACTCAACTGGAGGTTGACGGTGTTTGGGAGAAACTTGGTAAGAGTTTTTCCTCTATAGGTAGATGGTTTTACACATTTGAGAGTAGTTTATTAGGAAAAATACTAATACCAATTATTTCAAAAGCTGTAGTGATTTTATTTATAATAATGGCATATAAATGTCATAAGTGTAGATGTGGAAAAAAGGAGATGACAGAAGTAGACAATAAACGTAGAGCTAGGAAAAGAAGGAGAGAAGAAATAGAACCAGAGGATCTGAGAGGGAATTAATTTGAAATGATGAACGATTTAGACGAGAAAATGGCAAAACAGGAAAGAAGTAAAGACCTTTAGATGAAAAATAAAGGTGGTAATTAGTATGATGGAGATTTTTGTGATGGCTCAAAAATGCCATCAAAGGGGGGAATTGATGGAGCAGGGTTTTGAGAAAATAAAACCTGCTCGGATTAATTCCTCGGTAACATTTACTAACAGTGCGCGGTGAAAATAACATGCAAAAACATGGGGAAATGCTTATGCGCATGCGTGGACTAATGCATGAAAGCCTAGGCCGCATTCGCGTTCTGCTTGAAAATAAAAATAATATTAATGCTGCTTTCTGAACGTTAATGCTTTGTTAGACAAATAACGTGGGATAGTGCAAATGGTGGGCGGTAAAACAGTGAGAATTATATTTCATGAAATTAATAATGTCTGTGTTTTATTCATCGTAGTGATACATGCATGGGCCTACATCGTTGCATGACGAATTGAGGGTTAATAGAAGAAAGACTAATAAAAGCCGAAAATCGAGCTCTGAGAGAGAATGGAGAAGGCAATGTTGATGACCTTCGAGAATCATTGTATGTCTGCCAAGTAACGGAAGGATGGCAGTGGGACCATGAGCAAATGTACAAACTTTTTCTGCGGAAGCCTCAGAGGCGGACAATGAAAATGTAGAGATTTGAAACATGTTACTAGTTGAAGGAAGCGTGTATTCATGAGACGTGGCTTACGTTACGTATTGCTAGAAATATTAAACAAAGAAAGCTGTGAAAACTAGGGTTGGGCGGAATTTGAGTAGTCGTGCTACGCAAAGCTCCGCGAAACAGTAAAAAATCTCTGCGAGCACGCAAAAGTTCAGCGAACATGCGAAATTGCTTGTTCCGCACGTTCACGATGCTTTTTTCCTGTTCGCGAACGCTGTTTGCGTGCTCGGGGAGAAATATTTCGCGAACACGCATTTTGAAAGCGCGAACAAGCAAAAAATTCCACGAAGCCGCGGATCGCGGAATTTTTGGTAATTCCGCGTTCTCCGCGGAACGCGAAATTACCCAAGTTCTGCAAATTTCGCGAGTGGAACGGAATTTACCGCCCAGACGTAGTGAAAACATGGACGTGACTATGGTGGTGTGATAGAACACCCCCTAAATTGACCAATGAGAGACTAAGATTCTGAAAATGTTGCTACAATGGTGGGTTGGACATTTAGGTTTTTAGAGTATAACTGGGGTGTCTGGGGGGTGTTAGTAAGCTTGTGCCTTTGAAGAAACTAGAGAGGGGAGATCGTCGCTGTCCGTCGGTTTGCTATATGCAGATAGAGGCCTACCTGTTTCCTGTTCCTGTCCTACTCTTTGTTCCCTGAACTTTACCGGGGAACTACCATCTATTCTCATGGCCAGAGGGTAGATTTTCCACTAAAATACTTGGGTTAGTATAGCTAAAATCTGTATTTTGCATAATCATTTGCAAACGTATATTTGTCTCTGAAACTTATGTCTCTTCATCTATCCACTCCTTCATTGCATTTTATTCATTGTGATTTTGAGTTTGACACTTTTTGCTTTGATAAATGTTCTCTCTCTGTGATTTATGCATTGTTTGCCTTGTAAAACAATACATGATGAGCATTTACCTTCACATTATTTGCGATAAATATTATTAACCTTATTCCGAGTTTGTGATTTATTTAGTAGTATAGATTGATAGTTAGTTTCTAATTATTACCATCAACTTCTCAACTAATGGTCCATTGACCAGAGGAAAGAGAGTTGATTACAGGTTCAATTACGTATCTTGTATGTTAGGACGAGCCTGTAGTTTGTGAACAACTGATTTAACGTAAACTTGAAACAGTGCTACAGGGATTTATGTGTTGGGTGTATGAGTATGGGCCAGTGATTGTGTTTTATCGATTATTGATCCCTGATTGGCGCTGGATCACAATCTCTCAGTCTCAACCCCTTTGATGGACCAATTGAATTCACTAATCACTAAGGGCCTTATTAATGATTACAACAATGTCGGGCGGACACCGTTGCGGTTCTGGAGCAGCCCGACCATTGGTGGGCGCTGCGGTCACAACGACTGCACTAGTCTATTACGAATCGATGCGATCGCCCATAGGCCATAGGGCGGTCGCAAACCTCCATTTGTCAATGGAAGCATGTGTGGTAGGCGAAAAAGGCCCGCAGCACAAGCATCCATTGAAAAATGGATGATGTTGTTCACAAACATCCCTGCACCATCCGTGTGGCATGCACCATAGGGTTACGAAATTACAAATAACTAATTACAGAATGTCTTACATAATCATCACTAATCACATCAGCCCAAGCGAGCGGCAACAAGTACGATTCTATAACTAGGTTAGGTAGTGCCAAGTAAGCTAAGCACCTGTCTAGAATAACAGGCTATTACATAGTATTTGAAAACTTAACTTACATGCATGTGAGGAGCATGCTTGCTATTATTTGGGGGAAAAATATTAGCTATAGCATAGAACACACAAGTAATAATAAAAATTTATAATTTTAGTAATTACTTAGCTAATCACCTTGCCCTGCAACCTCAACTCCTAGCAGGACCAGCAGGTTTGCTCTCGGTCCAGGATGTCGGACCAGAGGTGCGCCAACTGCTAATGGGTGCGCTGGACCCCATAGCAGTGGTAAACTGCCCGGCGCACCCTTGCCCAGTGCTGCTGGTGCTCCCGCATCCCGTACCCGTACCCAGGCCTGCCGTCAGCTTCCAGGGTGGAGGGGAGGTGGCGCTGGATATAAAAAATCAGCGCTGCCACTTCCACCCCGGAAAACAGGGCACAGGGCTGCACTCCTGCCTGGCACTGCCTTCCGCAAGGAAGGCGGCTGCTACTTGCGCGCCTTGGTGCACCCTTATGCCATGGGGCTGGGGGGAAAGAGAGAAAAAAAAGAAATGGGGAAAAAGAAGTAAGGAGGGTAATAAGGAAGTAGGAAAGCTAAAAAATAAAAAAGTACAAAACTCACCAAAAACACACAGTAGAGTGGAAAAAAAAAATACACACTTAGAAAGATAAAGGGTAAGAGAATTAACCCTTGGCGAAGTTCGCGTAGCCGCGCTACGCGAGGTTACACAAAAACTCTGCGACACTACCCGTAGCTACGCAAGCATGCGGAGTTGCTTGTTTCCGCATGCTCGCGTTGTTTCGCGTATGCTCGCGTTGTGCTCGCGTATGCTCGTGAGATGTTCTTGACGTTCGGCAACGCGGATGACGTGTTCGGGGGAAATATCGCGCAAACCTCACCACGCGGTCGCCAATGGGCGCGGCCATCTTGTTTTCCTATCTTTTGCATGGTTCTGGGGCCTGTTTTTCAATCCCTCTCCAATCTTTTCAATCCTTTGTATTTTACCCTGTTTTTCTGATCTTTTTTATTTATTATCTATCCCTCTCTGTCCCTAAGTCTATATTTTGTGTTTTGTTTCTAGTTTACAGCGTTTTCTTTACTTTTCTACAGTTTTATATTACTTCCTTCTTTACTCTTCTACTTCTTCCCCTAACTTTATTTTTTCCTGCTAAATTTTCTTTTCCGCCCCCGCCCACCCCAGAACCATGGCTCAGGGAAAGGGAACCGGCTCCAAGGGCAAGGCGCCTGCGCCCAAAAGCCGCCTGCCTTGCGGCAGACTGCGCCCACCAGGGGTGCAGGCCCGGTCCCTATAAGCGAGGCGGAGGTGGCCGCCCTTGTTTTTTTTGTGCAGCGCCACCTCCCCTTGACCTTGGCAGCAAGCGGCAGGCCTGGCTCCGGGTACGCTACCCAGGAGCGTCACCGCCGGTGGGCGAGGGTGCGCCGGGCAGTGTTTCACTGCTCTGAGGTCCAGCACACCCATAACCAGCTGACCCACCTGTGGTCAGACATCTTGGACCGGGAGCAGGACCTTCTGGACCTGCTAGGTGTCGAGGTCATGGGGCTTGGTGAGTAGCTAATACTATTGTGTGTTCTCTAGACTGTGTTACTGTTATTGCGAATATAATTTTTTTTTCGAATAGCAAGAATGCTGCTGCTTACATTGCAGGTAAACTTAAGTTTAAAAATCTTTAGTGATTGTTATTCTTCCAGACACAGGTGCTCGGCGCTACTAATCTTACTTGTTTGCAACTGTGCGCTCGCTTGGGCTGATTATGTAAGAGTTTACTTTAGAGAACTTAAGTTAGGTAATGCTACAGAGACTCTAGTCCTTCCTTTGTCCTCCTGTCAGTAAGATAGTGGTGGATAGGTAGTTTAGTTACTTAGTTACTTAGTATTAGCTGGTAATTTTTAAGCGGTCTGCATGACGGTGACGCATCCTCTGTCATGTGACTCACGTCACGTGCTGCTGAGTGCTGCTTACTCCAGTCCTTAGTAGAACCTTTTGTAGTTTGTTTAGTTAGTGAGTAATAGGCTTAGCAGAACATCAGCAGCAACCAACCAACAATTTGGTGTATGCAAAGATTTATGCATGTGTCCTCCATCTATGCATTTTTGAGGACTAAAATAAATGGAAATGCAGAGTTAGTGAACAATTATCCCGTCTGAATAGGTGGGCAAGGTCAGGTGGTACTTAGGCATAGTATTCTGGAATCAGAATGGAACACTGGATAAGTGTTCATTAATAATAACTAGACGGTCCGCGAATCCCGCGATAGTACCAGTCGATCAGATTAGATAGGTCAATTTTATTGCAATTGTTGTTTCCAAAAATGTTTTTTGGAGCGTTTTTTAAAATATTTTATTTGCTTCACAACAATCATCAATGTTTGTCTCTTTCTTTATTATATCTTACATGATCAGCACCCAGGGGCAAGAAGACGGGGTCGGAGTCGGCGGGAGCAGCTGGAGAAGAACACCAGGGCCAGGACCAGGACCGCTCCTCTACCGAGGGCTCTGCTGCTGTCCCCAGTAAGTCTTCCTCCTGTTAATATTAATCATTATATTTCCCTGACTTTTACTGCACCTTATTTTTTCCGAACTATTATTTCCATTTCCTAATTCTATTTTACCAAATCTTCTTCGATCTAGACTATCTGTTTCTAAATTCTTGTTATCCCTGCCTCTAACTGCCTCTGCTCTGACTCTCTGTACTACTACTGTATTATTAGTCTGGCTGTAGCTAAGCTTGCCCAGTTGGACACTCTTTATTTTTATTTAAAAGGTTTTAAAACTCAGATTCACCAATAGCTCTAGTCACTGAGTCCAGTCCTTTGGGTTGTCCTCTTCTAGTCTTCTTAATCTTGATTGGCTTTGACAATTCCCACCAACAAAATGCCCAACCAGATATTTTACTATTTTTGTTAGGATAGGACATACTCCTACTAGTGTCTACTCTCTACTCTAGTACCAGGTTTGTACTAGTGATGTATGTGGAATATATTTGTATTTTAACTATTTTTTTCAATCTTGCTAGTGAAAAAGAATAAATAGGGGGAGGCGTATATGGCATCTAAAAAATGTGTAATGTTTTTTCTAGGCGTACCGACCACCAGTGCCGGGGCCAGCGGTGGGGCAGGCGACGCCAGCCAGGAGGGAGCAGCGGATGCGACAGCTGCCACAGTGGTGGGTGACGCAGCAGCAGTTGCAGGCGGTGGTAAGTTATACTTATATTCCTTACTTATTGACAATAGTTACATACTCGCTGCAAGGGTCTACACTGTATGTTGAGAGAGACTAAGTTGTTGTGAACAACGGTTGAAGAAGAAGACACCCTTTACTTAGCATTAGAGGCGAGCAATAGCATTAGCGGTGGGAGTAGTTGAGTAACTAATGGCCTCTTCAATCTGACTTCAACTCAGCTGGGAAAGTTTTATGAAGAAGACTAAGAGTCAGATGACCTTGATGGATGGGTTGATCGAAAAGGGAAAGAAGGATGGAAGGAGGAAGGACGGGCGAGATGTAAATATATATGACTGGCAGAGAAGGATGCATGCCACGTGGGATGCATGCATAGGTAGCTGATAGGAAGGAATCAGATGCATGGGTGGTTGAAGGATGGGTGGAAGGTGAAAGAAGAAAAGATGCCTGCCTGGGTGGATGAAACTGTATGGGTGATAGCAAGAATCCTCCGGGGTGTTTGATGGGTCAAACTCAAAGGCAAGCAAGGAAGGAAGGACGCATGGGTGGTGGTTTAAAAAAAATGTTTGTTGTTGTTAAAACAAACTAAGGTTTGTTGAGAGGTTAAGAAGAATAATAGACATGTTTACTTTGAATGGATGATGGCTGGATGGTATTCATCACATCATATTCATAGCATAGGTGGAGACTGTCACTGGATGAAGAGTCTTTGAAGAGAATGTAAAAGGGACCGCGCCAGAGTAGCAAGCAAAGCCAAGGAGAATAGAAGTTGTATGTTCAGAATACTCCCTTGACTCACAGTAGTTTGCAAGCACAGCATATATTTTGTGTATGTATGTTATCAAGCGCCTCCCTCCGACTCCGATGCCCACTCACTACCTATGTGAATTTATTTTCGACTGTTTCAGCCTGCCATGGGTGGCCTTCACTGGTCTATCGGCTGCATGGATTGGTTACTAACCGGTTACACAATCAATCAAAACAAAGTACCTCATGTCGCCCCATACATATATATAAGCAATGATCATTTGGATAAGATATCATCTGCCTTGTTGTAGTAGGCAGGGTGAAAGTGAAATTGAGCAGTTGCCCTGGCCTTGATGTAACAGAGAGTATGGCCAGTGCCACCCATAATAGAAAAATAAGATGATTGTGTAGTCAGCTTCCCCACCTGCAGAGTGCAGACAGTAGTAAATAAAAATAATGGGAGTCTGCGTCACGAGTATAATGTTTGTCTTGAGCGCAAGCTGACTGAGCTGGCATGCCGGCTGCAACAAGGTTACATAATTTAGCTAAACAAGAGAGAAGAAGAAAACTGGTGTACTCGAGTCCATACTACCACAAATGTTATGTCATGTGCTTGCTAGTGCTACTGTGCCACTATGTGTAGAATTAATTTTGTGTTACTGTTTTGCTAACAGTATTACAATAGTATTTTTATTTCTTGATATAGGTACTCCTTCCCAACCAAAAAGACCAGACAGGAAGGAGTTGGCAGCCATGGCCCGGCGCCAGAAGCTTGAGGCCATTTGGAATGAGTATCGGCGGCTGTTGGCTCTGGCGGAGGAGGAGGCGGCAGCAGCTGCAGCCTCCTCCAATGCCCCGGTCCCCAGCCAAGCCCCTGGCCCTCGAGTGTTACGGCACCGTGGTCTGGCAGCCTCCCGCCGCACTACATCTAGCACTGTTGCCCCCCCTGTGGATGCAATTCCCGAGCCTTTAAGCGCTGCGTGCTCCTCCGAATGGCGCGCCTAGAGGAGCAGGTAAAGGAGGTCCTTAAGAGACAGCGAG
The DNA here is from genome assembly GCA_963921515.1 of Calotriton arnoldi. Lineage (NCBI taxonomy): Eukaryota > Metazoa > Chordata > Amphibia > Caudata > Salamandridae > Calotriton > Calotriton arnoldi. The sequence goes on along the minus strand of CAWUFW010009403.1, from coordinate 650,499 downwards.
CCTGCCGATAGACTTAGATCCCATTGGATTGCCCCTTTTTTATTCTTTTTTTGGTGGGTGGGCATTGGGCTACGTTGGGGAAAAGTTGGGGTTTATATTTATTATTTATTATGGACAATTTTTTAATTCAACGCCACGGACATTGTTTGGACTCTATCTTTTTACTTTTTGGACTTGGGGGGTTAGGGAGAGGGGTAGGTCAGGTCTTGTGGGATTTTTTACAATAGTTTATTTTGTTAGGGGATTAAATTATATTTATACTTAAACTTTACATACGATGTAAATGTTTTGTGGGGGGGTTACTCTTTACGTCAGACTGTTTCCTTCCTTTGCTGCTGCAAAATAATCTGCCAATTTTGTAACACACGAACAGATAGATGCGGTACCCTCACTGAGTGACTTGTCCTACTAATACTGTCAGTCTCTCCTCCTAGTCTATGCAGTCTGCCACTGGACTCAAGGGTGTGGGTGTGTGAATTAATGAACCAATTAATTTCCATTATTAATTATGCCTCCCCCAAAGTTCTTCTCTTACCGGTGATTGATGTTTAAACTTAGGCACAGCGATGGCTGGTTATAGTGATGATGGTGTGTGTTCCCAAGATGCCATGGTTGTGGTGGTAGTAGTAGACACTGGCAGTAGCATTTGTAAAAAAAAGAAAATGAGACAGTCAGTCGCCTGAGAGAGACTCTGGGAGGAGTAGTAGAACGAAGTACAGTACAGTACACTAGAAGACTGCCAAACAATAATAATAATGCTGATTAGCATTGCTAAAGGAAAATAAAACATAATGGTGGCGGGGATAGCCTAAGCCTAGTACAACAAGTTACAAACTGTAGTTGTGTCGAGTCACTCGACACAAGCGTAACCTTTAGTGCTGTGTAGGAGGATGATGAATCCAATTGATGCCGGCAATTAATTATGATGGATTAGGTTCCTTTGGACAAAAAATTGACTTGCAAATATACTGAGCATGGGTGGGCAAGCAGAAGAAGATCCTCGCCCTGCCTTGAAATTGAATCAGTGTTGCTTTCACCACATCCGCCCCAGCAAGCGTGTGATCAATTATTGGTGTACATTTAATTTAGTCACACCTCAATATAAATCACACAGCCCGGGGGAAGAGGGTTAGGGTTTGATGGATGGTTGGGAAGGGGGGTTTTGGGAAAGGTTTGACAAAGAAAAACACTACGCATGGACAAACAACAAAACACAATCTTGGCAGACGACCATCATATCCATAAATCTGTTAAGGGAGAAAAAGGAAATGCATGCATGATGATGATGATGACTTGATGGTTTATGAATAAGCATTACTTACTAACTAGACTAGTGGACAGTACAGGGCAGCAGTATATTATTAATTATTTTGCAATTTGCCATACCTGTCTGCCCTCAGAGAGAACCAAATTACATACATTTTTACTTCTGTTGTACCAGGCTTACTTTTTAAAGCTAGCAAAGAAAATTAAAAAATAGCTGTAGGGATCAATTATAAGCAGAGAGCAATTATAAGCAGAGAGCAAACAACAACAACAACACACAGTCATAATGATTGAAGAGAAAAAATGAATCAAATTATTTAAAAGATGATGACTGTTGATACTAAAGTGTTACTGTATGTTATCCTGGCCAAATTGGGAGTTGCATCTCGGCATTCCTCTTGGTCCTCCTTCCATGGACGCTGCGTCCGTCAATCTTGGGTGCCACTGCCTGCCTGGCGGATGCAGATTGGTAGGTGAGTGTGAGTTGTTTTTCTCTGTTTAGCACAGGGTAAAGGCCGGCCTGTAAGTGTAGATGGAAAAATAAAAGGGATATTTAAAAATCAAGGAGAAAAAAAAGCATAAATTACAGAGGAGTGCAAACACTTTCAGAGCGGCATGGCTAAATCATGTCTACTCTGCTGTCTGTTTCCAGCATTAACCTACAACAGCAACAGGACAGAGCAGGCCCACGGTGCCCACCCAACCTCCACTTAGCTTAGAATTTGACTGAGGAAGACAGAGCACACATGTCACATATACAGCAACATAGCATTTTCCAAAGTAAGTAACTAAATCAATGGCATGCACAGCTGTCAGTCATACCACCACTACTACACTCGTGACTCGACTCCACCACTACACAGACATGTAGGTCTGCTGTGGTTGTTGTTGACTTGTTTACCTTTTATGCCACTTATGAAATGCCCTGAGTTATTCCATCAATCATCTCCGATCCTACTGACTGACTGCGAAGATATTATGTCACTATGGTCATCATCATGGTGTTGTCCAACTCAGTCTGCAGTGTACCGAGTGAGCCCAGATTCCATATTCAAAAATGCAATGGATCGGCCTGCAGTAGAAGTACAATTTTGTTATTAAACAAAAAGAAGGGAAACATTGACTTGAGTCACTTTTAGTGTGTAGATTAAATAATAGTACACAATGAATTCACTTCATGCACAACAAACAGCAACAACACAAAGACCAATCACTCAGAGTCAGCGTCCAATGCATGCCATCATTACTCATTACCTGTTCCTTGTTCTCATCTTAAGTTAAGGGGCAGTCTCTCTCGGCTCGGAAAATAGGATAGCTATAGTAGTCATCATGTTCCACTTCTTTTGGAGGGACTCGACGAGGCAACATTTTTTTGTACCATTCTCCATCCAATCATCATCTGGCTTGAGGGAAATGGATTTAGGGCAAGTCAGGAGGATGGAGCAGGACTCGGAGGAGTGGACTTAAGTTAAATGCACAGAGCTGCAACTCCAATATGGCAATAAAAAGACTAGAAGACGGTGGTGATGGATTTGTTGTGATTCGAAGTTTCGAACCAGAAAGACAGAGACACACACGAATAAAAGTAAAATAAGGAAGAAAGAAAGTAAGAAGTTCAAAGCCTAGTTGTCAGGGAAGTATAGCTCGTCCTCAAACTCTGGTGGTTCAACCAGAAGTAGGTAATCATCTAAGACACTACTTCCGTCACCTAAGTCGCTGTCCTCATCTTCCTGCGTTGATTCACGTATTTTGTAATTCGGTGGTATAAAGTGCTGATTCATTTTGATCATGGTTAACCTCTCCACGTTTTTGGGCGAGAGACTGGTCCTTTTCACTGTTACAATGGCACCAGCAGCACTGAAAACACGCTCAGAAGAGACACTTGCGATAGGGCAAGCCAGATAGTTTATCGCCAGCCTGCTGAGCACTGGCCATTGGCCCCTTTTCCCATACCAATACAGCAATGGGTTTTGATCAATGTAGACCTCTGTTGGGTCATCCAGATAGGCCTGGACCATCCGCTCAATGTTCAGGGGTGCTCCACTTTGCTGGGCCTCTTTTGTCTTTGCATCAGCACTGGACTTAGCAAGCCCTTGCTGTAAATAGCAATCCCGTGCCAATTTTCTGGGGTTGATGATCCGGTTCTTGCTGTTGTCGATAGTGTTGGTGATAGCTCTGAGCCAAACGCACTGCCCTCAGGCTCTGAAGTTGAACTTGACGCCGGATGCCCTGCTGCAGTACTTGTTGTGGGTTTGAGTAGCAGGCCTTTAATTACCAGCCGTTCATTTTCAAAGTCACTGGCTGCCTTAGCTATCCAAGTTTTGTACTGGGCAACATCCACTTCTGAAAAAGAAATTAATGTCTTAGTGTTCAGTGCCGATTTGTACCGTGGATCCAGAATTGTGGCACAAATTTAATGTTTTTCAGAAACAATGCGAGTTTGCACCCTTGTATTTTCAGCTAAGCGATGGGATAAGCTCTCCACCAACTCATATGCTTCATTTTTTTCTTTCACACCTGTGTACGTTTCAGACACCTCCTTCAGCTGTTGCTCTTGCATGTGCAACAATGGGATAGCTTGGCCCATAGTACAGTCCTCCTAGCTGACTTCACGTGTGAAGAGCTCGAAAGGAAGAAGCATCTCTGTCAGGCATTTAACTAGGCCCCATTGGTCCATCTGTAGGGTCATGCCTTTCACAGTCGCATCCCTTATTCTTTGCATGATATACTCATTGATTGGTCTGTACTGATCAAACAGATGATCAAGCATGTAATAAGTTGAGTTCCAACGTGTTGGCACCTCCTGGATGAGTGCTTTGACTGGCATTCTATGCTCACGTTGAATGATCCTCAGCTGCTTCCGGGCTTTAAAAGAATGGCTGAATTGTGTGCATATTCTTCTGCAGGTGGTCAGTAAGTTGCTGACTCTGGCTTCTTTTTTCAGAAAGTCTTGAACAATAATGTTAATGTAGTGCGCCAAACACAGGACCCTGAAATAGTCACCATCCTCCATGGCCTTAACTATATTACTGCCATTATCCGTGGCAACAAAACCAATCTTAAGCCCTCTTGGGCGCAGCCATTCAAAGACCTTGCTGTTAAACTCTTCCAAAATGTTTGCAGCAGTATGAGATTTCTCCATGGCGAACATGGCAACAGTTGCATGTTTCCGGGTAGCATTAAAAATCTCAGCAGTGTCAACACCTGCTTCAGATATCTTTTCGATAACCCCCACAAAAGAGATCCAGTGTGCAGTGATACACATGTAATCAGTGGCTTGGCAACTGGTTCACATGTCTGTTGTCAGGTGGATATTGTGAACAGCACTCTGCTGCAAAGCTTGTCCAAGCAATTCCAGCACATCGTGATGTAGTGCTGGAACAGCAACTCTGGTGAAATAGGACCGGCTGGGAACCTTCCATTTTGGGCAGGTGGCTGTCACAAATTCAAGGAAACCCACCCCCTCCACAAAAGAAAAAGGGAGATGGTCCACGCTAACATTTTAGCCAGCTTCGCATTGTACAAACGTGCCGTTGGGTGGTTGCGTTCGTACTGCCCCTCCGACCTAAGCTTACTGACAATGGTAGGCTGGATTTTTTTCCTTTCTGGTGCAGCTGATGCAGGTGACTTCTTGAACCCAGTTAGGGTCAACGACGCACTTTTTTTCATTGCAGTACTCTGTTGCCTTGGTGTCTCAGCCTGACTCTTACTACGGTGCCACTGAGATGTTGCTGAGGATGTGGGCGGTACCACTACACTGCTGGGGACAGGGCTACTTTGTGTACCAGATAAAATGTCTCCCTCTTGTTCACCTTCCACTGCGATCGTATCATCTTCTTCTTCTTCTAGTTCTTCATCCCCACCAACAGCAATGGGTGCAGTTTTACTTTTTTGTACGCTAAGTAGGTGCGCCTCCCACTGGATCATGTGGCGTTTTTTCAGATGGGTTGTTTGGCCTCCAGTACCATAGTTTGTACCAAGCTTACCCCGACTAACAGCACGTCTACAAATTGAGCATATCGCAATGTTGTCCTCCTTACTGCTGACCGAAATGAAGTCCCAAACTGGGGAGGTGAACTTTCTTGTGCTGCTGGAGGTGCCACTTGCAATTCCGGATGAACTGGAGGGTGTGCCTGGAATTTGACTCTGTGCACTACCTACTGAGGTGGTGGTTGAGCTGGATGTAGGTCCCTGCCGGGCCTTTGCAAATGCAAATATGGAAGCTGGAGGTCATGTTGGTGTTACCTGTGTTGGTGGTGTCCGTGCCACATCCCTCACAGCAATTTGGGATGGGGTAATAATAATGTCGGTCTCCATCTCCACTGGGGCGGGAGTGATCTTCATGATGACTGGCTTGTCATCATCCTCCTCTTCTACATCTTCCTCCATAACTCTAAGGCTTTCTGGAACCTTCCTTTTCCTTAGCCTTGTCGCGTGGCGTGCCTCACTCTCAGGCTGAGCTGGTGGGTTCCAAGTGGTATCTAGATCATCAGAAGGGGGCTTGAAGAAGAAGTTGATGGACTAACCCTCCTTTTCCTTGCTGGGGATCTGGAAGACAATGGATCTTCTGAAAGAGTGGCTTGCTCTTCTTCGTCTGCAGGAAGCTCGATTTCCTGAACTGCCCATACTTCGGGAGGAACAACTACTATTGTGGGCTGTTGTTGCGGCTGTTAAGGCAGTAGTTGCGGCTGTTGTTCCGGCTGTTGTTCCAGCTGTTTTTCCGGCTGTTGTTGCCCACTTATCTGCCGGGTTTCCGCCTGCGTTGATTGGGTACTACTTTGCGATAATGACATTTCAACATCACTGCTCGTTGGCGTTTGCACAAGTAGACTGGCTACCTCTGCGACACTCATGGGCTTAGGCCTAGGTTGGTGGGGTGGGCCCGCTGATGCGGAGGTGCTGCTCCCAGCTTGGTCCCCGGACACCGCTGATGCAGGCGTAATTTTTGTTTCCCAAAAACATATTGGGCGGCACACCAGTCTTGGTAAGTGGCAGTGCCACTTCCTTCTTCTGTTCCTTCTTCTCACTGGCAACTTCCTTGGTACTGGAGGACCTATTACCTTTCTTTTGGGCCATCTTTTTCCGATGTCAGCAGGACGCAGGTGCACAAGTTGCAGAGATGTCTGTGGTCACACGTCTTCTGTCTGGCAGTACAACGGGTGATGATGATGACACCTCCTCCTCAGTCTTTTTGTGCACCTAAAAGCAAAGAAGCCAGAAGAACATCAGTGAAATGTTGCATTTGTTGTTGTGGTTCAATTACTACTAGTCCAAACAAACAAATATAATATATGACTTAGTGTGTGGTGGTCACACTTGTTAGTGTTATGTTATTACATTTTATTAACTCAGTTTAAGTTATAAAAAAAACATAACAGTGTAGCCATTTGTGAGACTTTGACAACAAGGGCTTTTATGGTATACTGTGTACACTCAGGAAGGATAGGAAAGAAGAAGAAAAAAAAATTCAAATGTAATGGAAGTGGAACCTGCTTGGCATTAATTTGCGCATCACGTCATTCAGGGAGCTGCAGCAAGCAAAGGAGATGGAAGCAGTAAGCCAAGAGGAACAAAGGAAAGACATGCAGGCCTTTATGGCAAAAGCAGCACACTACTAAACTACCACCACAAAATGGCCACCAGCCACATGGTCACTCACAGTCACAACAATCAGGAGGCCTGCAAAACAATGAACTCAAGGAGGCCTATATGGCCAGACAAAGGAGCCATGCTAAACAACACAGCTTTAATGCAAAAATGCAAAAACGAAAATCCACAGGGCTAAAAAAGGTTGGAAAGTTACGCAACAACCACACCACACACACACATCCAACAAAGGCATTTATTTAACACACACCAAAAAAGTGAAATACCCCCCCAAAAAAACATTTTACAATTCAATCCAATGCCATCCATGCCCTAAATGATGTTTAAATTCAACAGACACCACAGAGACAGTTGTTTCATGTACCCATGAGTAGCTGTGGGCCTACTGGATGAAAGGCCTATTGGCAGACTAGCCACAAGATTTCAGGCATATGGCAAAAGCACTCTGGCTGGCTCCACAAAATGGCTGCCAGCCACATGGCCAGGCCACCCACAACAACAAGAAAGGGAAGACAGACAATGCAGGCCTATGGCAAAAGCACACTGCCTGGCTTCAAAATGGCCGCCAGCCACATGGCCAGGCCCACAACAACAAGAAAGGGAAGACAGACAGTGCAGGCCTATGGCAAAAGCACACTGCCTGGCTTCAAAATGGCCACCAGCCAAATGGCCAGGCTCACAGCAACAAGAAAGGGAAGACAGACAATGCAGGCCTATGGCAAAAGCACACTGCCTGGCTTCAAAATGGCCGCCAGCCACATGGCCAGACCCACAGCAACAAGAAGCCTAGGCCAAGAGGAACAAAGGAAAGACATGCAGGCCTATATGGTAAAAGCAGCACACTACTAAACTACCACCACAAAATGGCCACCAGCCACATGGTCACTCACAGTCACAACAAGCAGCGGGCCTGGCAAACAATGAACTCAAGCAGGCCTATATGGCCAGACAAAGGAGGCATGCTAAACAACACAGCTTTAATGCAATAAAATGCAAAAACGAAAATCCACAGGGCTAAACAAGGTGTGCAAGTTACACAACAACCACACCACACACACACACACCAAAGGCATTTATTTAACACACACCAAAAAATGGAAATACCCCAAAAAATATACATTTTGCAATTCAATCCAATGCCATCCATGCCCTAAATGATGTTTAAATTCAACAGACACCACAGAAACAGTTGTTTTATGCACCCATGAGTAGCTCTGGGCCTACTGGATGAAAGGCCTATTGGCAGACTAGGCCACAAGCTTGCAAAAGCACACTGGCTGGCTCCACAAAATGGCCGCCAGCCACATGGCCAGGCCACCCACAGCAACAAGAAAGGGAAGACAGACAATGCAGGCCTATGGCAAAAGCACACTGGCTGGCTCCACAAAATGGCCGCCAGCCACATGGCCAGGCCCACAACAACAAGAAAGGGAAGACAGACAATGCAGGCTATGGCAAAAGCACACTGCCTGGCTTCAAAATGGCCGCCAGCCACATGGCCAGGCCCACAACAACAAGTAGCCTAGGCCAAAAGGAACAAAGGAAACACATGCAGGCCTATATGGCAAAAGCAGCACACTTCTAAACTACCACCACAAAATGGCCACCAGCCACATGGTCACTCACAGTCACAACAAGCAGGAGACCTGGAAAACAATGAACTGAAACAGGCCTATAATAGCCAGGCAAAGGAGGCATGCTAAACAACACAGCTTTAATGCAATAAAATGCAAAAACGAAAATCCACAGGGCTAAACAAGGTGTGCAAGTTACAGAACAACCACACCACACACACACACACAACAAAGGCATTTATTTAACACGCACCAAAAAAGTGAAATACCCCAAAAAATACACATTTTGCAATTCAATCCAATGCCATCCATGCCCTAAATGATGTTTAAAATAAATTCAACACACACCACAGAAACAGTTGTTTCATGCACCCATGACTAGCTCTGGGCCTACTGGCTACCCACAATAATTTTTTTTTTAAATGATGAAAAGTACAAAAATTGCAGTTGCAGCAACTGCAATGCCCCAATCAAACAAACAACACCAACTTACTTGTAAAATCTCAAATACAAAAGTCCTCAAATACAAAAGTCCTCAAATCCAATGATATATGATGCAGCAGACACAAAAAGTGATCCTTCCAGCTCCAAATCCAAATGAAAAGTGAACAGGTCATGGACAAAGCACTGGGAGGAGCCTGCTGGACAGGAACAGGAAGTTGGAGACTCTGGAGCACTTCCTTCCTCTCAAAAAAAAGTAAAAAAAGAAAAAGGACTCCTTGCACAAAAAAGTACAGCCAGATGTCAATCTGAGGAGTTTGTTTCATCCAAATCATCAGATATTCTTCTCCAGATTGCAAATTTTGCGTGTTCGGCATCGCGAGCGTCACCAAACTTCCGCCGGATGTCCGAAGGCACGTCCGAATGACGTGTTCGCGATCGCACACTCTCGCGGGATCACGCGGCCGGCTACCAAAATCTCGTGGCACACGCGAACGGATAGGAAAACTCGTCGGCGAACGCAGGGATCCCGGTAAGTCGCTACAGCGCGCGTGAAAACGTATTTTGAAAGCGTGAACAAGGGAAAACTCCGCTACGCCGCGGATCTTGGAGTTTCGGTAACTCTGCGTTCTACGCGGAACACGGAGTTACCAAAATCTGCAAACTCCGCGAGCGGAACGGATTTTACCGCCCACGCTTACTTAAATGGCAACTGGTATCTCCCAGATAAATGCATTCACATGATGTTGTGCAGTGATGAACAACTAGAGATGATCGATTTGATCGATTCTATAGCCTTCTAAAGAGTGAAGTGTTTTTTTATGATGGTTTATAAGCAACAGTTGATTGCAAGAAAGTTTTGTAGTGTATTCAAATGAATGAGTAGGATGGAATTCTCCAGTGTTTAAGTAACAGTGTTGATGGCATGTAAGCTTACATTCAGTGAACCTGGGGGCTGCATGGGAAGGTGATATAAAATAGCATTTGAATAAAGGTGTGTACTGTTGTAATTGACCTTTATGCAGATGCAATTTTTAATTTGATGCAATTACTAAAAGATTATAAAGAGTGGTTTGGATTATGACCTAGAATATATCGCACAAATCACAGATTTACGGAAAAGGAATAGGTTGACAGACTGAAATACTAGTCTGGAGGCCTAAAGTTAATATGCCCAACATTGAGTCACAAGGAAATAAAAAGTTTCAATTTTACTTAAATGACTAAGGGCCTTTTTATGAGTTTGGCAGTCCGTGGATCGCGGTACCTGCAGTCGTGGTCTGAATGCCTCGAGCTCGGCGGTCCGACCGCCGTATTACGAGTTGTGCGGACTGCATTTGTGAATACCATCGCTGAACCGCCAGCACACTGCAGACTGATGGGGTTGCAGTAGAGGAAAGGCAGCTTCCATAGGGCGATACATGGGAGTTTCACAGCCATCCGTATTATGAGTTGGCATTTCCACAAGCTGACCGCTGCAGTGAGACCGCCAGCTTCAAGTCAGTGGAAACCAAGGATTTCGGGTGCGTACTCACCCCTTTCTTGTTCTTTCGGCCAGAGTTTGACTTGGATCCCTTTCTTCAGGTCCCCCCTTCACAACAGCATCATCAGTCTAACGATTACGACCCTGCTTGCGGCGATGTACAGGTGTGTCTTTTTTGTACCATATACCCATTGCCTGGGCTTACCACATATTGGCCTGACACCGGCAATAGGTAGGTGGTATTTCTATTTTTCCACATGTATCAAGCATATGTGTGCATCCAACACATATGCAGTCAAAATGCTCACACCGGAATCGACATGTGGAAAAATAATCACCACCGCCTACAAAATCTCCGCAGCCACAGCATGATCACCATGGTAAACTCGTAATACGGCAGTCTATAGACCACTGGGGCTGCGGTCTCCTGGCGGCTGCGGTGTTCGGACGGTCAGACCGCCAACCTCACACTAAGGCCCTAAGTCTCAAGAAACAATCTAGACATACGCACAATGAGTTTTAGGGAAGACTTTGCACCTATGGAAGCGATAGTGTGTCATATATTGACAAGCATACTGGAGGTAGATGAGAATATTTGCCTCTTCAGAAAACAATGGTAAAGTGAACAAGTGGGAGACCACTACAAAATTATGCTGAACCTTATAACCATATTTTCTATTTATTGTAGCCATTATAAAAGCTTATGCAATTGCACCAATTTCACTGGTTAATTAGTAGCTGCTATGTGCCTTTAAATGTCAGAAGCACAAATCCAGATGTATCTTCTTTGAAAAACAATACATTTCTTTCAGGGCACCTGAAAGGCTATATATATATTGTAATCACCGAAACTGGCGCTATAATAAACTCTATTCCTTTCATTTTTTTGTTAAAATCGGTTTTATTGTTTTTGGTTAACGAGACTTGTACATGGTCAATAGGTCTGAAGATCAGAGTCTGAGACTTTCTCAATAATACAACAATTTCATGCATGGTGTACAAATAGATAACATAAAAAACACAACATTCGCCGCTGATGAAAGATTCACATGTGCTAATGAGCAGGTATAAATCATTGGTCTAAAGGAGCAGATAGTTCAACGCATAGGAGACTTAATTAATTGATTACTCCCTGCAGGGCTGACGATGTGATGGTAGCATGCATGGTAGTCCATCTCTAGATCATCGACAGTGGAATGCATTAAGGTAATGAAAGAAGAAGAGAAAAATAATGAACAGAGTGGAATTACAATACGAACCAGCCCAACTTGGGTCTCCCCAGCCCCCCAGCCACCTCCCAAGTCCCCAGTGTACACATTCCCTGCCAAATGGTTTCAGCAGGTCCTAATTAATATTAGGGGGTTAGCACCATGCCAACATCTTGCCTGTCTAGTGCAGAGCAGCAGGTTAGGTTACTGCACTTGTGCCATCTGATCCTGCCACCACATCAGCATGTTTAAGTCTGAGTTCCGGAAGTCATGCAGTATGGTGTCCCAGTTGGTGGCGATAGGTATCTTATGTAACCTTAAAGTGTCTTCTTTGTGTAGTGCAATACTCTCGGCTTGAGCCCACACCAGTAGTGAAGGCCGCCAGGTCACCAATGGGGGATGCTTTGCCACTACCAGTCCCAGTTCAAGAAAGGGGGAAGTGACCCGCTGTCTCCTGCTCCTTCAAAGAGACCTAAGATGCACGTCTCCCATGTGTGTAACTTTGTGCAGCCTGTACAGTCATTCAGTTGGGTGGTTATGTGCCGCTAGTAAGTGAAGAGGTGTGGACATGTCCATAGCATGTGATGGAGGTCAGCATCTAGCAAATGACATCTAGGGCAGGATGGATCAGGACCCTGAAAGTATCTGTTAATTTTTACATGGGTGAGATAGGCCCATTGAGTTATGTAGTATGCAGCAGAAATTGGGCCGGAGGTAACCCTTCTTCCCCCGCCAGCGCATCATATGGAACCAGCTCACCGTCTCAATAGAAGTCCCCCAGTGCGTGAATACCGCCATAAGCGAAGCGGCAATCGCCACTGGTGAGGTGTTGGCATCGCCTCTGGGTGTGGCGCATATGGGGTAATGGAACGTGTAAGGTACAGGCTACGTCAGTAGCACCTATATGCAACCCTGAGCAGCAATGACTCCAGTGGTTTAACCCGCATGCAGGGGTGAAAGAGTCAGAGTATTGCCAAAAGAGTCCAGGCCAGGGACAAGGTGGTGGTGTCGGAGAGCTGCTCTCCCGCCACCCATTTAGTCACCAATTGAATCTGAGAGGTGAGATAGTAGTGTTCCATATTAGGTATTGCAAGTCCGCCTTGATCCGTAGGCAAGTATAGTTTTGCCAGTGCCACCCTACACCGGGACTTATTCCAGAATAAATCTTGCATGGTTCCCTCAAAGGATCGGAAGTATGGAGGCACACCATAATGGGGCAGACTAGTGAAAAAAATAGAGTAGCCGAGTCAGGACCACCATTTTGATCAGAGCTACGTGACCTATGACAGATAACGGAGATGTGCACAAGAACGACATCTGTGATCTAAGGGTGGTTGTCGCCATGGTATGATTACTGTCCAATAAGTCAGCTGGTATATCCTGATCTCCAAGTAACAAAACATATTAGGTTGCCACATTAGTGGCACCCTGCTAAAGGCAAATGTGGGATTGGGATATGAAGGAGTAAATGGGAACAAACATGATTTGGCCCAGTTAACCCGCTGGCCAGAGATGTCAGTGAATTTAGTGAGCATCTGTGCTAGTGTAGTGGGCTCCGACCACCCATCTCGTATACAAAGGAGGAGGTCGTCTGCGCATAAATAGATCGTATGGGTTTTGCGTCCCAGCGGAATGCCCCACTCCTCGCTCTGGGCCCTGATGTCCATGGCGAGAGGCACTATGGCCAAAGAAAAAAGAAGCGGGTGTCATCAACCTGGGACTGAAGACATGATTCATTATCCCCCTCAAGCCGACTGCGCCCTTCTTCTTTTGCAGGGCCGGACCATCGAAAGGAAACAAACAGGAAGTCAAGCAACTACAGACAAATCTTGTCCCTAAAAAGGAAGAGACGGAGCCGAAAGCAAGAGGAGACGAGAAGACAGAAGAACAAGGCTGTTCGGCATCTAACGTAACAGTAGGGAAGTGTAAAAGCAGAGTCCCTGTATCGATGTGTGTGAACGCCAAGGAGCAGGTCAGCCAAGAATTGGAGAACACTGTGCGGGGTGCAGAAACAGAGCCAGCAGGAGTAATCCTGAAGCCGTATCCTGTTCGCCGGTCAAGTGTAATTTTCAGCGGTGTACCAGGAGGGACGTAACTTTGTCAGGTGTGTGGGCGACTCATAAATAGAGTCGGGAGGGAAAATCCTGAACGGGAACCAGCTTAATAAAATCCTCTTACCCAAATATAAGATAAGGGAAGGGGAAGAAAGTTCTAATACTATCCTTACCAATTGAAAATAACAATCTATACTAGGAATTTAAAAGGTCTGAGACTATTGTCTTTGCTTTGGATATTATTACTGGTGTTTGTGAGAAGGTTATTAGTTTTCCTTAGGTTATCAAGATATTTTTTTATTATCTTAAACAACCCTTTACCTATAACCACCTTTTTTGATAACCTCACAATAGAGAGTAGAGAAGCTAATACAGGAATTACTAGACTAACCTCACCTACAAAGAACTAAGAAAAATAACAGGAACTTACCTAACTTTTTCTTTCTGTTGAGGGTGCTGGTGAACGGAAATTCCAAAGGCTTAAAGAGAGGAGGAAGAACAAGGCCATTAATTCGGACATTAAATCATCACTTTATCAATAATAATAATTAAAAATGGGGATTGACTCTGGCCATATATTCTCGCAACCGATGTCATTGGGAATAAAGGGCACCCCTGGCCGGTGCTTCTGCCTATCGAGACAGGGTCTGAAATATAGGTGCCCATCTTGACTCTTGCCAACGGTGCAGTGCAAAGCAGTTAAATTAATCGGAGAAAGCGGTTTCCCAGCCGTAGCAAGGTAAGGTGTCAAACAGATAACAGAATTCCAGTGAAACAAAGGCTTTCTCAAGGATTAGGACCAAGCATCCAGAGTGTTAGAAGCAGTGAGTGGAGTATTTTGAGACCCGGAAGAAGCCACGCAGGTTCAGCGAGGTGTTGCGAGCCAGAACAAACCTGTTCTGGTCAGTGTGGACCAGCATCAGGACCAAGGGTGCCAAGCAGTAAGCTAGGACCTTAACCAAAATGTTATAGTCATTGTTAAATAGCGCCTGGGGTCAGTAAGAGCTGAGTGCATTGGTATCCCTGTCAGACTTCGGTAAGGAGATGAGTAGGACCTCGCATAGTGACTGAGGTAGGGTGGATGCGGAGAGGGAGGCCTCATAAAGATTAAGAAGGTTAGGACCCAACATAGCACCATAGGCTTTATAATATACAGCTGACAGGCTGTCCGATCCTGGGGAATTGCCGGTCGCTAGGGCTCTGATGACTTCACGGATTTCAAATGCAGTTATGGGCTCATCCAATTCCACACGCTGCTCAGGCGTGATGGTGAGGAGGTGGAGTGTGGAACAGAAGGTTTCCAGATGAGCTGAGTCAACGTTCGCAAGCAATGTGTACAGTAGGTGTAATGCCGCGTCAGTTCCGCATGTATTTCATGTTGAGTGTTAAGGGGGCGCCCCGCAGATGAGGTCAGCGAGAGAATAGGTTGTCTACGCTGATCCTGGTGTATCAGCCACACCAGAAGTTGGCCTGTGTGATCGGATGTTCGTATGGGTAAGTGAGGAGTGCGGCACGTAATTCAGATAGCAGAGTCTTTCCAGTAAAGAGGTGTGAGAAGTTGGCCTGGTATATGCTGTCCACAATTAAAGTGGGCACCTTGCACCAGTCCAAACAACCCTTATGGTGATTTAAGAGGTCAAAGATAACCTTAGAAAGCTATCCAAGCGGTAACTGTGGAGAGCAGCCTTGAGGCTTAGTCTTGAAGGAATGTTAAGCAGATTGTTTTACCAGAATGCAACCTTATTGTATTGGTTAAATGAAAGGAGACCCACACAGTAGTTATAAGAATATATATTTATTATTATAACACCTTAAATACCTCACAGTATCTGCTACACGCAGATAAACACAAAGCGCACAATACTGTAGCACAGAAACAATAGTAAGTAGCACTAATACACAGTGGGCTCCCGGGGGAGACCAAACTATATACTAAAATAGTGGTATAAGAACCACGACTCGAGTCAAGACAATGTCTAGAATGTGTAGAATCGCTGGGACCACAAGGAACCACCCCAGGTGAGTAAGTAGGGACCCCACAGAGGACGGGTGCAATGTGAGAACACGACCGCGAACTACATACAATTCAATGGGAGAGTCGCGGTTGCAATTTTAAAGTTAAAGGACCCTTCCCAGGGGATTACGAGGAAACCCTTTGAAACATAGAAGGTTGGAGACCCACCCCACCCAAGGATACCAAAGTACCAGAGTTACCTATCCCAGGGAAGCCGGGTGTATAGCATAGGTCTGAAGTGGAAACCGCCATCGTTCTCAATGGGAGTCTTCAAAGAAATGCCACTGCTGGAAAGAAGAAAAGTGTCCGGTGGAATCCGCAGGTGGATTCTTGATGGAAGGAACCTGAAAGCAGAGGGGACAGAGTCTGGGTCATGCAGAAGTGACCAGGGGCTCGGTAGATGAATGCCCACCGATGTTGGGTGCTTCAGGTGCGAAGAAGGAGACTTTGACTCTACAGCTGCAGGGACCAGGAGATGTTGAGGACAACCAGGAGCTGGATACAAGCTGTCCCACAAAGGATGTCGAGTGCTGAGGGGTCGGTGTATGGCGTGAGCACCAACAAGCCTTGGCAACGGCAACCCATGAAGAAGGCCAAGAAAGGTTACGGTCTGGTCCAACAAGGACCAGAGGACTCACCACAGGAAGGGGAGTCAGGGCAGGCCTGGAGCAACCAGGGAGCCCAAGAAAATCAAGATTGTCCCTCAAATGGACCCACAGGCCAAAGGCACAGGAGTTGCAAGGGGACCTCTAGCAGTTTCACCAAACAACAGCTTGAGGGGCACAGAGTGTGAGGTGGCCAAAGTCCTTGGTACAAAATGTGCACAGAGGTTGGGGCTAATGACAGCCCAATGCACGAAGTTGGGGAATGCCATAAAGCATATGCAATTGCAAAAGTACATGATGCACAGGGGTTCAGGTTATGCAGTCCCTACGAGGGATACTGGCCTCAAGCTTGGTGAGAAGGCAGCTCAACCTCAAAGAACAGAGGAACCCATCTCCTGTGTTGCTGGAACCTTTGGAGTTCACAGGAGCTCAGGATCAGCAGACCGGTCAGTTGCGTTACAGTGCCTACGAATGCAGGGGAGTGACTCCTTCACCCCAAGGGAGATACTTCACTTGTCCTTGATGCTCCACAGGTCCTGCACCAAGCCTGTATGGTGCACGGGCACAGACAATGCTTTGGACGGAGATGGAGACGAAGTCAGGCCCAGTCGAAGTCCAGCAAAGTCCAGAGTGTCCAGACGGTCGAAGGTCAGTGGTTTCTTGTTCAGAATCTTGTCCACATCGAATCTAGGGTGCTACAGCCAGGTAAGCCCTTTTGTACCCATGGGAGAAGGTTGGACAGATTCAGGGGACCCTCCCAGGGGAGGGTCAGGACAGGGGGGTGGTTACACCCATGTCCTTTGTCCAGTTTCGTGCCAGAGCAGGAGCCAATGGCTCCCAGAACTGGTTTGTGCTGGACTATGCACAGGGACACCAAATGTGCCCCTCGTGCAGACTTCCAGGCACTTTGGAAGTGCACCCACCCAGCTCCAATACACTAAATCCTGTCTGGGAGGTGGTCACACCTCCCTGTGACAGGATGCCTATTGTGCTGCCTTCCTCTGCTCGAGCTTGGCTCAGCAGCAGGAAGGCAGAAATGTGTCTCTGGTCGGCAGCATCCATTTTGTGCTGTCCGGGTCGAGAAGGCTGGTACAGGGAAGACCAGAGACCCACGAATCTTGCTTCTGGAGGATGGAATCATACCTCCCACACCGGTTACCAGTGTGGAGGTATGATTTCAGGGTGTTTGATACCAAACACGACGTGTTTTGTTTCAGCCGTTTTCGAGATAGCATTTAACGCAAGGTTATAATGCACCTCTACCTATATGTCTGGCTGTGTCACAGACAACCCGTGAGAATGGGTCTCCGAAGGCTGCAGAGGGGCTCTGCTCATGCAGGGGCACCCTCTCACGTAAAACCCAGCACCCTGCCTTCAGGATTGTTAAGGCCTGCTATAGGGGTGACTTATAGGTTTTAAGTGTAGTGACCTATAGATATAGTAAACCTATATCTATCGTAAGTGGTGCATGCACCAGCTTACACAGGCTGCAATGGCAGACCTGTAGTTCCATTTTGCCTGGCCTCTCATGGGTGGCATAATACATGCTTCAGCCCATGGGAGGCCTCTGGGGTACCTATGCCCTGGGTACATGTGTACCATATACTAGGGACTTTTCAAGGGTACCCCAGTATCCAATCTGGAGTGTACCTAAGTACATGTCAATACATTTTAGGGAGAAATCAGATAGACTGGGGTCCTGATTAGCAGGATCCCAGTCAGACTAGTCAAAAACAGTGTAACATCAAGCAAAAAGTGGGGGTAACCATAAGAAGCAGATCCTACTTTCCTACACAACCCCCCCCCCACAAATGTAAGGAGATTAGACTAAGCTTGCCCAGTTGAGTCTTCATTTTCTAAGTGGAAATATCTGGAGAGTCCATCTGCATTGGCATGGTTAATCCCAGGTCTATGTTCCACTGTATAGTCCATCCCCTGTAGGGAAATGGACCACCTCAAAAGTTTGGGGTTTTCACCCTTCATCTGTTTTAGCCATAAGAGGGGCTTATGGTCTGTCTGAACAATGAAGTGAGTGCCAAGCAAGTATGGCCTCAGCTTCTTCAGAGCCCAAACCACAGCAAAGGCTTCCCTCTCAATAGCTGACCAACATTTCTCTCTGGGGGTCAATCTTCTGCTAATAAAAGCTACTGGTTGATCATGACCCTCTGCATTAAGTTGTGACAACACAGCCCCTACCCCCAACTCAGATGGATCTGTTTGGACAATGAATTGTTTGGAATAGTCAGAACTTTGCAGAATGGGAGCAGTGCACATGGCCTGCTTCAGGTCATCAAATGCCTTCTGACAGCTAACTGTCCACTGAACTTTCTTGGGCATTCTCTTTGATGTAAGATCATTCAAGGGAGTCACTATAGACCCATATCCCTTCACAAATCTTCTGTAGTACCCAGTCAGGCCCAAGAAAGCTCTGACCTGAGTCTGGGTAGTGGAAGCAACCCAGTCCATGATGGTCTGGATTTTGATCTGCAATGGTTGAACCTGGCCTCCACCCACAAGGTGGCCCAGGTACACAACCTTACTCTGCCCTATCTGGCACTTGGTGGCCTTGATAGTGAGGCCTGCTTTCTGCAGAGCCTCCAAAACATTCTTTAGGTGGAACAGGTGATCCTCCCAGGTGGAACTAAAGACAGCTATATCATCCAGATATGCTGCACTATAGGCTTCCAGGCCTGTAAGGACTTCATTCACCAACCTTTGGAATGTGGCAGGTGCATTATTCAAGCCAAAGGGCATCACAATAAATTGATAATGCCCACTAGGGGTTGAAATGCTGTTTTTGGTTTGGCATCCTCAGGTAGTCTGATTTGCCAATATCTAGCAGTAAGGTCAAATGTGCTCAAGAACTTGGCTGAGGCCAAGGCATCAATGAGTTCATCTGCCCTAGGAATAGGGTGAGCATCCGTCCTAGTGACTGCATTGAGCCCCCTGTAGTCCACACAAAACCTCATTTCTCTCTTACCACCCTGGGTATGAGGTTTGGGTACCAGGACCACTGGACTAGCCCAAGGGCTATCTGAGCGTTCAATCACTCCCAATTCCAGCATCTTTTGGACCTCAGTCCTGATGCAGTCTCTGACATGGTCAGGCTGCCTGTAAATCTTATTTTTAACAGGTAGGCTCTCACCTGTGTCCACTTCATGGGTACACCAGATGGTCTGACTAGGAGTCAAAGAAAACATGTGTCTGTATTGATTGAGGACCTTCCTGCAATCAATCTGCTGTTGCTCAGTGAGGCTGCCTGCCAAGGCTACACCATCAACTGAGCCATCATCAGGGTTCTGTGAGAGGAGATCAGGGAGTGGGTCACTCTCTTCTTCCTGTCCCTCATCAGTAGCCATGAGCAAGCCTATGTCTGCCCTGTCTACATAGGGTTTGAGCCTGTTTACATGGAGCACCCTGTGGGGGCTCCTGGGAGTTCTAAGGTCCACCAGGTAGGTGACCTCTCCCTTCTGCTCAAGTATGGTATGGTGTCCACTCCACTTGTCTTGGAGAGCTGCTAGGGCCACAGGCTCCAACACCCATACCTTCTGTCCTGGCTGATACACAATCATTACAGCCTTTTGGTCATGCCAAGCTTTTTGTAATTCTTGACTTGCCTCAAGGTTTTTGCTGGCCTTCTTCATGTACTCAGCCATCCTGGAGTGGAGACCAAGTACATAGTCCACTATGTCTTGCTTGGCAGGTTTGAGAGGTAACTTCCATCCCTCCTTCACCAAACACAGGCGACCCCTAACTGGATGCCCAAACAAATGTTCAAAAGGGCTGTAGTCAACCCCCTTTTGTGGGACCTTTCTGTAGGCAAAGAGAAGGCAGGGAAACAGGACATCCCATTTTCGCCTAAGCTTTTCTGGGAGGCCCATGATCATGCCCTTTAGGGTTTTGTTGAACCTTTCAACCAACCCATTGCATTGTGGGTGACAGGGTGTGGTGAATTTGTAATTCACTCCACACTCCTTCCACATTGCAGTGATGTAACTAGACATGAAGTTTGTACCTCTGTCAGTTAAGACCTCCTTAGGGAAACCTACTGTGGAAAAAATTCCCAGGAGGGCCCTGGCCACCACAGAAGCTGTGGTGGTTCTAAGGGGTATAGCCTCTGGATACCTAGTGGCATGGTCCACCACCACTAGAATGTAGCTGTGCCCAGATGCTGTTGGAGGGTTCATGGGACCAATTATGCCAATCCCAACCCTCTCAAAGGGAACCCCCACCACAGGTAGTGGTATTAGGGGGGCCTTTGTGGTACCACCTGACTTACCACTGGCTTGACAGGTAGTACAGGAGCGACAAAACTCCTTGGCGTCCTCTGACATGTGAGGCCAGTGAAAGTGAGGGACAAGCCTGTCCCAAGTCTTACTTTGGCCTTGGTGTCCTGCTAAGGGAATGTCATGTGCCAAGGTGAGTAGGAAGCCCCTAAACTTCAGAGGTATGACCAGCATCCTGGTGGCACCAGGCTTGTGGTCTCTACCCTCTGAGTACAGGAGTCCCTCATCCCAATAGATCCTGTGGGATCCACTGACACTCCCAGCAGCCTCGGCAGCAGTCTGAGGGGTTCAAGAGAGGGGCAGGTTTGCTGCTCCTGGCTCAGATCTGCCCTGGAAGGGCCCCCTGTCCCCAAGAACTCAACCTGATCAAGTTCCAGTTCATCTGAGACAGTTCCTTCACAGGGACTGAGATCATCACCCTCAAGAGATTGATCCTCTCTCTGAGCCTGGGGGCAATCCACAGCCTTACCCCTCCTGCTCCTTCTCTTGGAAGGCACCTGGTCCATTTTTTCAGAATCCAGGGCCTGTTCAGTAGACATCAGTTTGGCCTGTGACCTGGTCACAGCAAACACATCTGCAGAGATGCCCAGCATTGCTGTATGAGTCCTTAATTCCACTTCAGCCCAGGCTGAAGACTCCAAATCATTGCCCAATAAGCATTCCACTGGAAGGTCTGAGCTGATCACAACTTTCTTTGGGCCAGTTCCCCCTCCCCAGCTGAAATTAACAACTGCCAAGGAATGATCAGTCCTGACATTATTAGCATTGGTCACTTGGTACATCTCAAAAAGTGTGATCTTTTCAGGGTCCACAAGATCTTTTGTCACCATAATGACACTTGCACCTGTGTCCCTGTATGCCATGGCCTCCTTACCATGAATCAAAGGCTGTTGTCTGTATTTGCCCAGGTTACTGGGACTGACAAATAAGGTGGCAATATCCATGCCACCATCACAGACAAGTACAACCTGAGCTGGAGTTCTGACTAGGCCAGAACCCATCTCAGAGCCCAAGGTTAACCCTACTATTCCCTTGTTCCCTGTACCACCACTTGAAACTGTACTAGGGGGAGCAGTTGCCTTAGGGGCAGTGGTGGTTGGAGTTGAATACTTGGCCTTTGGACAATTGGCATCTTTTGTCCAATGGGTCTTTTCTTTACATAAGTAACACCATGGTTTCTTTTTGCCTTTCCCTTTGTTGGATTGTGACTCCCCCAGATGCAGGTTTTTGGGGCCCTGATGAAGACTTGTCATCTTTACCTTTGTCCCCCCCCCCCCCTTATCTGAAGTTTTAGCAGTATGCTTCTTTTGGTCACCACCATTGTTCTGGTTTCTCTGCTTCACCCTGGTTCTGACCCACCTATCTGCCTTCTTTCCCAATTCTTGGGGAGAAGTCAGATCAGAGTCAATCAGGTATTGATGCAACAACTGATATTGGGAATTATTAAGGATCTACTCCCTCATAATCAAACTGTACAATCTCTTGAAATCATTCACTTTGCTGCCAAGCAACCAGCCTTCCAGAGCCTTAATGGCACTATCCACAAAGTCTACCCAGTCCTGATTCTGTGCCTTCTGGGCGTCTCTGAACTTAATCCTATACTGTTCAGTGGTTAAGCCAAACCCATCAATGAGAGCACTCTTCGGAACTGAGTAATTGTCAGCATCCTCTTCTCTAACAGTGAGGCGCTTATCTCTACCTTTGTCAGCAAAGGAGAGCCACAAGATAGCTGCCCAATGCTCTTGAGGGACCCTCTGAACTTTACAGGCCCTCTCTAAAGCAGTTATCCATTTATGGATGTCATCCCCAACATGGTAGGGAGGGACAATCTTGCTCAGGTTCCTATTGTCAAAAGAATGTTCCTTAACTCTAGGGACACTGTTGCTGCCACCATGGGACTCTAGTCCCAATCTTTTTCTAGCTCTCTGGACTTCTAGGGACTCTTTGTCCAGGGACAATTGCTGTTGCCTGAGCCTAAGCTCAGCTTTCTGAAGTTCCAGAAATTGGTACTCCCTGTCATAAGAGTTGTCCCTCTTGCTAGATACAGAGGTCCTTACAGACTGTCCTGAGGGATGTGACTCTGCAGAGGGAGATCTAGATCTCCTTGGTAAACTCTGCACTCTTCCAGGAGGGGTGAAGAGAGGGCCATCTTGGCCTTCTTCATCAATTCCATGAAGATCTGAGTTGTCCGGGTGGGAACCATCTTGTTCCTCCTGGCCAGGGTTTGAGTCTAGGTCATAAAAGGTGTCACCTCATGACCTGTCCTCATTCCCTGACCCACCCACTTTCTCCTGTTCATCTGACCCAGGGGTCTTCCTAAGATCATCAAGCAGTAAGGCCTCTATGAGGCGGTGGGTGTTTGCAGTTCTCCCTGTCTTCAGCTTTCTAGAGGCACACATGGCTTTCAATTCTTGGAATGAAAGCTCACTATATCTAGAGGGCAGAGAGGCACTGGCATCTCCTTTAGAAGACATACTAAGTGTGGTGAGGTGTTGCACCTACCTAACCTAGTGGGAACTAAACTCTCTGAGGTTGGAGAAAGGGTGTGCAAGACCCTTGACTTACCCAACCCTAAGTTCAGTAGAACTTACTTATTCTAAGCTAGTATTATATGTACCTAGTACATAGTGGTTTTCAGTTAATCAATACAAAGATTTATCTGGTAAAACAATGCAGGCTTGAATCCCACCGCTGCCACCAAAGTGAGAAGTTGGCCTGGTATATGCTGTCCACTAATTAAAGTGGGCACCTTGCACCAGTCCAAACAACCCTTATGGTGATTTAAGAGGTCAAAGATAACCTTAGAAAGCTATTCAAGTGGTAGCTGTGGAGAGCAGCCTTCAGGCTTAGTCTTGAAGGAATGTTAAGCAGCTTGTTTTACCAGAATGCAACCTTATTGTATTGGTTAAATGAAGGGAGAACCACACAGTAGTTATAAGAATATATATTTATTATTATAACACCTTAAATACCTCACAGTATCTGCTACACGCAGATAAACACAAAGCGCACAATAGTGTAGCACAGAAACAATAGTAAGTAGCACTAATACACAGTGGGCTCCCGGGGGAGACCAAACCATTTACTAAAATAGTGGTATAAGAACCACGACTCGAGTCAAGACAATGTCTAGCATGTGTAGAATCGCTGGGACCCCAAGGAACCACCCCAGGTGAGTAAGTAGGGACCCCATGGAGGACGGGTGCAGTGTGAGAACACGACTGCGTACTACTTACAATTCAATGGGTGAGTCGTGGTTGCAATTTTAATGTTAAAGGACCCTTCCCAGTGGATTACGAGGAAACCCTTTGGAACATAGAAGGTTGGAGAGCCACCCCACCCGTGGATACCAAATTACCAGAGTTACCTATCCCAGGGAAGCCGGGTGCATAGGTCTGAAGTGGCGTCGGAAACCGCTGTCGTTCTCAATGGGAGTCTTCAAAGAAATGCCACTGCTGGAAAGAAGAAAAGTGCCCGGTGGAATCTGCAGGTGTATTCTTGATGGAAGGAACCTGAAAGCAGAGGGGACAGAGTATGGGTCACTCAGGAGTGACCAGGGGCTCAGTAGACGAATGCCCACCGATGTCGGGTGCTTCAGGTGCGAAGAAGGAGACCTTGACTCTACAGCTGCAGGGACCAGGAGACGTCGAGGATGACCAGGAGCCGTATACGAGCTGTCCCACGAAGGATGTTGAGTGCTGAGGGATCGGTGTCTGGCGGGAGCACCAACAAGCCTTGGCAACGGCAACCCACGAAGAAGGCCAAGAAAGGTTACTGTCTGGCCTGGCAAGGGTCAGAGGACTCACCACAGCAAGGGGAGTCAGGGCAGGCCTGGAGCAACCAGGGGAGCCCAAGAAAATCAAGATTGTCCCTCAAATGGACCCACAGGCCGAAGGCACAGGAGTCGCGAGGGGACCTCTAGCAGTTTCACCAAACAACAGCTTGCAGGGCACAGAGTGCGAGGAGGCCAAAGTCCTTGGTACTAAATGTGCACAGAGGTTGGGGCTATTGACAGCCCAATGCAGGAAGTTGGGGAACGCCAACAATATGCAATTGCAAAAGTATGCGGTGCACAGGGGTTTGGGTTATGCGGTCCCCACGAAGGATACTGGCCTCAAACTTGGTGAGAGGGCAGCTCGACCTCAAGGAACCTAGGAACCCACCTCCTGTGTTGCTGGAGTCTTCGGAGTCCGCAGGAGCTCAGGATCAGCAGACCGGTCAGTTGTGTTACAGTGCCTGCGAATGCAGGGAAGTGACTCCTTCACCCGAAGGGAGATACTTCAGTTGTCCTTGATGCTCCGCAGGTCCTGCAGGGAGCCTGTATGGTGCACGGGCACAGACGATGCTTTGGACAGAGAGGGAGATGAAGTCAGGCGCAGTCGAAGTCCAGAGTGTTCAGACAGTCGAAAGTCAGTGGTTTCTTGTTCAGAATCTTGTCCACATCGAATCTAGGGTCCTACAGCCAGGTAAGCCCTTTTGTACCCACGGGAGAGGATTGGACAGATTCAGGGGACCCTCCCAGTGGAGGGTCAGGACAGGGGGGTGGTTACACCCTTGTCCTTTGTCCTGTTTCACACCAGAGCAGGAGCCAACGGCTCCCAGAACTGGTTTGAGCTGGACTATGCACAGGGACACCAAATGTGCCCCTCGTGCAGACTTCCAGGCACTTTGGAAGTGCACCCACCCAGCTCCAATACACTAAGGGGCATATTCACAAGGAGCTATCGCCGAATTAACTGCACTTTATCGCAGCCAAAGTCGTGATAAATTTACCCCCCCATTCACAAGCCGGTGTTACCAGCACACAGCACCAGTTTACCCGCGATAGCAGCCGCAAAAAACATCGCCACAGAGGACCCTCGCAAATATCGCTAATGAGATGCAGAGTAGGCGTTCCCGTGACAAAAGCCGAGACAACAGCACACCTCAACATTCACAACGACCAGCCACATCCGCGATAAAAACACAAAACAGGCGATAAGGCGCGTTAGCACCAGGAAATCTACACCAGCTCTGACCTGGTGTAAAGTCGGACGGCAGCCAGCACCACAAAAGGGAGCACTGCCCAGGGCCACATCCGAAGGGCAACAGATGCCATGGAGCCACCCATCATGTGGCCTGGAAACCCAAGAGGGCCACAACACCCACCGACACCACCCCCAGGACCACCCCTCCCTGGCACCCCCCCGACCAAAGACATGCCACATCAGCCACACCTAAACATGTACAGAACATTCCGCTTGATGCCGCACAACCACAACTGGTAACATGCATGTGTCATCACAGAAATGAGCAGCACACATCCACTTTCGAAGCAACAAATGAAACTTTATTAAAATGTACAACAAAATAAAATGAAGACACATGGCCGCTCCCCTCGGGACAATACGTAGGTCACAGCCTGTAGGACAAAAAACATGATGATAAAGTGTGTCCTGCGCACATCAGAGGACAGAGAGAGAGCGAAGGAGAGAGAGAGGAAGAGTGGGAGGGAGAGAGAGAGGAAGAGAGGGAGAGAGAGGGAGAGAGAGAGAGAGGAAGAGAGGGAGAGAGAGAGAGAGAGAGAGAGAGAGAGAGAAGGGGAGAGAGAGAGGATGAGAGGGAGAGAGAGAGAGAGAAGATGAGAGAGAGAGAGAAAGAGAGGGAGGGAAAGAGAGAGGAAGAGAGGGAGAGAGAGAAAGAGAAAGGAGAGAGAGAGGAAGAGAGGGAGAGAGAGAGAGAGAACGTGCCGCCCCTGTGCCCCCAGGCCACACTGCTCACCTGCTGCCACCGGTGTGTCCCCAACCACGTGCCGGTATGCATAGCAGGACACCAGGTCACACATCTGAGTCAGAGCCATCAGCTGAAACAGAGCCCAGACACATGACTGGCACAGTACACACACTTGCAGAAGACAACATCGCCTGCCCGCCCATGCACACCCAAGCCTCAATGCTCACCTTCCGCCACCGGCGCGTAGACAGGAGGTCCCACCACATGCCGCTGCAAGCCACAAGCCCGGGGCCTGCGGACATGGCACCCTCCACATCATGCAGCCCCGCTCCACAGGCCACCAGGTCTCACGTTTGGTGCTGGGTCTTGATTACTCCATGGCAGAGGACATACCAGTGAACACAGCACCATCGCAGGCTGCACACCCTCTCAGCCCAATGGGTGCCACCAACTCTGGGATCCCGGAAGCGACGCCACGTGGCGGTAGGCCCGCGCTGTCCACTGGCTCTGGCCTACACTGCAGTCCAGCAGGGCACACAAAACTTGAGCCGTCCGGACCGCCGGGATGGGGCATCATCGCAGGCTGCACACCCGCTCAGCAGCTCAAGGTGCCACTGACTCAGTGCACCCAAAGTCACCGTCCCATGGCGGGGTGCCTGTGCCGTCCGAAAGGCCACTGGTGCCACTAACCCTGTGCAACCCCAGTCTGCGCCACGTGGCGGAAGGCCTGTGCCGTACTCAAGGCCTCAGATGCCACTAACCCTGTGCGCAATAACTCATGGGCCCTATATGAGTGCGAACCGTGGGGCGTCCGTCATCCAGTCACCACCGGAAGAGGGGAATGTGACGCCGTCGGACCCTTATGTTGGCGGAGTCACATGTCCTGTGACGCCTGTGCTGGATGGGTGTGGTGTGTGTGGAAACCTGCCCTCAGGGACTGGCTGTGACATGCTGACGACTAGACCAGTGACCTGCACACCACCAGCGAGTACGGCTGCGATGGGTAGCAATGAGGGTCCCCCCTCAGGGCGTAAGCGGAGTGGACTGGCCTGCCGTACGCCGGACCAGCGCAGGGCTTGCAACAATGACTCGTGGGCTCTGGGCG
This sequence comes from Calotriton arnoldi, assembly GCA_963921515.1. Lineage (NCBI taxonomy): Eukaryota > Metazoa > Chordata > Amphibia > Caudata > Salamandridae > Calotriton > Calotriton arnoldi. Next base: position 623,144 of record CAWUFW010009403.1, on the reverse strand, counting down.
TGGTCCAGTCCATGTCCGGACAAGGAAGTGACTGATGTGTGTGTCCCAGCTGCAGTGTTCACGGAACCCGCTACACAAGATGCAATGTCGCACCCCCTTACTGGCATCCCACAGGATGAACATCATTGACGCAAGGGAAGGGACTGTCCCCACATTCATCCACACATCCACACAGGAATGACGTAAGATATTACACAGCAGTGCGTCACTGGAATGTTTATTTGCACATCCAGTGCAGTCATGCAGCTGGAGCGGTACAGGGCAATGCCGAGCACACCGCACAATATGGGCCCGTGGAGGGCCAGCCAGTGTCCATCCCGGGATGAGCTGTACTGCGGAAAAGGAACGGTACAGTCCGCAGTCTGTCCGCCGTGTCATTGGTCGTCAAACAGGATGTGGCAGTCCATGTCGCTGTCCTAGGTGAGTGCCTCGGAGTGTATCGGGGGTCAGTGGTAGGTCTTGAGGACATGTGCGGCACCACGCAGAAACAGGCAAGGTGGCAAAAATGGATGCTAGTGCCTGGCCCTCCTGACCACAGTCCCATCCAGGTCCTCGTCCCCGGGTGTGTGCCCTGCCCCACCTGTGGGTGTTGCAGGGCAGGCTGTGGCACTGTGTGCCACTGACACATCAGCGGCCGGAGGAGGATTGTCGGCCGCACTGTGTGGCACTGACACACCAGGGGGCGGAGATGTGGATGGTGTGGGGGCAGCAGCATTCATCATCGCCAGGCCTTGTGGCAGCAATGCCATGATGACGACATGCAGGGCACGGTAGATCCCAGCTACATTTCGCTGATGTGCAGCGGAGGCTGCCATCCTTTAAGTCTCCATCCGCACCATGTCCTCCATGAGCCTCCGCATGTGTGCCAGCTCACGGCTGGCATCGCTGGGGCCACTCTGAGCAGACAGGTATTCTTCCCTCCGCGTCATGACTCCAGAGATGTCAGTCAGGGCTAGCTGGACTACATGGGGCGGACATAGACACCGAAGGATGGCGTCCAGTTTGGTAGCCATGAGCTCGAACCTCACCCGCACCTGCTCGGCCGTCTCCCTCTGGCCCTCCAGCACACGGCGTTGGAAGGCCATTTGTTGTTCCTGGGAGACTTGGGAGGGTGCTGGGGCTGTGGGTGCCTCCTGCTGGGTGGTTTGGGTGGTGGGTGGGGTCTCATGGATGTAGCTGGGCTGCCCTGATCCTGGAGGTGAGTTGTGGATGAGGTCAATGAGGTCTTGGATGGTTTGGGTGTTGATGCTGGTGTTGTCCTCCTCCTCGTCATCAGTGAAGAGTGGCTGTGACTGCTCTGCAGGAGGTGTTGACGATGCCCCTGCGATGTGAAGGGGAGATGGTGTATTACAATGTGTCCACATGTATGTAGCCGCATGGTACAGGTTGACATTCAGACAGCATGGCATTGTACATTGTGAAAGTCTGTGGGTCTGGGCAAGGACCCAGAGTGATTGTGGGTGTGCACTGTGCCCTGCTTACTTGTGCATGTGTGCCATTGTGGCCAACTCCCCCCGTCCCCCCAGTACCTGGTGGTCACTCACCCTGTTGCAGTTGTGTTGTGTCCTGTCGAGCAGTGTCCGGTCCCCCGACTCCGGCCACAGTCTCCACACTGATGACTGTCGACACCAGCTCCTCCATGTCATCCAGCTCCAGCTGTGGCGCTGGGCCCCCACCTCCGGTCTGCGTTGCTGCCTTCAGGTTGGCAGAGAGTTTATCCTTGGTCTTCCGCTTGATGTCATTCCATCGCCTCTTGACCTCGTCCATTGTCCGCTTGTGCTCTCTGACGGCATTCACCTTGTCGACGATGTCCCGCCATATTCCATTTTTGGTGCCCAAAGACACGTTGGAGGTGACGAAGAGTTGTTGATGATGTTCCATCACCTCCGTGACTATGATCCTGTTCGCCTGCGGACTGAACTTGGTCTTCCTGGTCTTCTTGTCCTTGCCCTTCCCTGTCCCCGAGGTCCCAGGCTGATCGTCCGGGGTGCTTGTGGGGTTGCGCTGGTCCTCTGCGCCTGCTCCGGCTGCCTCCATGGTGCTTGTGTGTTGGTCAGTTTGTGTGTGGGGTTTTTTTCCTGCTTTTTTGGAGGTTTCTGACGCCTGCCAGGTGTGTGTTGCAGGCCTGGCGCTGCTTGTTGCTGGTTTCCTCATCGGGCTTTGGCCCATCGCGTGTTTTTTGGTGTTGTGGTTTGTGTTTTTATCTCCATCGTGGTGGTTGTATCGCAGACTTTGTCCGCGGTTTTGGCAGGCTATCGCATGCTACCGCCTTGTTGTGAATTCCACGTTGACACAGGGTTATGTTCCCGTGATAGGCTGCGTTATTGAAAGTTGCGTTACGCTACTCCTGCGGTAGTTATCACACGTTCTTGTGAATATACCCCTAAATCCTGTCTGGGAGGTGGTCACACCTCCCTGTGACAGGATGCCTATTGTGCTGCCTTCCTCTGCTCGAGCTTGGCACAGTAGCAGGAGGGCAGAAATGTGTCTCTGGTCGGCAGCATCCATTTTGTGCTGTCCAGGTCGAAAAGGCTGGTACCGGGAAGACGAGGGACCCACGAAGCTTGCTTCTGGAGGGTGGAATCATACCTCCACACCAGTTACCGGTGTGGAGGTATGATTCCAAGGTGTTTGATACCAAACACGACATGTTTTGTTTCAGCTGTTTTCGAGATAGCATTTACCGCGAGGTTATAATGCACCTCTACCTATATGTCTGGCTGTGTCACAGACAACCTGGGAGAATGGTCTCCGAAGGCTGCAGAGGGGCTCTGCTCATGCAGGGGCACCCTCTCACGTAAAACCCAGCACCCTGCCTTCAGGATTGTTAAGGCCTGCTATTTTTTTTTATTTTTTATATCTTTTATTGGATTTTTAAGTACAAACATGTTATATTAGACCAATCATGCATTAACACAATAAGATATCAACATTTCTGAGAGTACAGCTGCATTTGTATTTCAGTATTAAACAAGTTATTATGTGCAAAAGCATCGTTTGCAACTACTTCTCCATGTTAATAAATGTATTTTGTATCTCTTATTCGCTTCCTGTTGCCTCTATTTACAATAGACACTGTCGCTCTGCATATTCATATTGAATAGTAAATGCAATTCCCAGCTGCAAGATGTATCGTTTGAATGCTAGGTTCATAATCGGTCTGTATTGAAGTACTGCTGTGTTGCGTAATGGTCAAATGATCTGCAGCGGTGTTTAGACTAAAAGATATTACATTTTTATTTTGTGCTAAGAACCGTTAATTTAAGAGAGAAAGAGGAAAAAAAAAAAAGGGGGGATAAGGAGAAGATAAGGGGAAATAAGTAAGTGCTTAACAACTTGGAAGATGAGAATAAAATTTACAAGAAAGAAATGTAAATAAAAGAAAAACAAAAAGAACGCCATCTAGTACTTGGTACGGGTGAGCTGGGATTTATGTGTCTAAGTATGTTGAAGCCTGTGCTTGACTAGTGTTTGAGTAAGGATTGAGAAGAGTTATGACGTAGCAATCGCCCTTGGGATATCACGTAAATGACTGACTGCATATTATGTGCTAAGGGAAGAGGGTGACTCGCAATGGCGTATGTGGGGGGCTCCTAATGGTCTGCAACTTCATCAATGTCACTGGCTGGTTGTGAAGATGCAGGACTATCTGTGTCTTCCGGTTGCATGAGTGTTTTAAGGATGACGTCCCAGGACTGCGCTATTGGATACTTCCATAATCCCACAGTTTCCTCTCTGTGTAGTGTAGTACTCTCAGCCTGCGCCCACACTGTGAGGGATTTCACCCAGCTGATTTGTGTTGGGAGGTCGCTGTGTTTCCATCTCTTTGTGATTAGGCGCTTTGCCTTTATTAGTCCTAGATCTCTGAACCTGGAAATTACTTTATTTTTTTTCGTCCGCTTATATATTCCTAATATGCAAATTTCCCATGTGTACTGTAGTGGTATCTTGGTGCACTTCGTTAATGTCTCCGTAACTGCATGCCAATATGACTGAAGTGAGGTGCAGGACCACAGCATATGTAAAAGATCGGCACCAGCCAGTTGGCACCTTGGGCAGGCAGAGGTAGTGACATTGAAGTATTTATTTCTTTTATCTGGGGAGAGGTACGCCCTGTGTAGTATATATGTCTGTATGAGCTTGAATCTCGAGCTACGCGGTATGTATGTGGAGCCGGCGATGATCGTGTCCCATTCCTTATCCGTCCACGGTTGCCCCCTGTCTTCAGCCCACCTCTCGCGGAGACTCGTCAGTGGTTTCAGTGTGTGCGCAAGGAGAGCTTCCACCAACCAATGGACCATGTGCGAACCTTCGCCCATGACGTGTAAGTATTGTAAGAGCAAATGCGTTTTTGGCTCAGTTGTCATATCTCCCCAGGCTGTTGTCAGAGTCCGCATTATAGCAGCATGTAGGAGGAATTGACCTACAGGGATACCATTTTCCATAGCCAATGTTTCAAAAGTTAAAAGGGTGCCCTCTGCATACAGATCCCCCATCGTTTCTAGTCCTGCCTCGTGCCAAGTCATCAGTTCCGCTTCAGACACTTTCTCTCTGCCTCTAGGAGTTCCTACGAGTGGTATCAATGGGGCATAGGGAAGTGTGTCTCGAGTTAGTTGAAGACTCCTTCGATAACACCTATAAGCTAGCTCAATATACATCTGGGGTGGGCGGGGAAGCCGAGTAATGGGATAGAATAGGTGATAGAGTTGAGATTGTGTCCACGATGGTGATGTTGTAGCAGTGTCTTCCAGACTCTTGCCACTCATCCACTTTGCTACCCACTGCAATTGGGATGCTAGATAGTAGAGCTCCATGTTTGGAACTGCCAATCCACCGTTGCTTGTCGGCGCATACAGTTTCCATAATGCTATTCTAGGCCTTCCTTTATTCCAAATTAAGTCTCGAAAAATACTTTCTAAGTTCCTAAGTATCTTGACCGGGACATACACAGGGCGATTTGAAAAATAGTATAACAGTCTTGGCAATATTATCATCTTTGTTAAGGTAATGCGACCCATTACACCCAATGGGAGGGTTTTCCAAAAATGTACCTGCGTTTTGATTGCAGTGATGTCTCTCATTAGATTGCCATCGAGTATGTCAATAGGGGATCTGTATATGTAGATTCCCAGATATCTAAATGTGGTTGGGTACCAGGTCAGGGTAGTCCCATTGATAATTATATCTGTTTCAGCCATGTTGTTGTTAAACGAGTATACTCCTGATTTTGTCCAATTTACTCGAAGCCCGGACATTTTCTCAAATTTTCGGAACGTTTCGGCTATGCTTGGGGGTATATGTTGCAAATCTCTTTTGTAAAATAATAAATCGTCCGCATATAAGGAGACTGCATGTAATCCGCCTCCCAACGGTATGCCCCAGTTCACTCCGCTGTCTCGAAGAAGTACCGCTAGGGGTTCCATTGCGAGAGAGAAAAGCAATGGGGACAGTGGGCATCCCTGTCGTGTCCCCCGTTTTATTTGTAGTGCATCTGAGAGTAACTTACCTGTCTTAACCCGAACCGTGGGGCGTTGGTAGAGCATTCGCACCATATGTATGTATCCTTCCCCTAAATCATATTTACGCAATACTGCTGCAAGATAAGGCCACTCCAGGGAATCAAAGGCCTTCTCTAGATCGAGCACTAAGCAACCGGATCGCGGCAAGTTATCTGAAGCGTATTTTTGTATTCTGAATAATCTGCGTATATTTAGGGATGTGCTCCTAGTGGGGACAAATCCATTTTGATCGGGGTGGAATAATGTTTTTACTAATGGGGCAATGCGCTTGGCCAGTATGGATGCAAATATTTTATAATCTGTGTTGAGAAGCGCTAACGGGCGATAAGAGCAGAGAAGTTCTGGGTCTCTATTCGGTTTAAGTAGGGAGACCAGCATCGCTTCATTTTGTGTGGTTGTGAGAGCAGAATCTTCAATGGCGGCTTCATATAGATTTAATAACTGTGGTGTCAAGGTGTCTGAGTATGCCTTATAAAATTCTACAGGCAAGCCATCTGGGCCTGGTGACTTGCCATTGGACAATGAGAATATGCTTTCTCTGATTTCCTCTTGTGAAATGGATTTGTTAAGGTCCTCATTTTGTTCTGGAGTAGGTTGTGGTAGTGTTAGCTCTGCAAGAAAGGACTGGATATCTGTGAATGTGGCTTGCAGGTGGGATTTATACAGTGTGTTGTAGTGGGATGTAAATGCACCATGTATGTCTGTCTGAGTGCACGCTGTGGTACCCTGTGCTGTTCGTATGGATGTGACCGGTGAGGTTGCCACCTCCTGGCGAATCTGCCACGAGAGTAGTTTGCCTGCCTTGTCACCTTGGTGATGTGTCCTTGCAGAGTGTGCTGCATAATTTAAACAGCGTAATCTGTCTAGTAACCGAGAATGCTCTTCTCTATCATCAGTTAAAGATCCTGCGGAATCCCCGGCTTCCCCACATTCACTCATAGATAATCTCTGCTCTATGTTGGTTAATTCTCTTTCTAGTTGCCTACGCATTATTGTTAAGGCCTGCTATAAGAGTGACTTATAGATTTTAAGTGTAGTGACCTATAGCTATAGTAAACCTATATCTATCGTAAGTGGTGCATGCACCAGCTTACACAGGCTGCAATGGCAGACCTGTAGTTCCATTTTGCCTGGCCTCTCATGGGTGGCATAATACATGCTTTAGCCCATGGGAGGCCTCTGGGGTACCTATGCCCTGGGTTCATGTGTACCATATACTCGGGACTTATAAGGGTACCCCAGTATCCAATCTGGAGTGTACCTAAGTACATGTCAATACATTTTAGGGAGAAAGCATATAGACTGGGGTCCTGATTAGCAGGATCCCAGTCAGACTAGTCAAAAACAGTGTAACATCAAGCAAAAAGTGGGGGCAACCATAAGAAGCAGATCCTACTTTCCTACAAGAGTTGTGTTCGCATCGCATCGCGCCTCTACTGGTCGTTGGGCATATGTCTGGTCAGTTACAGAGCAGGTTTCAAAGTGCAGGAGTTTGTGCTCAATGTGTGTGATGTCACCGCCTAATTGTTTACGGGTGTTTCAGATCAGCCCCAGACAGTACCTCCCGATGGTCACTTTAAAGGCATCGCATTCACTAAGCTTGTCAGTGGCAATGTCATTATTAAACTCAAAATAGTCTGCAATGGCCGTACCCAAAAAATGTGTGAAAGGGTGGGTCCTCGAGCGCTGTGGGCTGGAGGTGCCATGCGGGTATGGCAGGTAAGGTATCTCCTCATGTCAGCTGCAGGTATTGTGGGTTACGGTCTAAATGCGTATGGACTAAATAGTCTATATGCTGGATTGTAGAGAGTGGATTGGCTGACCGATCAAAGCAGTCCAGGCTTACATGTAGGTTGTGTGGTGAGGAGTAGAAGGAGTATATGCGTGTATTAGGGTTGCGGACTTCCCAAATGTCAGTCAGCTGCCAGTGATGGAGCCAGCCAGTTAGTGCCTGTGCATTGGACGTGGCCAGGGTGTGCATTAGGGGAGGGAAAGAGCAGTCTACGTCTATATCAAGAACAGAGTTGAAGTCGCCGCCTAAGAGCCACGGGATCCCGCTCCAGCAGGACAGTTTGCCAGATAGTGCTTGTAGAAATGAGGTCTGATCCGTTATTGAGGCATATATTATCCCAAATAGGAGGTGGCGCCCATCTAAAAGACCATGTATTAACACCAATTGGCCATCCGTATCTATTATAACTTCCTCTGCCATAAAAGGGACTCCCAGCTTCACCCAGACCAGCAGCGCCCCTCTTGCGAAAGAGGATTAGTCAGTAGCAAAAACTTGTCCTCGACACCGCTGTTGGAGTTTGCGAGCCTCAGTCAGTGTCAAATGTGCCTCCTGTAGGAGTGCAATGTGTGTGGATTGGCGTTTAAGGTAGGAGTATACTGCATATCAGCGAGAAGGCGTTTGCATGCCCCTCATGCTCCATATGATGAAGTTAGTGTGGGTCATGGGGGAAGTGTGATGCAGCCCCTCATGTCACAATGACATGAGGGGAGGGTTAATCGCAATGCGTGTTAATGCCTGCAGGTGAGGGTGACTAGAGGGGATTTAAGCATAACTGGGGAGAGAAGGAAAATTAAAGCAGGTAACATCATTAGGGCAGAGGAACAACAGGTATCCACCCAAACTGCCAAACTATCAGAGGCAAATACTTGCCCTACAGGCTAGCTAGGGAAAGCACAGAGGTCAATGCGGGGGCCAGGAGCGCAATGCCCCATCTCTCAACTAATATGACAGATAGGTACAGAATAACCGTGCACCACATTGCAGGATCTATCCGCATGTTATGATGGGTGGCGTGTCCTCCGGGGGTTGTGCCAGCGCCAGTTGCACAGTAAGAGAGGTTAATGTATACACAAGCAATACAGTACAAGAATAAGAGAGTTAACATCAAGTCAGATTGAATTGTGTGAGTGACAGAGAAAAATGATTAATATAATGTAATCCACAGTCTGGGGGGGGTGACCACAGGTGGGGCATGCGAGTCAGTTCCAGAGGGCCATGTAGCGGTTGAGCCATCATCACTGAATCACTTCATAGAGCTTGCATCGGGTTCCATGTCCATGGTCTCGTATGCCATCTGCAGCGCTTGTTGTCACTCTAGGATAACCTGCTCCAGATTAGGCACGGAGCCAGGCTGAGTGGGGAGGTGCTCCTGCTTTCGATGCCTGTTACTGTGATCTCCCGCTGTTTCCCCAGGCTGCGTTGACGCTCGAGGTGGAGAGCGTATTATTGTGAGGCCAGTGTACTCCATCCAATCCCATACCTTTGAGCAGTGTCCAAAAAGTGCATAGACCCCTCTACTGTCACATGGAGCCGGGCAGGGAACAAAAGTGAATAGCGTATGTTCAATTCACGGAGGCGTCGCTTGACATCAAGAAAGGAGCTTCTCTGGCGCTGCACCCCCATAGTGTTATCGGGAAAGATTATTACAGAGGTGTTGCCCACTGGTATATTTTGTAGTTAATGCGCCTCGTGTAAGATGGAGTCCTGATGTTTATAGTTAAGTAGACAGAACAATAAGGTCTGGGGTTGGCTCCAGGTGGTGGGCGGTGAGCCAGCATACGGTGGGCTTGTTCGACAGTGAAGAAGGGGCAGATCTCCGCATCCGGGAGCAAGGTGCAGATCCAGGTCTCAGTGCAGGTCACTGCATCAAGGCACTCCACACCTTCCAGCAGACCAACCATGTGTATAATATTTCTTCTGGATCTGCCTTCTATGTCTTCCACTCTACATTTCAGTGTGTGAAAACTGTCTAGCAGGTTTTGCATCTGGGTTGCTGATTCCCGCATCGTCATTTGGAGCTCAGCCATCATGTGCTCCACATCACACACTCTGTCCCCCAACTTGCTATGGTCTGCATGCAATAGGGTGAAGTCTGCCGTGAACTTATAAATTCTGCTTTCAAGCGATGAGTGCGTCTGCTCGAGAGTTGCTCCAATCTTCTTCATCGCCTGTAGTACAATGTCTAGCTTAGTTCCCAAGGACGTGCCATAATCCAGTGGGTCCGTTGCAGTGGACATTCCTGGTGGCCGCTCCATTGTTTGATTGTCTTGGTGTTACAGTCTGAGTTCGAGATCAGAGGTGATCCGTGGCCAATCTGCGTGTTCCAGAGACTAATGGGGGCCCAGAGCTGGTGACTCACTGTCAGAGGCTCCTCTTCACATCTCACCACATTAGGGCCGGGAAGGCTCTATGGCCGCATGACCCAGGTTTTTCCACATTAGCCAGAGGTAACACCAGCAGGGGCGCTGTCACTTGGTCCACTGAGAGATCGGGTGCACGTGGAAGGCGGCTGCAGACAAGTCAAACAGGGCCCGCTTGTGTGCTCTTTAGTGTGTGATGGAGTGCCACAGCACGAGGAGCCCAGGGAGGTACCAGGGTAGTATGTTCATCTGTAGAGCACCGGAAGGGCCATTGTAGTCGGGACCCATTTATGCGCACCTGTTGTTGTAGCGACGGCACCGCAGCACGAGCAGCCCCAACACTTGGGTGCCAATGCTTGTGAAGTATTGTTGCAGGATCTTTGGCGTGTATGTGGCATCCATACCGCAGTAGCGTCCTCATGGGTCCACTTGCTGACACGCTAACACTCTTCAGGACATCGCAGTACGAGCGACCCTGCCACCAGGTGGATCCCCCAGAGTCTGGCAATGGGAAGAGGGAGCAGATGGAGTTGCTTCTTAGGGCGTGCAGAGGTAAGTAGGCCCGTGCAGTGGGCGACTCAAGTGTGCAGCCACGAGGCGTCAAAGAAGACCAAAGAGTGCGGCCAGAGAGTTCAATGGAGGGCGCACCACAGGCAGATCCTGCCTCCACCGGTGGCCCACAGCAAGTCATGCAGATCTCGATACTGCTGCACCAGGTAGTCAGCCACCCCAGGGGCCCACTGCAGCACACCTCAGTACAATGAAAGGGCCTTGTCACATCTCACGCCTCGGGTTGCCTCAAAGAGGCCCAACACCAGGTCATAGGCAAACCTCCAGTCGCTGTGCAATTGCCAGTGAGTCAGACAGGGCTGCAACACACATGGTTGCGATGCGGACAAGACTCCCGTCCGGCACCAAACTCCCATCCAGGTCACATCACTCGTCTCTCGTACTGCGCGCCGCTGGTGAGATCTCGAGACCACCCCGTGTGTCTGGTCCTGCCTCGGGCCCACCGCAGCATTCATTCATTTAAATCAAGCCGTTGAGGGCCTCCGGGCGCTACATGCCACCAATTGCTGGGATGTTATGTGGAGATTAAGGGGGGGCCCGATGTCCTCACAAGGCTGTGGCCAGGTGCAGCGCAGGGGAGATAGTAGGGGCCGAGTACCTGTCTCGCTGCAGCCCAGGATGTCACATGTGGCAGCGGGTAGGGCCTTATCCCGTGGTGGCTGTGGGACCTACCTCCCCTCAGCACCGTCACTCACTGCACCTCCCCTCTGGACAGCACGTACGCACGGCTACGCTCCGTGCGTGCATAGCTCTCCAGGCCGTCCGGTCACCTCAGCGGCTGCAGTGCTGTTGCCATGCAGCAATAGGCCTTGGCCAGACCTCAGGTAGCTCTACAGTCACCGTCACCTGGAGCGGCTCAGAAGGGACATCAGCGGGTGCAGGGTGATCCCGGGAACACAACTGTGTGTGCAGTGACTGCAGATGTATCATTGTGTCCAGGAGGAAGGCCGGATAACGGGGCAGCAGCGCGGAGCCTCTCTAAGGTAAGTCTGCCATCTTGGTCATGTTGGCCATGCCCCCTCAAATTCTATTTGTTTCTTAGAGCACTTATTAGAACATGGTTAATTTGCATCACATGTGGGGAAATGCAGTGGAGAACAAAGGCAACGCCCGAGAATGATTGGGTACTTCCAGTAAAGGCCCGTCTGGCATTACTTGCAAGAATAAACACATTACTGCCACCAGAAACTGTGATTGCCACACCGGAAATGCTTTCCAGTAAAGATCCTTCCTTGCCGAAAGCTGAAGAATAGTAAGCACTTCCCCCGGGCGGGGCCGTTTTTATACACTCGTCCACATCCAAGATGGCTGCCCTCCAGGGCTGCTGGGAAATGTAATCCAATGCAACTGCACTGGCCTGAAAGGAGCATCAAGTTGGCACATCACTACTCAAAAAGGAGTGCCACCATAGCGCACCATGGATGTAAACACAGGGCTCGCATGGGGACCCATGATGATAGGGCAGCCACCAGCGCACTGAGGTTGCTGCCTCATGAACTTTCCCACAAGGCAAACCCCCACCTGAGTATATCTTGGCGCATGGGGGCATGAGTTTGCGGATTGGTCCACCACATTGCCCTGTGACAGGTGTGACTGGGGCGGGACCTAAATCGTTCACCGCCGCAAGCCTGACAGTTTCTATCCCACAACACTAATGTCTAACTGCTTCACGGTTGTTCATATGCTTGCCTATCATCAAGGGCCAAAAGGAATACTACAATCAAAATTAAATCTAAAAACATTATTTTACAGTTTTCTATTTGCAGTGGTTGTTGAAATCACAATGGAAGGCAAAAGACAGACATTGGTCTTGGAAACATACTTGGAAAAACAGAGAGTGGCTAAAGAAAAGACTGATAAAGTGAGGCAATTCCCAAACTATCCTTCATCCTGGGTAATTGGATTAGGGTGGAAATAATTCAATGTTTATTTAGGCAAGGAGGGGACAAAGCCATGAAAAACACACCTGAAACTGCGATGTCAGGTGATGGTTAAGCTTGAAGACTCGGACAAAGCTGATTTATATGTCTGCTTGAAAATGTATCAATCAATCAATGTGCATGGAGTACTTATAGAATGCACGCCTGACTGCAAAATAATCAAGTGGTGTACACTGGTAGGGTGCAGGGCGCTTCATCAGACAGCATGCCGGGGGCGACAGAGAGGGAGTGGATGACAAGCGAGGCAGTGAACATCCAATTTACGGCAGAGATACACAAGGGCAATACGTTGTTTGAAGAGATGGGTCTTGAGTTCTATTCAGAAGAGAAGAAAAAATAGGCATTTCCTATATGGTTAGGGTTTGGGGACCCATGATTTTAGGGCATACTAGGAGAAGACATGTCGACTGGCTATTTCCTTCCTGTATCTTCTGGTTTCCAGCCTAGTAATGTTGTTGGTTCATGTGTTCCAAGTTCCACCTGTAATGTTATTGTTGTGGGTCAGGAATGGTGGGGAACTTGAGCGTACCACCTTAAAAATAACACAACAGGATTTAAAGATAAGTATTTGGGGGAAAGGAACCAACTGGGGTCAGTGAGTGATGACAACCCTGTCAAACTTCTTTAGAGACCTTTTATCAGATAGGCCACAATATGAAAATTGCTATTGAAAGGAGGGGGGAGATAGAACGTTGGAACACTGGCAAACACAGAATTGGCTTCATTAAGATGTGAGAAATGAGAGGACCAGTGCTTGTACAACCAGTAGGAAGCGAATTCATACGGTCAGTCAGTTTAGCAAATATAAACACAACATAACAATCCATTTGAGACAGAATATAACCTGAAGGGCCTGATCATAGCTCAATATAAGAAAGTGATTAGTAGAATCCGAATGAACTTGGATTGGTTTTGTTAAAAAAACATGCGACTGCAACAGATGCAGTGCTTAGTTTGAGCCAGTGGTTGCCGGTGGTGTCCACCAGCACTAATCTTTGTGCACAAGCTCTTATTTTTCCTTATCAGTCATTGAGAACAAGAGAGAGAAAAACAAAGAAAGAAGGAGGAAAAAAGGAAAGAAGGAGGAGGAAGAGAAAGACGGAAAAATCCTCACAAAGGGAAAAAGCAGGGACCTTGAAGTGTGAAATAAAGGGACCGGGAGAGTCTGCTAGTGGATTAATGAGACATGAGGTGGATTCAAGGCTATGCAGCCTTGGTATTCGGCACCTCCGATATTTAATAACACCGGCCCCGGGCTTCTGAGCACAGTTTTGAGCACAGGAACTCAGGGGGATATGTACAAGGAAGTGGCGGAGTGACGCGTTAGCCGTCATGGCTTAACACCTCACTCCGCCACTTCTGAAACGCAAGGCTGCACCATATTTACAAGGATATGGTGCAGCCTTGCATTTCCCCCTGTGCTGGCGCTACACTTAGCAGTGTAGCGCCAATGAAGGCACCCTTGCACCATAATGCAAAGGTGTCTGCATGCAGAGGAGGATTGTTTATGTGTTGGAAGGTGTCCGTCCTGCACATAAACAATCCTAAAATGCCATTTTGTCACTTTTATGTGTGCTGCTTCATGCAGCACACATGAAAGTCACAAAATGGCATTTGTTTTACAGATTGTTTATGTACAGGAAGGGGGACCTTCCTGTACATGGCAGCACACATGGAAAAAGCAAAAACGAGGAGAAATAATGCATTTTTCCTCGGTTTGCCAAGTTAAGACCAGGTTTTCCCTAGTCTTAATTTTGGCGCTGCCTCCTATGTACACTGCCCTTGTACATAGGGGGCAGCGTCAAAAACAATGGGTGTTGCTGTGGAACGCCCACCGCAACACCCACTGCCCACACCTTTCACGCAGTTGTACGACTGTACAACGCAGGTAAATACATCGTATGCCTTTGCCACGCATTTTTTAGCACGCATGTTTTTACCGCGAATATGCATTTACAACGCATGCCAATACCACGCAATGTTTTAAGATGGAAAAACAATGTATTTGTGAGGGGGAGACCCCCCCACTTCCCCCAACTTACCTTAAATGCTTGGTATTGGCATGCGTTGTAAATGCATATTCATGGTAAAAATATGCATGCTAAAAAATGTGTGGTAAAGGCACAACGAGGTAAAAACCTCATTGTAAAGGCTGTTTCTCCTTTCACGCTAACCTTAGCGTGAAAGGGAGCCTTATTTACTAGGCAGTGTTAAGCCACGTTAAGTGGCTTGACGCTGCCTTGTAAATAAGGCGAAGCTCCTATCCTCACAACAACGTCGGAAAAAGTGACCATGTGGTGGCGATAGGGGCTTGTGCATATTCCCCTCACTCTTTTACAAATCAAGCACTGGACAGAAAAACAATGGGGACATAGTTGGCTTTGGGGAGATCAAAAATGTAATACCCAAAATATGACTTGTGGAAATTATATCCTAAAACTAATATACTCAGGAATTCATAACAGTTGGAAACGATGGTATACATCGGAATTTGAATGCTGGCTTACTGAAGTAATGCTTTGCTGTAAGTACTTCCTTATAGAAACTCACACTCCTAGAACCCTCGTTTGAGCAAACACTCTCTTCGCTCCTTGGCTACAAGCACATAAACCCTCATAGCAAATGTTTCTCATCAGATATGTCTTCTCCTGTCTCTTTCCTTCCATGTCGAGCACCTGGTTACCCTATTGGGTGATTAGATGCGCTTTATAAATCCTGATTGATTCAATAATTGATGTCCAGTGGCTACAAATCTAGAAAACAATACCCTCCCCCCCACCCCAGTTCAAATTGGGATTGCTTGAGTACCCTGTGCAGGTTTAGCGCACTTGCATGCTACCTCACAGGAGCTGCTTTTCTTCAGTGTTTGCTGATGCATGATGACATTGTTGATGGATTTGAGGTACATCCCCAGAGGGCTCCTATGTTCTTGGTGACTTCTTTCCACAGGGACACCCTCTCAGAGCCGCAACCATGTTTGCTGTGGAGATTCAACAAGATATGCTCATGCAGAAAAATGAAAGTGATCAGAATACCTACCTGTGAATCTGTAAAATGTTCCCGTCTCTTCACTCCTTTTTAGTTTGATTGGGAAGTAGCGTCTTCCCCACTTGTCATAACATAATCGGCAGGTCTTCTGAAAGGGCTTGGAAGAGACTGTGTGGCACATCCTGGAATAGAGTATTTGTCTTTGAACCTGCATATGCACGCTGTGCACATGCACATTGTTCTCATGTGCACATGTTGCGACTCTCATGTGTACATTTCACACACTTATTAATGAGGCTCGGACCACGTCTTCTCAGACCAGTCTTTGCATATCAGATACCTGTAGTGGTTGGCTGGTAAGATTCAAGCAGGTACACATGCACATTTTCTATGGCTGAACATTCCCTATTAGTTTAGTTATGGGTGAATCATGGTCAACGTGCTTTCCTCTTGATGAACTGAGGCAGAACAGTGGTAGAGACGACTTTGAATATTGAGACACGTAATTGCAACCAATTATTGGGTTCTGCGTCGATGTGGCTGCAGGAGCGGTGTCAGGCACTGCTTTAGCCCACACTTCTGTTTCTGCTCTTGATTCTTTGTTAAAAAGCATCCTTTGAGTTGTGTACACTATATGTTGGTGCTGGCAGTGTTCCACAGCATTTAGAAGCATAGTGAAGTCTCCATCGAGCCAGACACATTATGTAGGAAAGCTGCCTGCCTGCAAGGTGCCAGGCTTCAAAGGAGGCATGACCCTGGATGTAAGTAACCGAGGAGTGGAGCAGGAGAGAAAAGTAGGGAGCCTGGTGCCACCCCATAGACATTCAGGTTTGCTACCACACAGATGCAGTAAGGACATGGGGGCTTATTTACACGCCCCTTGCGCCACTTTTGCGTAATTTTTAACATGGGAAAAGTGACATACGGGTGGCGCAAGGGGCTTGTAAATAAGCCCCATGGTTCCCAGTACCAAGAGACATCATAATGTGTCAGGGTCACAGACAAACCTTCCTGGCCAAATAGTACAGACCATTTGACAACTGCAACCACCTCCGTTCTACTGCCTCCTCTCTGAATACTGAGCTAAGCTATTTGGTTCTTACTTATATCTGTTTATCTCTAGTTCTCCCGTGATGGCAGGGGTGGCAGAGAGGTGACAGGAATGCAAAAGCTTAAGTCAAGGTCTATAAGAATAGACATTGCTGCAGGGAAACTCTACATTAGCAGGGAATGTTCCAAGCATGAGGGAAAGTACGAGTAGGTGAAAGAGAGCAAATGATACTTATGACGAAGGTTTGGCTGGTCAAGACAGAGTTCGGAGAGAGCTCGTGCCCAGTCTGGGGCCTCCCACTTCTTTGCGGCTCTGTTTTCCACCTTTCCCAGTCTAATGCTGCCTACTGTGCTTTTACTCCACATGTTCCACTAAGCAGCACTCTCTGGGCCAGATGTTCGACCCTTTCATTTAGCGCCTCGCAATTTGCGACTCATTGCGAGTCGCAAATTGCGAGGCGCTAAATGAAATGTACAACAGTGTTATTACACTGTTTGGCGATTCCCAATGGGGTCGCAAATTGCGAGGCTCATTAATATTAATGAGCCTCTCGCAATTTGCGAGCCCATTGGGAATGCCAGCCCTCCCAGGATGGTGGCCTGCTGGGCTCAGCAGACCACCATGTCTGGCACTGCTTTTTAATAAAGCAGCTTTTTTTTAAATGCAGCCCGTTTTCCTTGAAGGAAAACGGTATGCATTTAAAAAAAAAAAAATTAAACGTTTTCGTTTCATTTTTAGGGCAGGCAGTGGTCCCTGGGACCACTGCCTGCCCTTCAAAAATATTTTCCCCTGCATTTGCAAAGGGGAAGGGGTCCCCTGGGGACCCCTTCCCTTTTGCGACCCCATTACCACCCTCTTGAAGAGGGTGGTAATTTGCTAGTGTTTTGCGACCGCAATTGCAGTCGCAAAACATTTGTACATGGGGTTGCGCTCGCTATTAGGAAGGGTCCCCTTCCTAATAGCGAGTCGCAATTCCAAAATAGCGAGTCGCAAATAGATTGCGATTCGCTATTTTGGAATGGTACATACCCCTATTGGTTTTTGCATGCGCAAACGGGTTCGCAAACCCGTTTGCGCATGCAAAAACCGTTGTAAATCTGGCCTTCTGACCTTAGGGTGCCTACTGTGTTCCCCACATCAAGCTGCTGAAGGACACACACAAGAGAATAGCTGTGGTATATGGTGCGTTTTGCCCCTAACCACCTTGCCATTTGTTTCCCACATTTTTTCCTGGGAAATCAGATGGCTCCTGAAAAAATCTGCAAGACTCTCTAGAAGAAATATGGGAAGTAGCAGACTGGAGCCTAATTGAAACCTAAATGAGCCCAACACACCACTTACACAGACAAAAACTGTCCCTGATTATCTGAAAAGTCAATCAATGCCCCATCACATCCATTTCTCAATGGGCTATTCCCGTAGCCCTGAGAAGCTATGCCCAAACACATATTGCCTCCTGAGCTTTCAGAGCAAGAAGTATCAGTAGCTACATCCCCATATAAAACGTCTGGTCAGTGTTAATCTGACTCCTCCTGGCCAGGTTTGTCATAAATTTCCTTGAATCTGCAAAATAAAATGTTGGAGCTCGTTGAGCCTCTCTGTCTTCAATTAACTCACACTTAGCTTTTGAGATGTTACTATTCTGAGTATTAGTTCTTTTCAATTGCCCTGATTTTTCCCAACCAAGTTCTCCCCCACACAACCTAAGGAACATTTTCCTTAGTAGCGACCCATTCACTCTTTTGCATTCGTGACCATGCTCTGGACTCGGGCCCTTGGTTCAACGTACCCGCAATACGAGACAACAAATCATTTTACATTATTGTCACTTAGCTAAATCCAATCAAGAAAACTACTATGTGCTCGAAAATTACGAGAACAATTGAACCAACCAAGGTACTACTACCCCTTGGTCTTTCCCAAGTTCCCCTGGTTTCCCATTTCATTGCACTGGCAGGAGAAGAGTTGGGCTATTTTGACCCTTTGGACATTTTTTATATTGTTTAACCCACTGTTCGTTGCATAATTTTACCCCACGCTGAGATGATGTACATGTCCCTACTTCATGCCATGTATTGTTGTTGCGCTGTTCTTATTGCATTACACTGATGTACCGTTGCTTTTCTTAATATTTTAATTGTTTTTTATTCAAGTATTGGCGAGAGATGAAACATATAACAACAAAAAATACAAGGATTGGAGTAAAAGAGAGGACATTTCTGTACGTTTCTATAAATATTCCAGTGTTTCTTTCACAATTATTTTTACTTGACATTTAAAGAATTTTTAACTTCCAGGTGAAAATTAATTTACCGCACTTAAGCGCCAGATAACGAAATAAGCAATATGCAAGTAAACATCCGTACGTACACTCTTGCTAGAAATACTACATGTGCCCTGATCCGATTCCTGGAAGCTGAACGTCAACACAGACTGAATAATCGCTGAGCCAACAGAAAAGTGGGCACTAAAATTCTAAAAAGCGTTTTTTTTGTGTGAAGAGCCCTGTGATTTTACATTTCCCTGCATTCCAACCTTCAGAGTAGGGCATCACGTTGCTGAATAAAATTGGTAAATCTAATTACTGAATTTGGGTATCTTTGACATACATCATACAAACCAATTTACACGGGCGCAGCTTCCATTTAAAGATAGACTATTAAACAAGGAAATTAGACGTTGCAATGGTCTACATGCGGCTCGCAATTTTCCTGCGCCTCCAGTATACGGCAACCCTTTTATCACTTCCATATTTAAGACAACTCATTGGCACTTACATCCCAAATGCCATTTGTTACATCATCTTTAACATCTTCTGAAGCAATAAAAATATGTTTTCCTTTGAAAGGACGTCCTCGGTAACCAGCACCAAAATCAAAAACCTCCAATCGCATAATGCCTACTGTATCTTTCAAAAAATATACCCCCCAACAGTGTACTTGTTTTCATTAAACATGCGTGTCGAGAAAAAACTGAACCATCCTTCGCTGTTCTCCCATTTTTTTTTAGATTTTTATTAGAGACAAGCCAGCCATCATCAGCAAGAGCTATTTAGTGCAGAGTCTAGTTTCCCTGTGACTAACAGGCTGATTGGTTGTATATCCTGTTTATGGCTGCTCATTATATCACTCTTACATAGAGTAATTTAATTTCAGTGGGATAATTAGGGCATTTCTAATCTAACTGATAGGCTGCATGAAATGAGATTCTCAGAGGAGATTTGTGTACCAAGAGACAGAGCTGACCTTTGGTCCCAATTTTCCCATAATGTATGAAATTGATAGTACTGCTAGCAAGACCCACTGCACGCAAACTCTTATGCTTAGTACATATGCAGACCTGCGCACTATTTCCCTGCGGGTTTAGACCTCACAGAAACTCATCTCATCCCAACGTCACCTAGCAGGAAAGCGCAGCTTACTTTATTTAGTTGGAAGTGTTGTGCCAGTTTAGGCTGATGTATTTGAAACACCGACTGACTCCAGACTTTTAACAAGGACGATGTCTCATAGAAAAATATATCAATTTACCAAGCATAGTATGATCCTCATTCAGGGTTTGACAGAGCCGGAGGAATGCCGTAAACTAGCAAACCTCCTACACCACCAATCCTGCATTACGACACTATGTTTAGAGTTAGAGAAACCATTAGGTTATCCTATGCATCTGCCACAGGCCCGCTGGGCCACAGTGGGAGTTACCCCGCCCTACTGAGCCTGGGGCAACCGTAACTCATCTTCCATGCCTTTCTCTGGCATGGCAAAATGTTTAAATTGCTCCCTTGCAGCGGAAGAAAAATCCCTATATGTGAGGGCTATTTGTTTATTGTATAGAGAAAACAAAGTGCCACTTTGGGAGTTTGTTTTCTCTGAACACAACAAACACTTTAAACATGGCACCAGCTCGGCAAACCTGCAGTGCTCTAAATGGAGCCAGCATGATGGCGTCTCCCTTTCCATCACAGAAATCCCCACCAGTCAGGTGGGGTTTTCTAAATAGAGTAAGTAGTCACCTAATGGTGTAGTAGAGATCATGACTTCCACCACCCTGGCAGAGAGTACATATACCACAGACCCATGACAAAAAATCAGATCCTGTAGATGGTTATAATATATTATAAGCCCATGGTGTATGGCCGACAGAGGCAAGAATCCATTATGACGTACCATCTCAGAGTTTGATGAATCAAGACCTGAGGATTACTATGCCAACCTACTGAGCTTAGTACAAAGAGAAGTTTAGCAGTTTGGGGTTTGGGCTGCCTGTGGACATGGGGAGTTGTTTGGCGTAGTATGGTGGGAATTGGCAAGGGTTCTGAAATCCCACAGTCATACATTTGTGAGTATTTGCAATCCTTTCAGTGTGTTTTTACACTGAATTTACACACCTACACTGTGGGCCTTATTTAGAGTTTGGAGGACGAGCCATTTGCTACAATGCACTTGTAATATAGTTGACAGGATATCAGCCGCATTTGTGATGGGGTCTCCTGTCGGGTAAACTCCAAATAAGGCCCTTGGTGCCAGTGGCGGCCGGCAGGGGACGGTGGCAGAGGGGTACTTCAATTTGCCCAGGGAGGTATAGTTAAAATACCCTCAATCCCTCCAGTTGGTTGATGGATGGGATGAGGTTTAATTGCTTTGCTTTGGCAGTGCTGCACTCCATCCCTGGTCCCAGCTCCCAGATGCTCCAGGACAGGACTTCCAGGATAGGGCAAACAGGATTATGTGACCGAGTATCTTTTATTATGTCTCCCTACTGTCACACACATTGGGGAAACACAGTATAAGCAGCATAATCAGGCCATCTCCTTTCCCCAATCATGGAAAACCCAGGAAGTGAGTAGAGCATCCCAGACACAACACAGGTAGCTACTGCTCCCATCCCTGCGTAGTAATGGGAAGATTACTGGTGTCATGCCGTACCGGGTTAGAAAAAACATTATCAATTAGAAAATCTCCAATCTGGTGAACTTTTTAAGAATATGTTTGAAGTTCTAAGTAGTCAGGCTTCTCCACTTCACATAACTCTAGTACCAACACCCAATAAAAATAAAAACACAGAAATTAAGAAGAAAGCACATCAGCACACCCATTGAGAACATGATTTAAAATCAGACCGTAGATGGAAATTTCAAAAAATTGACAGAGCTAGGATATTCTTACACATCTGTCCAGGCACTAGCTCTCATGTTTCCAGAACTTTCCATTGTCATGTTTTTCCTTTCTGCTCCAGCACTCTGAAGTGGCTTAAGTCATGTGTAGTGCTTCATAAAAAGATTAAAAAATAAATCATAGTGATTATGCACAGAGAACATGCACATCATTCATGGTGCTATCTTTTGATAGGTCAATGTACCATGGGATCATTGTAAACTGGTTGTTGTTGAACGGAATGTCTGTCACCAATGCTGCTGTGGCATCTCTCCACCAGCTATGGGGCCAGATGTGCCCCTAATTTTGCAGATCAGATTTAAACAGGTATGTTGTATGTTCTGGCATACTGTTCAATAGCCTGCATCATATGTTGTCTAAAAAAACTGATATTTACATGATATTCTTCTTTCTATTGTCAGTACTTAAAACCTGAAACCACCTATATAGGTGATATGTGAATCCACATTACCACGAAAGGTTGGAACACAATGCATGTCAATATCAGTACTCACTTTGTTGTTTATAACTCACAGACTATAACAATTATAGAGACAGAATTTCCTGGAAATTTATTTCAATGAATTTCATCTGTACATTTAAATGAATATGTATTCTATTAAGCATTGATTACTGTATATATTGTTAAGTTTAGTGTCCTTCTTGGAAAACTAGGGAATCACCCGGAGGAAGACCTCAATCTATATCTTCGTCCAGAGGTCGAAACACATTGTCAGCACGCATTGTACTTTGAGGAGTGTGATATCACTATAGGATACTCCCCCGCTAAAAAAACAAAAACCCTTTCATTATTGGACTTTGGGACCATCTGATTAGCAACGACCCCCCTCGTGGGGCTTTACGAACTGTAGCCAAACCATACTAAAGCAAGTACGAAATCTGTATTTAACATGCCGGACACTATAATTTAAATAATTGACATTGTATTTCGCTTTTGTATGTCTTATTGTATAATGTATGTCTCTGTTAAGTGAATATGACTCATTACATCGCATAGCAATACCATGCATGTATTACTACGCAATGTCAATTACAACGACTACCATTACAACGCAAAATTTTACCACGACTATGCCTTTACCACGCATGCCATTTCAACGCAAAGGCATGCGTGGTAAAGGCATACTCATGGTAAACGTTTGCAAGGTAAGTGACTCCACCCTACCCTACCCTAAACCCTAATGTAGTACCACTGCACGACCCTCCCCCGACCACCAGTCCTCTCCCTACAATAACACTACACTACACGACCCCCCAACGCTACCCTAAATCCTAAAACACTACCCTACACTACACAAACACCACAACACTACCCTAAACCCTAAAACACTACCCCCAGCATGACCCTCCCCCTACCCCCAGTCCGGTCCCTACACTCAAACACTACTCTGCACGACCCCCCGACACTACCCTAAAACCTAAAACACTACCCTACACTACACAAACACCACAACACTACCCTAAACCCTAAAACACTACCCCCCGCATGACCTTGAGTATGGCCCCTACACTATAACACTACCCTGCATGACCCCCCAACACTACCCTAAACCCAAAAACACTACCCTACACAAACACCACAACACTACCCTAAACCCTAAAACACTACCCCCAGCACGACCCTCCCCCTTCCCCAGTCCGGTCCCTACACTCTAACACTACCCTGCACGAACCCCGACACTACCCTAAACCCTAAAACATTACCCTACACTACACAAACACCACAACACTACCCTAAACCCTAAACACT